>BSBK01003672.1:600000-1000000 GCA_027943335.1 Chamaecyparis obtusa | reverse complement strand
TGTTGAATTGGTTGAGGATTGGGTTATGGATTACCCTAAGGAGTGCTAGATTGTGGGGATACAATTTTCCTAAAGGTTTTATTTTCTCTTATTCCTTGGTTTTCTCCTTTGTCCTTGTCTTTTCTTCTTCTTCCTTATTATGAGATTCCTCCTCTCTTTTTCTCTTTTTTGTGGCTTCAACTTATTTGCGGTGAGAATCTAAATTTACTTGCATTTGTGCTACATGCTCAACCACCCTCTTTCATTCCTCTCTTTCAGCCACTACTCTTCTTCCACCTATTTCTTATTTTTTCCTCCTCTACCTTGAGGCAAGCTTCCTCCTGGCTGACATTCTCATCAATTCCATGCTTTTTCCATGCTTCTTCTTCAACACACATCTTTTCTTCATCAATCTTACAGAGTTTCTCTTCCTTTTCCTTTGCCTCTTGTTACAACCTTACCCTCTCCTCTTCATGCTTGCACTTTTTATCTTCTTCTACTACTCTGAGGAGGAGAAACTCCTAATATTCTGGTGTTAAAATCTCATTGAGATTTTTAGGGGTGGTATTTTCTAGGTCCTCAAAATCTAAGACTTACTTGGTCGCTAATTCTTTGATGAATGCTCTAGAATTTAGAACTTTTGCATCATCAAAATTTTCCCTACCTATAGGTTCCTTGGTAGTATCATCAACTACTTGTTTTATCTTCTTAATCTTCCTTTGGGGATGCTATAATTAAATGTCCTCCTCATTTGGAAAATCCACTTCTGCATCAACATTGATATGTAGGATGTTCAAGGAAGGAATAACTAAGATTTTTGCTTCCTTGGAAGGTCCAACGACCAAAAGTGGTTCTATGGTGAGTCCAATAGTGACTCCTTGTTTCACGGTGGAAGAAAGATTTCATGAATTTTCCATATTCTTTCCAAACTCTCTAAAAATTTCATCGATTGGGGCTTCACTAAGGGCATCTGACTGTTTAGATGAGGCACCTCACTTATTCTTCTCTTGCTTCCCATATTATTGAGAGGGTTGGGCCTTGACCTTTTGCTTCCATCTTGAGTTGTCATGGGGATATAAAATGTCAAAAATAGAGTGACTCCATTGAATCACCTCCTTAGTGACTTCCCCAATATTCAAACATATGGCTCATCCCAGTTAACCCTTAGGAAGAGTTGATCATGTATCTTTTCCTTTTCAAAAATAGGGTCCAAGATGTCTTCGATGTCTTTGAAACCCATAGAGAAAGTCTATAGATTAAAATGTACCATCTGGCATGTCCTAATCTAGTGGTGTTGGTAGTGGTGTAGATCAAAATCATCCTGGCAGTTAGCCCATAAATCCTAGAGGTGAAGGGGGTGGCCATCAAAAGTGTTGGGGAGTGCCTTCTCTATTTTCCCACTTGGATCATACTGTGGCTGCAATAGGTAAATTTTATCTACGTGGAGGCTCTTTATCTTATTCTCTTCCTCTTCTATGGTAATTAGGGTGAATTATATTCCCCATAGGCAAAAGGAAATCCAACTGCATTTGTTTTCTTTCTTGTCATCAATGTTTGTGTCTCCAAAATCTTCCTACAAAATTTGAGTAAGACCACTTGATTGTTGTAGCATTGCAAGAGGAGGAAGAACTTCCTAGAAAATATGGACATGTGAATATAAGTGTGCTAGGGAAACTACAAAAACCAACACCCACATAGCTTTATAAGGCTCATCATTGCTCTGGAAAAATGATATCCTACCTCACTTATGAGCCTTATTATCTGATTAAATACAAAGGTGTCATTTACAATACAAAACGCACAAGGGAACCCTCCCAACTAAAGTTGTGGGTAATGATAAAATGGGAGTGCATCCTCTGGCTTGTCACCTTGGTGCCCAACCTTGTCCAATCCCTCAATTTCCTTGTGGAAAGATGTCAACCAAACCATGTATGATGTCATATAAAATTGCTTCATGTCATTGGCTTCCTGAAGCTATAGGTCTATGCTGTCTGAAATAATTTGTGTCCAATTGAAGTAAGCATTTGCAGTGATAATGTTGATTATTAAGTAGTACATCTAGGGTGTCCACTCTTTCACATTTTTCTCTCCCAAGATGTGGCATAACATTACAATTATTCCCTAGACAGGAAAAATGAAATTGGCCCGCAGAATGGTCTCGAACATCTTCAATGCATACTTTCACAGTGTAGTGAGCCAATGCTTATTGAAATATCTCTTGTTATCAGCCTCCATCTTCCTATATTTGGCAAGGGAAAATTCCTTATCCATAGTCATAGCCTGTGACTTATTTGGAATATGGAGGATAATGCAGATGGAAGCTACATCAAAAGTAACCATATGGGTACTATCTAGTAGAGTGCATGAAAGGGTAGCTTCTAAATAATGATATGCTAGGGTAGATATGAATTATGGATGTTGGAGTGAGAGAAGGAAGGAAGAAACCAATGTTAGAAAGTAAATTCCACCAAGATAACTGAGAGGGGGGGTGAATCAGTTATCAGATAAAAACAACTTTTAATAACTTTGTTAGATCTCAAACATTTAACCAACATAAACAACCATAGAAAGATAAACATACACAATGACACAAGATATGTTAACTAGGGAACCTCTTGATTAGATAGTAAACCGTAGTGGGGATGGTACCCACAAAAGATGTACTAATATGAAAAATTTTTGTGAGAGAATAGACTCTGTTAGGAGTCTATGAAATACATTCAGTACATATCAATACCTGTTAGGAGACTTTGAATCCCTGTTAAAAGATTCTAACCCTGTTAGGAGTTAAGGAAGGCAGAAGGACCCACTATCCAAATAGCTTCAAGGGAAAGATCACTGAACTCACTTTCAAATTGATCTCTGTATTATCCGAATAGAATAATACCATAAATTACTAATCTCAACAACTCCTATATCTATGCCAAGACCACACCAAATACTTTACTAGATCTTCGCAACTCGCATATCCTCTTACAACATCAACATCATCATATCTCTATGTTACACTTACAATGAAGGAAAAAAATCCTTCATTTATACTGCACTTAAATAATTTACAATTGAGTCAGCCAACTAGGCTTAACCAATTACAAAATATAAATCATTATACATTACATAATATTTCATAACCACATAAAAAACTATCGGCTTCCAAACTTAATAAATCTTCACACATGTGACCTCTGACTATGCTATCTTATCTAGGTCACCTCTTAAATGTCTTCAACCAATGTACAAATTTTCATGTCTAAATTCTATCCCAATTAGGAGATATAATCTGGTTATCACAAGATGCTTCTCAGGAACAATGTCATAATATTGTTTCCACTAGATTACTCATAATTTTCATGTGAATAATTGAATTTTTGTACACGATCTTAACCATAATATTAGGACACAATAAGGAACATGTCCTCAATGTCGCATAGCTTAATCTGCAATTCTCCATGTTCGCTAATTCAAACATTGTCTACTTCTCTGCTAGTATCTAGTAGATCAAATTGTTGACATCAATGACAAATGCAATCATGAATACAACATACAATTGCTACAGAACTACTTGAATACTCTCCCATAGGACATATTCAACATGCATGCCTAAAAATCTCCCCCATTGGCATTGATGGCAACATAGATGAAAAACATCCAAATTCCATAAATACCAAACTGCAACACTGTTATTCTGCATTATTGTTTCAAATCCTCTTCATCAATCATCAAATCAATCATCATATGTATCTTTCTCCTCAATACTTTACTTTTTCAAATCCTCTTCATCAGTCATCAAATCATAAAATGTTTTTCATGTATCCTTCTCCCCATTGACATTAATGACAAAGTAAACATCAATGTGTCAACCCAATACAAGCTCGAATGTCAAAAGAAACTACTCAGAAAATACCTTCACAAGATTCCTTCATGAATCAGCTCAAAAACACACATACTCCCCCATAGAAGAAGCATCAACATACAATCTAGAAAAGTTAGTGTCCTTATACCACTGGACTGATGAAACTTTCTGCATCACTACTTAAAAGTAGGTTAAAGCATAACCCCAAGCATACCTCTCAAATACTCAAATGTATCTTTAGGTAAGGGCTTTGTAAATATATCTACAATCTGCTCCTTTGTACCAATATACTCAATTCTGACTTCTTTTTCGGCAACTTTCTCTCTTACAACATGATATTTGATCTCTATATGTTTTGTTTTAGAATGCAACACAAGGTTATTAGATATACTTAATGTATGGGTGTTATCACATTGTATGATAACATGCTCATTGAACTTGACTCCAATATCCTTCAACATTTTTTTCATCCATATTATCTGATTATAATTATTCATTGTTGCTACATATTCTACTTCTATTGTGCTATGTGAGATACAATTATGTTTCTTTCTTATCCAAGAAACCAATCTTCCTCCAAGAAAAAATGATCCACCACTTGTACTCTTTTTGTCATCAACACTCCCTCCCCAATCTGCATCTATATATGCACATAGGGTAAAGTCATCTGATTTATCTTACCACAACTCATAGTCAATTGTATCTTTCAAATACCGAAATATTCCTTTTACTACTACATAATGTGACTCTTTAGGATCAGCTTGAAATCTTGCAACAATTCCAACTGCATGTGATATATCTGGTCTTATATGAGATAATTACTACAAACTTTTAATCATGGATTTGTATTTCTTTTTTTCAACTACAAGAGTTTCATCTATGCTAGATAACTTATGGCCAGTTACCATAGGTGTACCAACAGTCTTACAAATTTCCAAACCAAATCTCTACAATAAATCTTTTAGATACTTTTTCTGAGATAACAAAATACCATCACTTCTTTGCACTATCTATAATCCTAGAAAAAATTTCATTTCACCAATCATGCTCATTTCAAATTCTGTCTTCATTTCATCAACAAATTTATCACTAGCTTCATCTTCACCTCCAAAGATAATATCATCAACAAAAATAACTACAATCAATAAACTATTCTCAATTTCTTTTAGATATAAATTACTATCTGTGATGCCTTTAGAAAATCCCAATTTTACCAAATATTTGTCTAATCTTACATACCGTGTTCTAGGTTCTTTTTTTAGTCCATATAAAGCTTTGTTTAGTTTACATACCATGTCTCCTTCTTGAGTCAAAGGAAAACCTTCAGGCTACTCAATGTAGACTTATTCTTCCGATTCTCCATTAAGAAATGTTGACTTTACATCCATCTGATGCACTTTGAATTTCTTATAAGCTGCATAAGCCAAAAACATTCTTACCGCTTCAATTCTTGTAACTGGTGCACATGTTTCTTCATAATCAATTCCTTCTTGTTGTGAGTATCCTTTACATACCAATCTTACTTTTTTTCTTACAACTTCACCTTGTTCATTCATCTTGTTTCTGAAAACCATTTAGTTCCTATAACATTTTTATCTTTAGGTCTAGGGACCAACTCCCAAGTATTGTTCTTTTCAATTTAATCTAGTTCTTCCTTCATTTCTTGAATCCAATTATCATCTTTACAAGCTTCATCAATAATCTTAGGTTCAATTTGAGAAATCAAACATAATTCTTCTTGTACCTTATTTCTTGTCAAAACTCAATTTTCTTTTCTCCCAATAATCTGATCAACAAGATGATTCCTCATCAAATTCTTATTAGGTGTCACTGTCTCAGTTCTTGCTTCAACTCTAGGTTCTGGTCTTAGTTGTTATCTTATTTCCTTAATATGAATCTCATTATGAAAATCACTTTCAGTTTCATAAAACAATTCAACATTTTCTTGATCACCTCTAGGGAAAACTTCTTCATCTGAATCATAATCAAGTATGCTTTCCTGAATTCTAAATTTCTCATCTACTTTAACATTTGTGCTCTCAACAATAGTCTTAGTTATTTTATTAAAACATCTATAAGCTTTTATTTTCAATGAATAACTAAGAAATATACCATCATCACTTCTCGGATCAAACTTACCAATGTCATCATCTCTCTTAATAGAACGCTTACTTCCAAAAATTTTGAAATACTTAATTGATGGTGCATGTCCAAACCATAATTCATATGGTGTCTTGTTTGTATCTACTCTGATTTGTACTTGGTTCATTGTATACACTACGGTATTCACTACTTCTCTCCAGAATGTCTTCTCTATATCATTCTCAAATAACACAGCTCTTGTTGCCTTAGTTACTGATTTATTCCTTCTTTCTACAATACCATTTTGTTCAGGTGTTCTAGGGGCTGAAAGTTGTCTCTTAATACCATTCACTTCACAAAAAGTATTAAATTATTTTGAAGTAAATTATCCACCTCTATCAGATCTTAAACATTTAATCTTCATTCTTGATACATTCTCAACTTTGTTTTTAATTAATCTAAACTTGTCAAATGCTTTTGATTTTTCTTTAAGAAATGCTACCCACATCATTCTAGTAAAGTCATCAAGAAGAATCATAAAATACCTTTCACCATAGAATCCTCTAGTCCTTGTGGGACCACTTAGATCTGTATGAATAATCTCCAATTTTACCATTGTGGTGAACTTCTTACTGGGAAAAGAACTTATTTCCTTCTTTTCCATAACACATTCTTTGCATCACATGTTAGTAGGTTTTATAATATTATGAAAATATCTTACTACAAATGTAGTGCTTGCTTTCACAATGTTATCAAATTTTATGTGACAAAACCTTTTGTGTCATAACCAAATGTCATTAATCTTAGTAATCAAACATGTTATCTCAGTAGGATTCAACTGAAATACATTACCTCTAGTTCTTGCTCCCATTCCAATCATCTTACCATCCTTATCCTTGATCACACAAATCTTCTCAGTAAACCAAAGTTGATATCCCTTATCAACTAGCTGTGAACTCAAGGTGAAGAAACAAGTTTTTTTGAGAAACTTCAAGATAAGGAAAAATTGTAGAAGCAGAGCTATGCTAGGATGCAAGAAGAGGTGTGAGTTGGGAAATTATAAGGAATGTAATCAAAATCCAGAGGTCTAGAATATTGTGAAGAATGGGGGTGTGGCGGATTACTTGGAGAGGCTGCATGGTAGTAAACCTTTTGTTACAAGGCAATTCCTTAAAACTTGGAATAAGGGAAAAATTATGGTTGGGACACAGTATATGTAGATAACAGAGGAGATCATCCCTAAGGCCATGGGCTTGAAAATTGAAGGTATCAATTTCTATAGAGATGGGAAGGTCTCAGACAAAGCCCTTGAGGTTTTTTTGGAGTCGAAGTAGGAAATGAAAAGAATGGTGAAGATTGACAACTCCTATTTTAGTCCTAAGTGCATCTCTAGGCTATGGAGGTTGGTTCTTTTTATTCTTATTAGCTACATCACGTTGGATGGGAGGTACACTAAAATATATAATCATCATGTTATTTTTTTGAATCACTTCAGACATGGGATTAAAGTTAATTTCCCCTTTTATCTTTTGAGTTCCTTGGATACTACCATTAATATTTTGTAGAAGGATCCCAAGGGTGACCATGTTTGTCATGAAGGTTTGATGGTATTGATCTATGATGTGTTAAAATCCAAAAAAGTTGAGAGGTCCCATTTTAATAGGAAGGCTCTTGAAGATTATGACACTGATGGTAAGGACTCAAAGGAGGCCTATGTGGAGGATATTGAAGATGAGGTGGTTGAATCTATTCAATCTAGAAAGCCTTCCAAATGATGTGGCTCTTCATCCAAGAATAAAAAAAGGAAGGCAAAGATAGAAGATTCTGTTACGGAAATAGAGACAGAGGAAGAGGAAATTAGGGATGACAATGTGAAGGGGAAGGGTAAAAAAGAAATGGAGACTATTGGGAGCCCCACCAGAGCCAAGAACAAGAAAAATAAGGTGGGTAAGAGGGTTGTTATTTCCACTGATGATGATTCTTCCTCACATGAGAATGTTAATGAAAAATAGGACAAGTTGTCAGAGAATGAACCCAATATGGTGGATTATCATAACTTAGACCAAAATGTGTTGGTGGAGGAGAATATCATGTAGGATATAGCCCAAGAAGTGGCCAATATTGAGAAGGACTATGATAATCTAGGTTGTACTACTTTTTTCAATAACCTAAGCACTATGGAAAATGACATCAATACTATGAAAAACCAAATTTAGTATTTTCAGCGGGAGATTGGGGCTCTTGGAAAGATGAATTTGTGTGATAAGACTATGGGATAGAGTATTGATGAGTTGAAGGATGTTATTGGCAACGCCGAGGGGATAACGATTCTAACGAAGAAATTCTATATTATGGAGAACAAAATGAAAGAGGTGGATAATGTTGTGAAAGGAGGGAATTTTCTTAAGAGGATGGATAAAATGGAGAGAAGTATTGTGTGACTGGAGAAGACTATTGGCAATATTGTTGAGCAGAGTTTCTCCATCCTTAAGGGCTCGACTGAGCATGTAAGAATCCTTGTGGATAAGATGGAACAGGGTAAAGGGGAGCATGCACCTAAGGAGGTCAAGGAGGGTCAAGGGACCAACAAGAATACTAGATCTGGCTTCAAAAAGTTGGAGATTCACAAGAACAATGATGTGGAGGAGCTTAATGTGTCCTCAACAAATATGGAGATGTTGGCTGATCAGGCAACAAAACTTATGAAGACTATCTAGCTGTCTTTTTTCTATCCCGTTGTCTTTTTGTTGTCCTCTTCTCTCTATTTTTTGGAGGACTTGTTAGTTTTTGGTGTTTCTTTGTTGTGCCGATGCACTATTTCTGTTGGGATTTTAATCCTTATTCTATAATCTCAATGTAAAAGGTTGTGGGTCCTTTCAAAACTTGATTTTATGTAATCAAAACTAACTATCCAACACTTAAAAGATTATGTTTCAATCCATCCACAAAATAAACATCATCAGTGTTAGTCTTTCCATCAAGAGTAATAGATCTTATTCCTTTTATCAGGCAAGGTGCATTGTTTTCGACTCTAACAATTCCTCCATCATAATTTTTTAACTTTATAAACTTTTTCATATCTCCAATCATATGAGCTAAACAACTACTATCTATAATCCAATAATTTTTGTTTTCAACTTGAGAAACTAGAGCTTTTTCTTCTCTAACTTTAGTTTCAGATTTTTCTTCTTTTATTGTAACAAATCCTATGTCATCACTTTCACTTAATTAAGATTTTCTCAATGCTAGCCTCAAATTATTTATCATTAGCATAATAACATTCTTTAGATCTTCTACATTTAAAGTTCTTATATTTCTTTACTCTCTTAGAAAATTTAGATGTGAAATTACCATATTCTTGACATGTCCAACATTTAAATATTTTCTTATCTTCTGGTTCTCTTTTCACAAGAAAGGAAATTCCTTCCTCAATATTTTTGTCTTCTTCAGTCTTAGATCTATTGCTATAATATCCAATGACACTTGTAATTCTTGACAAAGTAGGGTGGATACTAAGTGCGTTGAATGTTGTTTTAGATTCTAGGCAAATGTCTAGATTGTCTCAAGCTTATCTCCATTGCTTCTAGTCTTCCAAGAAGAGTAAATTTTTTAGTACAAGGTATAGCTTTTTCAATCAGATGTGTTGTCTTCTTAAACACAGGGGTCAGTGTCTTTAAGATCTTCAATATGATTCCATCTTCATTTTTGCTTCCTTCACAGGCTTTGATAGCTATAACAATCTTTGATATTCTACCAATATAACTTCTAATAGATTCATCTTCCATCATCTTTGCATTTTAAAATAAACATATCCAATTTTGTAATCTGACTCTCTTAGCATGTATATCACCTTCAAAAGTAAATTGTAAAGCTAACCAAATTTCATGAGATGTCCTTAGAGTTTTTACCTGACTATATTCATTCTTAGGAAGAGCTAAAAAAAGTGCTTCTCTGGCAATTATGTTACACATAAGTAGATCTCTTTCTTTATCAGTATAATCTTTGATTTTGTATTCTTCAATGATAGTTTTTTCATTCTTTGTAATCAACCATTATCCTGGTCCTAAACATAGCAGATGTGTCTTCATATTTTCTTTCCAACTATCATAGTTAACTCCATCAAACTTCAGAATTTCTTTTCCAAAATGACTCTCCATAGATCTCCTTAAGTTGTTAAAATTTTCCTTCAAGGACCTACCGCTATGATACCAATTGTTAGAAAGTAAAGGCCACCAAGATAACTAAGAGGGGGGGGGGGGGTGGGTTGAATCGGTTATCAGATAAAATTTTTTTTTAATAACTTTGTTAGATCTCAAACATGTAACTAACATTAACAACAACCATAGAAAGAAAAACATACACAATGACACTAGATATGTTAACTAGGGAACCTCTTGATCTGAGAGTAAACCTCAGTGGGGATGGTACCCAAAAAAGATGTACTAATATGAAAATTCCTTGTGAGAGGATGGACTCTGTTAGGAGTCTATGAAATACATTCAGTACATATCAGTCCATGTTAGGAGACTTTGAATCCCTATTAAAAGATTCTAATCTAACCTTGTTAGGAGTTAAGGAAAGCAGAAGGACCCATTGTCCAAATAGCTTTAGGGGAAAGATCACTGAAGTCATTGTCCAACTAATCTTTGTATTATCCAAATAGAATAATACCAATAATTGCCGATCTTAGCAAATCCTTTGTCTGTACCAAAACTGCACCAACTACTTTACCAGATCTACTCAATTTGCATATCCCCTTACAACATCAACATCATAATATCTTTCTGCTACACTCAATTTGAGGCTAGCCTCAAATAATTTACAATTGAGTTGGCTAACTAGGCTTAACCAATTACAAGATATAAATCATTATACGTTACATAATATTTCATAACCACATAAAAAATTGTCAGCTTTCAAACTTAATAAATCTTCACACATGCAACCTCTAACTATGTTGTCTCATCCAAGTCACCTCCAAAATTTATTCAACCTCTATACAACTTTGCATGTCTAGATTCTATCCCAGTTAGGAGATATAATCCGGCTATCACAAGCTGCTTCTAAGGAACACTGTCAAAATACTATTTCCACTAGATTACTCATAACTATCATGAATACTTGAATTTTTTAACACTCTCTTAACCATAATCTTAGGATAAAATAAGGAACATGTCCTCAATTTTGTATAGCTTAATCTACAATTCTCCATGTTCTCTAATTCAAACATTGCATGCTTCTCTACTAATATCTAGTAGATCAATGTGTTGACACCAGTGATAAACATAGTCATGAATGCAACATACAACTACTACATAACTACTTGAATACTCCCCCATAGGACATATTCAACATTAATTCCTAACAACCAATATCAACCCAAACTTTAGAAGATGGCGACATGTTCCATATCCTAACATTTTTGCTAACTCTATCATTTTCTTGATTACCTCTAAGTCAGAATCACCAAGGTCATTGTCTACAATGTTCTTAAATCCACTCTCTAACTTAGAAATCCTGACATGTCCCTCCCATTTTTACTTCATGGCGAGGGGTGTCTTTTCTATGTCTTTATTTTCTTTGGACTTCCTTCTTAATGACCTCGTAGACACCACCTCTAGTTCAACTTATTGCATTGATGAAGAAGATGGTATAGTGTTCCCTTTATTTACTTGCAATATAAGGAAACCAAATCAATCTCGGCATTATATAAAAAATATACTGCAATTTAAACATATGCTAGGGGCCAAGTTTCGAGGATTCATGTGAATCTTTCTTGCAAGCAAAAAATATGTGGTAAAATGAAGTCCTACACCCTAGAGACCTAAGTCACTAATTTTATTAAGGTATTTCACTGGGAAAAAAGGCCAAAGATATCAAACCATAAATCTATCAAAGGGCCCTTTTATTTGCATTAGATGATAAAAAAGATGAAGGAATATTGGGACATGGGCCCCACAAGGTTCCTTATCAATTTAGAATGATTTATCATAATAAATACTAGGAGTTAATCACAGCCTTGAAATGTGAGTATGTGGAGGATTTAAACCAAAAAAACTTACTAATTGACTAGCTACAGGAAAATTTTAAATTTGACCCTAAAGAAATTGGTAGGCTGGGAACCAAATTTCCTGACCATGGAGGCCAATGACTATTTGTTGAGTAATAAATACTTGTACAAGAATGGTGTCAAACTAGAAATTCTAAGCATGGGCCTTTTGGCACATGTCCTAAAATTAGACCAAAATTGGATAGGGTTTGACTAGAAACCCTAGCAAGCCTCAATTAAATAATTAAGACAAAATGTATCTTTCCATCTTTCAAAAATAACGCACAAACTAGGGCACAACATTGACAGAGAATACAAGCCCTAAATATACGATGACCAAAATCTGAGGTGTCGAACGCTAGACACCAGCAACTAGGGCACAAAATAACCCTATAACTCAAGAATGACATACCCTAAATTAAGTTTAGGGCTAGGGGAGTTTATGAAAATCTCTTATTAAACTATCATACAACAAAACACTAAGTTATGGAAAGTAGGAAAAATGAAATAGAAATAGAAAATAAAGCCCTACTTCAACCCCAAAAAATGCAAAGAACAATTCATCTCAATAGAATATCGCACAAACTTGCCAAGGAATTCTATGAAAATAATTTGTTCACAACCAAATCTCCTCACAAAAACACAGATTTGTAGGATCGAGGACTTGGTCACAAAAGCACTCTCAACACCAACTTTAAATCACTTGGTAATTAAAAATGACCTTCAAATGGTCCTTTTATAGCTTGGTAGGGGTAAGTGCATTTAATACTTTGTATGCTTTTGATAAATTAAAGCTTCATGGTTTGGGCACTAGGGATCCAATCCTCATAATGCTAAAGAAATCCTTCTAAAAATCAAAACCCAAGGCTTGGCCAATAGTGAGCTAGAGGAGGGAAAACTCTGAGATTATAGACCCTAGAGAAAAACAAAACAAAAAAAGGAAAGGAAGCAAAAATAGAGGACCTAACATTTTTCCCAATGGAAAATGTAGGGATTATTGTCATTTGATGATGATGTTGTTGTCTTTTATCATGAAAATGTATTGTGGTGTTGTCATTACTGGCAACTTAATTTATTAGATACAACATATCAGTGTCACCTGTGGAGTTGAAAATTAAAGTAATGAAATTTCTAAGTGTTTAGTCAACTAGGTAGAAGACAGTGGGCAATGAACATTCAATTAGATATGGAATAGGAAATTGAGTTAAGGTGTGTGGTCATAGAGTTAAAATCTATAGAGTTATATCTATCTATTCCTAGGATCGCATCAATTATCTTGAAGTTTTTTGGAAGTTATTAAAGATTGAAGTGAAACTAGCAGATAGAATAGTGATATAGTGGGCAAAGTTTGTTAGATCGATGTTGCGGTCAAATCTTAGTGGTTGACCAACATGTTTTTGGAATTTAATATTTTGATTTGACATCAAGGATGTATAATTTTTGTTTTGGCATGCTCGCTCATACATTAAAGTTTGATTTAAGGGCTGACTTGTAAAACATTTTAGGGTTCTAGCATCGACCTAGAGAAAGTATATAAATGATTGTTGCAGGATGTTAGTTATTTTTTCGATGGGATGTGATGATTGTGGAAGGTAGTAAAGATATTTTAATGTATTCAAAGTAGTACTATTGATCAAAAACACATTGGATATGTCATGCATTTGAGTACAAATATTAGGTCATTCTTTCCTTGTTAATTTTAACAAATTGGCAAGATAAATCCTCTACCAAGGTCACTCTTAAAAGGGTAAGCAAGATCTCTAACATGATCTAAAGGATAAATCCTTTAACAAGGTGACTCATTATCTTGATTTTGAAATTTCTTAATAGAGTAGACTTTAACTAGTCTTGAAAGCTCTTAAATGAGCTTCAAATACACTTAACCAGGTATAACCCCAAAGGGTTGTTGTAATTGGTCCTAACATACCTAATTTCCTAGTGTACTAGTGAAATATTATGGGCATCATCCCCACATGTGGTTTTCTCCCTCTAACAAGGGTTTCCACAAAAGAAATATTGGTGTCAAGTGTCAAATTGTGTGAATGCTTTATGTGTTATGTTTTTACTTAATATTCACATTTGCATGTTGGTTAATTGGAAAGATAATGAGTAAAAGTTTTAGATTTGTGGTTGAAATAATTCAACCTCCCTCTCAATGCCTTATAATTATAAAATGGATGATTATGAAATTCATAATAGGTCTTTATCTATAGGTTATCTTCATCATATAGCATTCTTGTCTACAAATTTCAAGCTAGATGTGACAAAATAACAATTTAGGGATTTCTCGTCAAGGCCAACCCTGTGTGGATGAAAACCTTGTATGTAAGTTAGGTATGTTGGAAATTGGCATATTGGATGTGTTTTAATTGATATAAAAATATCAGAGGAATTAGAGGGATTTCAACATGTCAAAAGGTTCATAAGAATTTATTAGAAGATCCATTTGTTGGTTGCTAACTAAACCGTTGTAGGATAGCCAAGAGAACAAGTTGTTCATAGGTACGGTGAGGTCCAAATATTGAAGATATCAAGTGGTGCATGTGGGAGATAGTTTATGAAGGTCAAAAATTAGTTCACTCCAAGTTTCATATGATGACAAATATTTGAGTATTCAAGGCTGGAATTGGTAACTGGTAGACAAGCTAACAGACATTGTTGACATGAAGGAAGAAAAAGGTTTGGTGTGTTGAACCAGAATTGAATCTATCAGAGTGCACTTAGGAGTATGTTTAGGACATATTTAGGTTTCCTCAACTCAAAGGGTTAATACTTCAGAGGTTTTCATGGAATAATTATATTGTCTCAGAGGTTAGAGTCTATGTTCATGAGGAACAAGAGAAAAAGGGCTGGAAAATCCAATGGCCACAATGAATTTATATAGATGATTATTTTTAATATCGCTAAGGATGTTCTTGAATTATGTGCTTGATGATTTTGTGATATTCATATATTAAAAGGATCAAATTGGTGGAATGTTTTCTCAACAATAATATTTTTATCATTATACTTGTTCTCGGCCGACTAGGTTGGAAAATTGTGTTGCGCAAGCGGTAAACCATGAAATATAAGAGGTTTATGATCTCTAGGTGATTGATATGTGTTATAATTTGGATTTTATGGTCAAAGATGAATTTGAACATGATATTTAGCATAAATATTTTAAAGGAAGATGAGTTAGGGATTGTATATGTAATTCTTGATATAAGAAGATGAATTAGGGAAAATCCAGTTGTAGATCATGGATGTGGATGCTAGAGGGTGCTAGCAGAGGAATATTTTGATTGAGATGTGATCAAAAGAGGTTTGACAAGAGGTTGAATAGTGATATTCATTATCCTACATTGGATTTTTATTAGACATGAGGTAGATGTCATTTTCACAGTTCACAAAAAGGTTTTGGATCATTGTAGTGATCAGATTGTAAGGAAGTGATCCTTCCTCAAGGTTGGAGCCCTAAGCTTTTTGTTTGACTAGTGAGCTCTAGCAAGTGACCTTGAATGTAGGTGCATTCCCCATATATTGTAATAATTTTTTACTTTTAACAATCTATTTACTTATTTTGTGTAGTCATCCCCACCATGGTTTTTCCCTTAGTAGGGTTTCCATCATAAAAAAATTGTGTCAACCTGTGTGGATGTGTTTCTAATTTTTTTATGCATGCATGTCTAATCTTCTATTTATTCAAATTAGGTTTAAGGATACACAAGGTTAAGGGTTTTGGGGTTTAAGGGTTTGAAATTTAAGGTATTGGGAACAACTAATTTACTCTCCCCCCTTCTTAGTTGTTTACTATCATATTATCAAAAATTGGTATCAGAGAATTGATCCCTTTGGAGTAATCTTAGAAGATTAAGGGAGATCTGATATGGAAGCTTACAAGGACAATCATTGTTTTAAGGAAACAAATACCCTATATAGAAAGGAAAGATGATCACCCATCTAAGATGGATTGGAGAGGATTTTTGGATCATTAAAAAGAATCCATACACTCTTCTTGCAGATCTATCTAAGGCTATACTAGATGAGAAGAAGTGATTTGAGTACAATATTAGAGCATAGGAAGCATCTCTAAGTTCCCAATCAGATACATAGTTCACAAATGTGATGTTGGGGGAGACAACACATGATATTTGGATCAAGCTTGAAACCCTTCATGAGGGCGATGCACGTGTCAATATATCCAAGATGCAAATTTTAAAAGGAAGGTATGAATCTTTGAGAATGTTTGAGTATGAGAACATCAACTCTTATATGGTAAATATAAATGAATTAGTGTGTAGTATTGGATTTGTTGGTGGTGTATTAGATGAAGGAGAGATTGTCTCAAAAGTGTTGATATCTCTATCCCGTACTTATAGGAGAAAAGTTATTGCTATTGAGGAAATCAGAATTGTTGCTAGTGTTAAAAGAGACACACCAGTTAGTAAATTATCTTCTTTTGAAATGAGTAAGTTTGGTGATTCTTTATCTAAATCCAAATCAAATTTCAAGGTTACAATATCAAGGAGAGATATGTATAGATCAAATCAAGGTGCAGGACCTTCAAGAAGAGAATCAAAGTATGAACAAGAGTTAAGAGAAGTTGAAGAAGAAGAAAGCGAGATTCAAGATTTGGAAGCAATGGTATTAAGAAGGATATCAAAAGGATCTGGTAAGTATAAAGGGAAAATGCTCATTAAATGCTTTTGTTGTAAAAAGATAGGACATAATGCCTCTAGATGTCCTAAAATATTTACTAAGGATGAGTATGATAAGCCTAGAGGAGATAGAAAGTGTTATTATGCTACTAATGATGAAGGAGTCACCGATGTTTAATTTGACAATGTAAAAAGTGAAGATGAACTTGTGTTTGTTGCAATCAAAGAGGGTGAGTCTAAGTCTACAAATTCTATGTCTATAATTCCTACTACACATATGGTCGAAGATCACATGCCTAATGTTGTTGTTAGAAGAATGATTAAAGAGGGAATCTAAGGAACACAAGAGGATGGAAAAGAATTATCTACTCAAAATGTCAAGGAAGTAAAATTTATCATTTGTAGTGACTTCTCACATCACTTTACTAGTGACATGAAAAAATATGAGGAATATGGGAAGCATGAGAGTAGGACTGACAAGAGAAGAAGAATATAAAGGCATAAGCTCTAGAGCAATATTACTGCTTGAAATATTGTAAAAAACATTATGACTAATGATCATATTAGTTGTGCTAATGAGAAAATTATGATTGGTGTTGTTTTTGTCATTAATGTTTCTGAATGTAGTGGTGTTGATGAGACTAATCTTGAGAATTTTTTGAGTTGTACAAATGAAGAAGAGAAAGTCATAGTTGCACAACTATATAAGAACAATGATTGACTGATAGATAGCAGATGCTCACATCACATGACTGGTGATATAAGCAAGTTTGTAAAATATGGAGAGTATGATGGCAGAATTTTTAGATGAGGTAACAATACTAGAGCAAAAATCAAGTGAAGAGGTATTGTTTCCTTAGATAAAAACAATACAATATATGATGTGCTACATATTTATGGCTTATCACACAACCTTCTAAGTATTGGTTAACTAGTTGAGAAGGGATATTCTCTTCACTTCTATGAAGAGGGATGAAATTTTTTTAATAGCTATGGAAGTGAGATTGGATCAGGATCAAAAAGAAAAAAAAAATATCTTCCATTTGAATAATAAAATATTAAAGTATCATATCACTTAGATTGAACAAATTCTGATCAATATATAAAAAATAAGATAGAGAATTAGTGTTAAGGATGCTTTGTATCAACATTATTTGAATCAAATGTAGAATTCCTCAAAGATAATTGAATACATAGATGAGGAAGAAAGAGCTACACAAGAGTCACAAGATATGTCAACACTATCAAGGTATAAGAAGTCAAATCAACTTGTTGATAGTCACTTGTTCAATCCAATAAAATTCAATTCTCTTTTTGCAAAGGGGAGGAAATTGAGCTTTCTAAAATGCAAAAGAAAAAACAAATCAAGAGTACTCCTGAAAGATCATAAATCCAAAAGAAAGTGATGGTAGATGCAAATAGAGCACTAAAGGAAAAGAGATCTACAAGTTGTGTAAGTCACAACAATCAAAATCAGGAGTTTGATGTCAAGCAACTTAAGGAGAATGGAAGTCAAGAGAAAGTTGAAGAAAATTCAAATCACAACATCACAAGATTATAAAATATTAGAACTATCTGATATCATAATTTGATCAAGATGATAATGAATGGACAATAAATATAGAGGAAGAAATTAAAATCACAAATAATCATGTATAAAAGCTTATGCTTAGGGAAACTAAACTAGAAGCACTACTGGAAAGAGAAAACCATGGTGTCAAAAAGGAAAAGGTAGAATGCTCCAAATTAGGTCAAGATAAGCCTAAAGTTAGAGACTAGAAGAACATGACATAGAAGAAGAGAAAAGTTGAAGAACATAAGGGAAAAACTACGTAGATGATCAATGGGTTAAAGCCATGGAAGGAGAGATTAAATTTTCACATGATTTAAAGGATAACCTCAAGATTAGCTCAGTCAAGCTTGAAGTGTTGATAATTTAGAGAAGGTCAAAATATAACAATGATAATGGATCAGAGAAAAGAAATTATTCAAAATCCAATCAAGAAAAAGGAATAAATTTGAAGGACAAAGGAATCAGGTCAACCATAAAAATAAAGGCAAGAAGAAGAAGGGCAGGGTAAACTATAAACAAAGGAATCAGATAAAGTCCAAGAACAAAAAAAGGAACAAGAGCAAGAAACATGTCATAATAAGTTCTAAATCTCAAAGCTACAGTGGTAGTTTTTATGATTGTGGTGAGCATGGACATAGAGCCTTATATTGTAAGGGTAAGGACCATTCTCTTAGAAATACAATAAAAAATCATGTTCCTAATATACCCAAAGGTTTGAGAAGAATGGAAGGTAGTATCAAAAGGTAGATGAGTATATGTCCATGCAAAATGATGAAAAGCTTCAACAATAAGAAGAATATTTCCATATGTCTCAGATGTAATAAATCCATAAAAAACTACTGAACACTACAGATACATATAGGGTACTAAAATTGATAAGTTAGACGAGGGTATGCAAGAAATTGATAAGATAATACAAGGAAATGAGAAGGTAGACAAGCATGTTCAAACAAATAAGAAAAGAGAAGGAAAAGAAAAGGAGGACAAGGGGCAGATTCATAAGATGATAACAAGAAGGGAGAAGAACAAAGACATCTTAGATGTAGGATTTACTTTGGCAATATCCAAAGGAAAGTCAAAGGGTCTTTCCCCTATTATTCAAAACTAAGATGCAAAGGATTGCATCAATCCAGAAGATTTTATGGAAATATCATTCAAGCTAGATTGATGTAAGGAGGATACTACTCAGGGAGATTAGTAAGCATGGTAAGGTAAGTCTTCTTATTTTTTTAAATAAGTAGATGTAAAGAGATTCATGAATCTCTAAAATCTATGAATTTGATGTGCAATAAATGTTTGGGTGGCTTAGAGGTGTGTAAGAAAGAAGCAAAAAGTGATGGACAAGATAACTGAAGTAAATGAAGGAAAATAAAGAAGACATTGATATGACTAAGCATGTTTGATAATATCAGATGGTACACCTTTATCATTGATGTCAAAGGGAAAGAGACACAGATGTGAAAACCAATAGAAGAGCTACTAATTCCACTAAAGAAAAAATCATATGAAGAGAGCGGATTAGGAAGAATGGGTCAAGTTGCAAGTTCAAGAGGAAGTTGAATAGCATACATCCTAGGGGGAGAAACAAATGGAGATAAGAGCATGTAATTAGATTAGAACCAAAGGAAGATAGATTCTAGGGGGCTAATTGGTGAAGAGGTTGAGTTAGAGGAACTCTAGCTAGTGCAGATAATATGATTGGCTGGTCTTAAGAGGAGACTTTTGGTTTTGGATTGCATTACTATGTTTTTTCCATCACATGTTTCTATCAATACCAAAGGGGGAGTTTGTTGTAAAATGGCTTGTTGGATGTGTTTTCATTGATGTCAACATATTAGAGGAATCAGAGGGATGTCAACATGTCAAAAGGTTTAGAATAATTGATTAGAATATCTATTTGTTGGTTTTTAACTCAATTGTTGTAGGATAGCTAGGAGAATATTATTCATAGGTTCAATGAGGTCCAAATATTGAAGATATCAAGTTGTGCACATAGGAGATAGTTGATGAAGGTAAATACTTAGATCACTCCAAGTTTTAGATGATGACATGAATATTTGAGTATGTTTCAAGGTCGGAATCGGTAACTGGAAGACAGGGTCACAAACATTGTTGACATGAATGTACAAAAGGGTCTGGTGTGTTGAACCAGGATTGAATCTATTGGAGTGCAATTAGGATTGTGTTTAGGACATACTTAGGTTTCCTCAACTCAAAGGGTTAATAATTCAAAGTTTCACGTGACATAATTTTATTGTCTCAGAGGTTAGAGTCTTTGTTCATGAGGAACAAGAGAAAAAGGGTTGGCAAATCTAATGATTGTGATGGGTTTGTATATATGAGTGTTTTTAATGATGTTGCAGGATGTTCTTGATGAGGTAGAAATATTCATGTACTGAAAGGATCCGATTGGCAGAATTTTTTGGTCAATAATATTATTATTATTAGTATTCATGTTCTTGGCTGACTAGGTTGGTAAATCATGTTGTGCACATGGTAAAATTTGAAATATGAGAGGTTTATGATCTCTAGGTGATTACTTAGTGTTATTATTTGGATTTGATGGTCAGAGATAAATTTGAACATGAGATTTGGTATGACAATTTTAAAGGAAGATGAGTTAGGTTTTGTAGACCTAATCCTTGGTATAAGAAGATGAATTAGGGAAAATCTAGTTGTGGAGCATGGGTGCGGATTCTAGAGGGTTCTAGTAGATGAAGAGTCCGATCGAGAGATGATAAAAAGAAGTTCAGTAAGATGTTGAATAATGATCTACATTGTGATACATTGAGCTATATCATACATGATGTAGATATAATTTTCATAGTTCACAAAAAGGTTTTTGATCATTGTAGTGATCCATTTGTAAGGTAATGAGCCTTCCTCAGGGTTGGAGTCCAAGGGTTTTTGTTTTACCAATGATCTGGAGGAAGTGAGCCTGAATGCAGGTGCATTCCCCATATATTGTAATAAGTTTTTCCTTCTAACAAGGTATTTACTTATTAAGGGTAATCAACCCCACAATGGTTTTTCCCTTATTAGGGTTTTCATGATAAAAATATTGTGTCAACTTGTGTGGATGTGTTTTTTATTTTTCTATGCATGCATGTTTTATCTTTTATTTATACAGATCAAATTTAAGGATACACAAGGTTAAGGGTTTTTGGGTTTAAGGGTTTATAGTTTAAGTTATTGAGAAGAACTACTTCACATCCCCCTCTTAGTTGTTTAGTGCCATATTATCAATAAGGTAAGTTATCTTTACTTTATCTTGCATTCTCTATCTTGACATGGTCACTAAATTGGGAGAAAAATGTAATGTCATAAATGCGCATGGTTAAATGTTGTAATATCATAATTTACACCATGATGTTATTTTTCATCATGTGATGTCCCTACCTTAGCCAAAATGCAAGATTTCACATCAGCCTCTACATAACCTTATTAACATTTATTGAGATTCTTGGTCATGCAACTTGGTTAACCCAAAATATGTGCATTTAAAAGGCATCCATGCAACACATACTCATCCCACAAATTTGTAAATGTACGGTAAATCATTGAAGCATTATGACTACTACTCCTATAGTGTAACATGTCATTCCACCACACATCAATGCTAATATTTGACCATTTTCCAATAAAATACAAATTTTTAGCTTCATTTGGCCTTCTTCATGTTGCTTGATACTTGTTTCACTTCACCATATTATTATACTAAGACAAATTTCACACTGCATTGGTATTGTCACTATCATCAACTTTCCTTCACTCTATTGAGCTCCAACTTTTTCTTCTTGGAGGGGAGTTCCTGACTACCCTATCTTGCATTTTATTGAGCATATTTTTTTGTCTTTGTTTCCATTTTATCAATTAACCCACAATAATTTTTATTGTTTCCATGTGTGTAAGTTTATTGGAGTGGGGAGTAGAGAAGATATTTGGATTTGTTAACCTTTAATTGTTCTCCTTTAGATTGTTATTTTTCCTACCACCTTGTTATTTTACTTTGTCTTTATTCATGTAGCCTAATTGCTTTTGGTATCTTTGTCACTAGCATAATTTACTTTCCAAATTTTAGTTATATTTTTGGGATCTATGCATAGATTTATGTGTCTTGTATATACAAGATCAACGTACACCATGTTAACATCCTCTACTCACATTGTCATCCTCAACTTGCACTGGTGATCGAGGTAGTTAGTTCGCAAACTTCCACATTTGATCTTTGTAAAAAAAATTCATTTTCCATTGTAAGAACATTTTTTTCTATCATTAGTTAGTAGTTATTTTAGTTTCTTATATTGTCTTATTTTAGTTGATTAAATATCCTTTATCATTTAGTTGGCTTGATCCCCTAGCTCACTAGAGTGCTAGTTGAAGTGAGGTAGTACAAGAGGTAGTTCATATCTTGAGATTTTAACCAATCTCGAGGTTGGTGAATTTTCCCTTCTCCAGAAAAGTATAACTCTCTCAAAATCTATAAAATTAAATATTAAAACATATGAGGTAGTTGTTTGATACAGTCATGGCAGGAGCTTCCCCAATGGAGATGGTCCAAACCATGCATCAAGAGTCAACACAACAGAATCCATCCAACTCAGACACATGAATAGATAATAAACACGATACAATAGATCTTTGCATTATCACAGTCTCATAAATTTACATCATATTGGCCTACAACATGTAACTTACATTCATGGCATACATTCTTATTACAACAAAAATCTAGACTTTAACCGTAGAATTAACCTTTCAAAGGTTATCTGACTTCATGATACCTAACAAATATAAATTTCCTCAATATATAGAACCTCCACAACCAATATGTTGGCCCAAATCAATTACATTTTCCAAGAACAAGAAAATATATTAAACAAAGATATAGGTCAAGACTCAAATCATAAGATCTCAATGCCAAGTTTTTGAAATAATGTACAATCCAAGAGAAACACCGGCCAAAGATCAAAGTGTTGGAAACTGTAATTGAAGCAATTGTTGTATTTTCATTGATGTCAAACCTTAACTAGTAAGACTGGTGCTATCTAAGAAAGTACTATATCTATTTGATTGTTGTGAAGGGGATAGGCAAGGTTGGTAACAATAGCACCTAAGGAAAGGTTGAATTATCTTGATACTTCAACGAGTACTTGATTATGTGGCAAAATGATAAGATAGTGTATTGTTTATCTAAGTAAGAATGAAGACTAAACTAGTAGACTTAACTGAGAAAAAGTGAAGAAATCTAGTTTAAGTCGAGTGATGTTAGTGTTAACTGAGCTAGTATATGCCGAGTAAATTCAGTGTTGACCGAACATCAGTTAATTGTCGAGGAAGACAGTATTAGCCGAGGAAACAGTTTTTGAGGTGACCAAGCTTTCTAATGAAGACTGAGGAGTTGAACACTATATTGACTAAGCATCAATAATTTACATTTGAGGAAGAATTCAGATTTCCAGCCGACATAGTTGAATTCTTGGATTATGTAAAATGTGTTGACTTTATTTATTGATTGTACAAAATCATTTAATGCACTGTAAAACATTTTATTGTAAATCTATTAAGAGATTTGAGATATTTTTAGAAGGATAGACGAAGAACATAAAGTTGGAATGATTCGATGAATCTGACCTAACCCTAAGATTTGTGAAGGAGATTAAGCGACAAAAGATGTATTGACCTAATTTGAGGAAGTATTAAGGAAACCTAAGCATGAGGTTGAACAAAGAAGAGGATGTTGAAACTATTGTTGATGTTATTGACTGTATAAGAAGAAAAGGCTAAAGGAGAAGTGTTGTGATTGCTTAAAGAGATTTCTGAGCAGATCAGTGATGGAGATGGTAAAGGTTCACATTTAGTAAGCCAACATATGTGTATGGAATTGGATCTAATATTTGCAAAGTGAGTTGTATTTTTTTCAGATCAATACTATTGTTACTTTCTAACCATTGTATCAGTCAAAATCCTTTTAACAGAGGTTGACCTAATAGTCATTTGTATAAATCCTTTGAACAAGGTTGCATTCTAATGGGATGTATGTAAGTCCTATAACAAGGTGAACTTTTAACAGAGTGGGTTAAATCCTTTAACCGGGTCACACCTGACAGTGTGTTTGTAACCTTTGACAAGGTTTTCTTTTCACAGAGCTCACTTCAGAAGAGTGAAAATAATAGTTTACAAAGTGGTTTTTCCCAAATTGGGTTTCCACTATAAATCCTGGTGTTAATACTTGTGTGAATGTTTTGGTTTGAACATTTCTATGTTTTACAAGTTAGATACTATTGGATAGTGGACTGCACTATTATATGTTTATATTATGCAATCAGTAATGACCAAGTAGCTATTAGTTGTTGGATCTAATTTGTTGAAGAGTTTTAAAGTTTGTTTTATACATCTAGACTTGAGAACAACTAATTCACCCCCCTCCCCCTCTCTGTTGTTCTAAATCATATTAACAATTGGTATCAGAGCTGTTGGTGCTTACAGAAAACAAGTTTAAAGGTACTTGAAGCAAATGATCAGGATGTATAAGAAGGAGGTACCGAAGCTAAAGAAGGAGAACTTCCTTGCATGGAAAAGTTTGATGAAGCTGCATCTGGCTAGTATTGGTGATTCTGCAAAGTATTATGTTAAGCATGATTATATCACACCTGTTACACCTCTGACTACCGAGGAGATGAGAGCTAAACAAGAGCACAACCAATCAATGTTGGAGATTGCATCTGCCCTAAGTTATCCAAAATTTGAACACATCAAAGACTGGACTAATGCAAAACAAATGTGGGACACTCTTGCAAACATCTATGACAGTGACATAAATGTACTAAGAGAAAAAGTTGAGAGCCTAAGACGTAAATTTGATGAAATGAGAATGCAAGAAGGTGAGAATATTGCACAATATTGTGGTAGAATAAAAGAAGTTGTAAATGCTATTAGAGGATAAAATGGAACTATTGATGATGAAACTATAATTGGAAAAGTATTGAGAACTTTGCGTCCTATTTATGCCATCAAAATTTTAGCAATTCAGGAATCTAGATGTAACCCTAACAATGCTCTTACTTTGGAAAGTTTGGTTGGTAAGCTTACTACTTTTGAACTTTCTAACTATGATAACTTCACTATTACTAATGTTGAATATGCTTTTAAGTCACAAATGGTTTTGAGCAAGTCAAAGAAGGAAAAAGAAAGATGCATTAGTGAGAGTGAAAGTGAAAGTGACACATATGATGAAGAACTTGAGGATCTAGAAGCTCTTATGGCTAGAAGACTGAAAAGGGGAAAAGGAAATTATAAAGGTAAACTCCCTATTATATGTTTTTCATGTAATAGAGTTGGTCATATAGCTGCTATATGTCCTGACAAGGATGATAAGGATGAAGAAAGAGACAACAAGCATAAAGACAAAAGAGAAGATAGAGGTTATCGAAGGTACAAGGACTAAAAAGGAAAAGGTAAGAAATCCTGTTATATTGTCGAAGAAGAGACTAACACTGATAGTGATGATTTTGAAATTGAGGTTGTCTATGTTGCAATGAAAGATTAGTCTGATGAGGATGAGAAAACTACATTGATATCTTATGTGAACAAAAATGATAAATAGATTATTGACAGTGGTTGTTCACATCACATGATTGGTGACAAGAGTAAGTTTGATACCTTAGATCATTATAAAGGTAGAAGTGTGAAATTTGGTAATGATGCACCATATCCTGTTAGAGGTAAATGATTGATTAAGCTGACTTATAAGATCACTTGTGAGACTGCTTATTGGGTTGAGGGTCTTAACTATAATCTGTTGAGTGTTGCATAGCTTAATAGCACTGGCTACCGAGTGGAATTTCATCACAGGAAGGCCAAAATATTTGATGCCACTAGTGAACTGATTGGAAGTGGAGAACATACAAGAGGTAATTTGTTCTATCTAGACCTATTTGAAGAAACATATATGATTGCACAACTTGATGATATTTGGTTATGGCATAAGCAGCTATGTCATGTTAACTTTGATAATCTGGTAGAAATTAGTAAGAAGAAGAAAGTGAGAGGTCTGCCTAGATTGAAGAAACCTGAGAATGTAATGTGCAAAGAATGTTAGTTGGGTAAGATGACAAAGTCTAGTTTTAAGAGCAAGACTTTTACTTCTAAGAATACTTTAGATTTGGTTCATACTGACCTTTGTGAACCTATGGGTGTACAAAGCTATTGTGTTGCTTGATATTTTATCTTGTTTGTCGATGATTATACTAGAATGATGACTGTAATGTTCTTAAAATAAAAATTTGATGCTTTTCAATTTTTTAAGTGGTATTTGGCTAAGGTTGAAAAGGAGACAGGTAGGAACCTAAAGTGTTTGAGATCTAACTGAGGTGGAGAATTTATATCCAATGAATTCAATCTATTTTGCAATGATAGAGGGATCAAAAGATAGATGTCTGCACCAAGAACTCCTCCAAAGAATGGTATAGTAGAGAGAAGCAATAGATCTATCATGGATTGTGCAAGGACATTAATGATTGAAAATAATGTTGCACAAAAGTACTGGAGAGAATCTTTAAGTATAGTTGTTTATACTCTTAACCAAGTATAGATCAAAAAAGGTACAAATTTGACACCTTATGAGCTATGGAATGGGTATGCACCTTGTTTCCCTTCAAATAAATTTTTACTTCATTTATATGCGGCAATTTGCGAAGCTATGTCAATGTTAAGTTACAAATTGAACTGTGAACTTTGAACTTGAACCGCTCGGTTCAAAGTTCAAAGTTCAATATATTTTCCTCCAAAAGTATTGCATGTATGTTGTGTCTTGTAAAAGCCTCCTCTAGCCGTGTTCACATGTTAGTGTGTAAATGTTGAATTTAATCTTAAACTTTGAACCTCGGTTTTTCAGTTCAAAGTTCATGCTAGAATCTGCACTTCTACAATTTTACACTAAAAGTCTTCCAATTATGATTTTGAAATCATATTTTACATTTCTTTCCTGAGCTTCTCCTTAAAGTTTTTGGGGCCCACCATAGTCATCCTATGTGCATAAAAATTAACACATCATGAATCATGTACTTTGAACCCAAATTTTATGGTTCAAGGATCGATTTCTGAGGTGTAATAATACTCAGATATCAGCTACGAGCCAAATCTTTATCGCTTGACATTGAAATGATTGATATGATGGGAAGAGTGGTGCCACCTCAGCTCAGGAGATTTTCTTACTAAATGAAAGTGCGTGAAATAGGCTGTTATCATTTATTGCGGCATGAAAGTGAATTAATGATAGTTTTTCGTGAAGTGATGGGAAGTGAAGCAAATGTGTATTTATTTTTCCCTCTCTTTACATTTCTTCATTCTATTCTGCTATCTTCTGGAGGTGTTTTGGGAGCTGCAAGGTAACTTTCTCAAAAGGCAGGAACACGGTGAGTTTCACAACATCCTTGGCCCTGTAATTCATTTGAGCTTCTGCATTTTAAAAGAGTTGTCTTTGTAAGAAGTTTGAAAGATTGTATTTTAGAATGTCTTCTTCCAAAGTAAAATTCATGAAAGAAAATAGATTTTCTCCAGTTAGTTGTTGTTTACCTGAAGTGAGGGATACAGCTATAATAGATGATGATATCGGAGAAATAGTTTCAAGGCTAAGGAAAATGGTAGATGAAACTATATCTGTTAGGATTGTAGAAAGTGGTTTGTTAGAAGCCACTAGTTTTCCTAAAGTAATTCCATGCCCAGAGTTAGTAATAGAATGTCATAACAGGTATAACAAGGTTGAGAGGTGCATTAAAATAGAAAGTGGTGAAGTTCTAGTAAACATTGATAAGACAGTAATAATGGCCACCCTCAAGATTCCAATAGTTGAAGTCTATGGAGATTGGAGTATCAATAAAGCTGTAGCAGACTCAGAGAAGACCAAGATGGAATATAGAAATAATATAGCAAGAGACTGGCTATTAAACCAGAAGAAGGGTGGTTCCCATTTGCCTAGACTGCTTAGAAAGGATCACTTGTTCAGGGAGGTTAGGGATATAACAGTAATGTTGAACAAGATCAAAGGTAACCCCATAGATACCAATTGGGAAGACTACATGTACATTTTTGTACAGGCTATCCTAGACATTGGTAATGTTGTTGACTGGGCAGATATAATAGCTAAACAATTACATGAAATTTTATACCAGCTAGCTTTAATTTCCAATTTTTATATGTCTTCATACCTCTTTTATATTCTTGCCATCTGTAGAATCTGGGATGGTCTACCTCATCAAGAATGGAATAGCAGTATGCCCATCTATGAATACCACCTCTTATTACAAAAAGGAAAACATCCTATGGGTTTTAAGAAGGTGCATGATACCTTTTCCTCCAAATTGGTCTTTGAATTAAGAGGAAAACCTAATTGTAGGATATCAGAGGAGGCTATGGAATTTTTAAAAATCTATGGAAGTTTTTATATTTAGTTTCCTCCTTTTACTTATTTAAGAGTAGGGGGTTTTAGTGATGCTCCGTTAAAACTTCCCAGGTATTTCCCAGACAAGTGCATTCTTCTTGAAGTAAGAAGATAGTTATTAATGGTTGAGAAGAAGTACAAAGTCAAGAGAGGTATTGGTGCCTTCTTCCCACTTGAACTAGGATATTACAAGTTCTTTCTGATGCATGACTTTTCCTTTTTGACCAATGAATTGAAAGAAATGAATCTCCAGCCATATTAGGCTAGGAACTACTTTGATAGCAAAGGTTTTGTTGAGAGTCATTTTAGAGTTGATGCAATGTTCCTTCATCAACCAGCTTTGGAAGATTACTGGGATGATTGCATAGATGAGGTTGAGGTCACTAAGAGATTATGTTCTAGGTTTTCCCTCAAACAAATTTCTACCTTCAAGCTACCTTTCAACATCAAAAATGTTAAGGAGGAAGATGACAATACATCAGAGCCAGAAAATGCAGTATCAAGAGCTAAAATGGTAATTAGAAGAATTGACTAGCTGGCAGAAGAAGAATAAAATGTGAAGTCTTTAACTAAGGAAGTTTTCAGGAAGACAAAAAAATGGCTCAAGGCTTAGAAGAAGAAGATCTGAGCTACCCCTGTGTTGGGAACCAGAAAGAGTCCAAGGGCTCATAAAATTGAATCATCCCATGTTTTAACTAATAAGATGGAATCATTTCTTTTTGCAGGTGTTTCATATTCTCCAAAAGTTCCTGAAGATTCAGAGTTGATTTCTAATGATGTTGTGAAGTTTACAAGACAAAAGAACAAAAGAAGTGAGAAGGAAGATTCTCCTTTTTGCATTGTCCTAGATTCTGACACCGAGGAGCCTAGCGTAAAATAGTTCAAAAGGTTGAGAAGAGGTAAGACATCCAATATGGATTTGAAATCAGCCAAAGGTGATGGGATTTCAAGTTAACAAGAGCCTGTTACTCTGAGAAATCCCAGTACCACTGTTTCCCTACAAAATATGACTCCTAGTTCACCAAATTGGATAGATCTAACTGTGAATAAGAAGAGGAACATTGTGTCTACCTCAGTCCCTGTTGGTGATTTGGTCAGTAAATACCTTGGAAAGTCTCCCAGAACAAAGAAGCCTAAAATAGAATCTATGGTGGATGTGGATCCAATCACAGGTCTTTGGGTTGCAGAGATTTTCAAGCCCAACTCCAAGAAGACCAGTGTTGAAGTTACCAAGAAAGATTTCACTATGGACAAGGTGGATTTAGGAGTGTCCTCATGAGCTGGTGATCTGAAGATTTTGAATTTAGCAAACAAGAAAATCAATCATAGAGTGCTGAAAGATGTTGAATACAAAGCAAAGCTGAAGCAAGCTTTATGCGAAATGGAAAAATATATCCATCGGTTGCAGAATCTCATTCCTCAACCTTTGGCAATGGTACCACTAAGTCTAGATGTCAAGTCTCTAGAAAATAAAAAATTTCTTGATCAGGTACATAAAGAGAGATCCCTCTCTAAGGCATTCTATAATTGGATGGGGGAAGTTGGGGAGATGGTTAATCACTTCACTCAAGCTTATGAGAGCTCAACTAATTGGACTTATAAATTGGTATCTGCCTTAGAGGCTAAAGTCAAACTCTGGGAAGGAAAGAGAGACAGTCTGGAGATAGCAATAGCTAATATGGAAGAAGCTTTCAGCTATGGCATGGAAAAGTTCTTGTCTGAAAAGACAATTCCTGATGTTGATAGTAGTATCCTCTTTGTGGAAAAAGTAAATGAGGAATGGTGATGTACCTTAATTGATCAAGGTATTGAAGAGTCAAAACAGATTCTAAAGACAGTAGCCTGTGTTGAGGAGATTGTCAACAACCATATAAACTATGTCTACAATCTGTCCACAAGAGAAGTGAAAATAGGAATAGATGAGGCCAGGATGAAAGAATCCTTCACTAGAAAAGCACAAGGTTTAAAAGATGCCAAAGAAATGGTAGCCCGAGACTGCTCAGTCATCGCTAGGGTACAATCACTGATAATGCTTGGTGAAGAATAGGTTACAACACTGGATACTAAGTTAGAGTAGTTAAAAAACTACAAAGATATCTAGGAACAAAGGCTGGACCTTGTTTCTTCACCAAACAAGGAGATGTTGCAGAGATTCACGGTGGGTTTCAAGGAGTGGTCGGATCAGTGCAAAGCAACTGAGGCCACCGTTAATGCTGAGGCTGAGAAAAGCTAGTCTATTTTAGATTAGTTTTGAAATGGATGGTTCCAAGTAGTTATAGGGTGTTAGTTCTTTTCTGAAAATAGTCTTTAGTTATGAAACTATTATGCCCTGCACCGCTATAAGATAATTTTTGAAAGACCCTGCAAGGGTCAGTTCTTTGGTAGTAGAAAAACATATAGTTTGATATTTGCTGGAAATACTTTCATGAAATGGTGGATGTTTTGGTTTGAAACTTATTATATAGTATCAGTGGATATATATATATATATATATATATAACAAATAGCATTATTTCTCTCAGATCAGTGTGTCTGATTAATGCATGTGTGTCAATTTCAGTTGGAATTAATTTCGTGTTGCTGCAATCTATGTATGTGTTTCAAAATCATTCATACATTCCTTTTCAGTGTTGTTTCAGTACATGTTGAATCGATATTTCTGGGAATTTTCTTTATAATCTCAATCAGTTGGATTAGATAAATGTGGATTCTCTCTCAGAGCATAAATCTCTTAGCAATCATTTTATATGAGTTTTAAAAAGCCTTTTTGTACTTTCAAGTCAAAAGTATACATTTCTTTTACAGTTTTCGTTCTTTTCAAATAAGTGAATTGTGAAGATTGATCTTTATATAAGGTATCTACTCCTTTGATTGCAGAGAGTTTTGTCGTGAGTGACAAACTCAACTGTTGTATGATTTTTTCCTTCATCTTGGGCCAGAGTATTTGTAATTTGTTATATTTTATTAAGAGGGAAAATTTGTATACTAATAGATTTTTAGCGACTTCGCTGGGGAAACTTATAAGTAGACCAGAGCTTAACTCTTCTCTTTTAATGGTCAATTATGGTGCTATGTGTTGAGATCATTCCTAGCTAGCAAGAGCTTCCCCCAGTGTTACAACCTAATCTTCACTTTACTGATACACAGGAAGACATTATTATTGATTTGAATAGTACTGCTTGGAAATTAAGAACAAGTGGTCAGCAATACCAACAAGTAAGATTAGTAATTGAGGAAGAAGAAGAGATTGGAGAGTGGTTGAGACATTTTCCCTTGGCTCGACCAGCTGCTGTAGAAAACAAAGTGGCTCAAAGACCTAGAGGATAATCTTTTCTTTTTGTATTTTTGTTTTAGTCCTAGTCAAAGCTGGCAAGAAGGAGATATACCCAAGGGGATAGAGAAAAAGGACTGATTGATGAAGATTTTGAGGCCCTTGAGTGATTGAATTTTAACCTTGATATTCCTTTGAGTAGAAAGACTCAAACGACTAGTAGAGATTCCTCTCCTATCAAGTCTACTATTCCTATTTCAAGTTTCCAAGCTCTCACATTATCTAGCACATTAACCACATCCATCTTTAATCCTCAACCCCTAAATTTCTCTCTACCACTCATGGCCCAAAATTAGCCATGGGGCGCTCAAGTTGGTCCTCTGGACCTATAAAATTTTAACCTACAAGCTTTAACCAAAGGGGCTAGAGAGGTTCTACCCAAGTTCAGTGGTGATGGTAAAGTTTCTCCAAGTGATCATGTTAATGCTTTTAATATTGCATGTAGTGTGATAGGCATCGGCATAGAAGATGTGGTAATACATCTTTTTGTTCAGACCTTGATTGAAACCGTAGCAAACTGGTTTCATCATTTTCCCAGTGGGTCCATAACAACTTGGAATGGCACGAGGACAACTTTCATGGCTCATTTTAAAGAAGTCGATGATGAACATTCCTTGTTATTGCAACTCTCCCAATTAAAGAAGGAGATGCAGGAACCTATGCAAGAATTTATAGCTAAATTTAACAAGCTCTTGTAGTAGATTCCTACTGCTCATCGTCCTAGTGATGAAAATAGAAAGGGGTTCTTTGTGAATGCTATACCCCCTGACATTAGTTTCCATCTTAGACGAGGAAGAGTAGTAGACCTGCCAGCTACCCAAGCATTAGCAGTAGAGCTTGAAGATGATATGATTATGGTTGGGAAATGGAGAAGAGACATTTAGACTCCTAGTAATCAAACTTCTACATCATAGTCTTCTGATCCTGTAGTTCAGAGACTGTTAAATGATATGATTACCTTAAAAAGGAAATTACCAAAAACTTCCCCTACTCCATATCAAGACATTCCTAGAAGATATAGAGGCCAAGGAGTAGGAAATTATGTAAAGAAATCAAATACATTAACACATCAGCCTAGACTTTATATTGAAGCACCTCCTGCTAAAAAAAACATGTGTATTTTCCACTTGACTGATGAGCATGATGGTGATTCTTGTCTTGAGATGGTGCGGTACAAGTAAATGGAGGCTAATAAAGAGACCATTGTGGAAATTCCTGGTAATGAGGATAACTCCAGAGGACCTGGTGACTCTGTAAGTTATTATCTCGAATATGAGTCTGACTCAGAATGAGGTGGTGACATTCTTACAACTTTGGAGCATCCCTCATGTTCAATGCTTACTCAAGCGCAGAAGGGTAGTAAAAACCACAGTCATTCTCCATCTCCTTTTCAAGGCAAGAGGGGTAAAGAACCAATAAACCAAGCTAACATCAATACAAAGCCTCCAGGGAGTGAACCTGCAGGGATTAAAATCCTCAAAAGGTCATATTCTGAACCAACTTTTGATTTTATAGAATTCTGTAAATCTGCTAAAATTCAGATATCCCCTGCTGAATATTTGAAGTCAAATCTTGGTGAATTAGACAAGTTGGTTGCTTATGTGAAAGGTTCTTCTCATGTTGTTTAGTCCAATCAGGTAAACACCACATCCACTAATGAAACCCCTATGGAACCAAATGTAAAACAACCTGAGATCAGTGAGCCTATCATTAATCTTGAATCCTCAGAACCTACCCCAGTTATAGGGAAACCTGAGCCCTTTTATGTCTCATTTCTCATCCATGGTCATAAGCTTAGTAATTATATCATAGATTCTAGAGCTTCGAACAATATCATGCCCTCCTCGGTAGAAAAAGCCCTTGATCCACCTTTGACAAAAACTTTTGGTAGGTGCTGCTCCATGGACTCTAAACAAGTCCCTTTGATTGGCCAAATCAAAGATTCTGAAATTGTTTTAGAAGCTTTCCCTGACAAAACGATCAAGTTGACCATTTTGGTTGCTGATATTCTAGCAAGTTACGATATGCTCTTGAGCAAAACCTTTTGTAGAGATCTAGGTGGAGAGATCAAATTGGACTGGTCTCAAGCTATTGTTCCCATTGGAGATAAAAAAGTTACTCTTCAACCTGAGACTAAATGCAAGTACACAATTTTTCCCTCTGATGATCCTAAGTCTCATATTCTATACCAAGAGACTGATTTCTCTAATTATTTGATCATGCTAGAAATTGAATTCATGAATGAAAATAATGATGAGGAACTACGGACCTTAGAATTTGATGGTACTTGTTCATCCATTGGTTCAGGGGCTGGAGTGGTTTTGATATCACCTACTAAAGAAAGATTCCCTTTTGCTTACAAGCTTGAGTTTGAGAACATAAATAATATTGCAGAGTATGAAGCTTTATTACTTGGGATTCTAGAAGCCAAGAGGAAGGGCATTAAAATGCTTAAAGCAAAAGGTGATGCTAAGCTAATTGTGAAATAGGTTAGGGGAAAATATGTAGTAAAAAATGATAGAATGAAACATTACAGAAATAGAGTCTGGGATGAAATCGAAGGATTTCAAGCTTTTTCTATTGAATCCATTCCTAGAGAAAAGAATTCTAGAGCAGACACTTTAGCTAGTTCTGCAGCATTATTGATTCCTCATCCCGACTTTGACAGTGATCAATAACTATTGAGCTCATCCATCGACCCAATGTTCTTGATAATGCTAATTCCTGGTAGGTTTTCAATGATGATGCTCATGTGTTGTCCTTTCTTCAAGGTTTGGAAAAGTTTTCCTCTATTTTCTTTGAGGGTTCAGAATCTAAATGCCAAGAGTTCTGTTTTGATGAAAAGGTTGAAAAAGAAGAAAAGGTTATTCAATTAAAAGGAAACCATATTCCTAAAGGCCTTATAAATAAGGAAATTTTTTTTATCATAACGATTGCTTCATCGGTCATACCAATGGGATAAAAGAGGATCAGCCCGGTAGTTATGAGAAAATCAATATTGGAAGCAATGAAGACCCTAAGTTCATCAACCTAGGTATATGTTGTAATCCAATGGAGAAAGAAGTGTTTACAAAATTGTTGTGGGAATTCTGAGATGTTTTTTCTTGGTCATATGAGGATATAAAAGATTTTAGAAAAGGCAAGTTCCAGCATCATATCCCTTTAAAGCTAGGAGCTAAACCCTTCAGACAGAAATTAAGGAATTATAATCCTAGAGTTGCTGATGCCATTTTCTGAGAAGCTGATAAAATGCTTAAGGCAAAAATAATTTATCCAATTCATCATTCGACCTAGGTGGAAAACATTGTTCCTATCCATAAAAAGAATGGAGAAATTTGAATTTGTGTTGATTTTCAAAATCTCAATCAGTCAAGTCTGAAGGACAATTTTGTTCTTCCTAACATGGATCATATCCTTCAAATGGTAGCAGGCTCTGAAATGATGTCAATGCTAGATGGATTTTCAGGGTATAACCAAATTAGTGTGGCCCCAAAAGACCAGCATAAGATGACGTTCACTACTCCTTGGGGTACATTTGCATATAACCGAATGTCATTTGGACTGATTAATGTAGGAGCAACTTTCTAGTGGGCCATGAATTCCTCCATCAGTCATTTAATGAATAAGGTGATCATGGTGTATCTTGATGATATGACTATTTTCTCATGCAGAAGAAAGAAGCATCCTAAAGACCTAAAGCTCATTCTCCAAGAATGCAGGAATCAAGGGATATCTTTAAATCCCAAGAAATCAATTTTCTATGTGATTAAAGGAAAATTGTTAGGTCACATAGTTTCAAAGAAGGGAATTGCAATAGACCTAGAAAGGGTGCAAGTGATTCAACAATTGTGTTTACCATCCCACATGAGTGGAATAAGATCTTTCTTCAGACAGATAAATTTTCTAAGGAGATTCATGCCAAATTTTTCAGAAAAAACTAGACCCATGGTCAACTTGTTAAGTGAGAAGCAAACATTTAGATGGAACGATGAGGCTAAGAAATATTTTGATAAAGTTAAAGAAGCAATTGCACATGCTCTTGTCCTTGCTCACCCAGATTTTCATAAGGATTTTGTGATACACTGTTATGCATCAGAGCATATAATGTTAGGAGTCTTGTTGCAGAAGAATGAGGCAAGTAAGGAAGTGCCTATTTCTTTTATGAGTGTCCCTCTAAAGAATCATGAATTGAAGTACTCTCCCATAGAAAAATAGGCTTACGCAGTAGTAAAAGCCATAAAGCAATTCAGGTATTATATTCTGCATTCTCATTCCATAGTGTATGTCCCAAATTCTACTGTCAAAAGTATACTAACTCAATAAGAGGTGTCTATGAATAAGAGAGCTAATTGGGTGGCCAAGGTGCAAGAGTTTGATCTTGAGATCAAACCTACCAAATTGGTAAGAGGCCAAGGTCTGTGCAAATTAATTGCTGAAAATGATATGGTTCCTGAAAGTGATATTCCATTATCTTTATTTATAGGATTAAAAGACACATGGTTTTCTAATGTTTCCTATTACCTTACATATGGATAATGTCTGGCTCACCTTACAGTAAAAGAGTAGAGAAACTTGAAGCTTAAGGCAGCTAAGTATGTGGTAGTGGATGATATTCTATATAAAAGAAGTTTATACAGAATGTTTGTCAGGTGTGTAGATGAAGATCAACAGAAGAAATTGCTTCAGTCTTTTCATAGTGAAGCATGTGGTGGACATTTCTCCTCAACTGTAACTACTTTCAAAATTTTGAGGAACTGTTATTACTAGCCTAGAATGTTTAAAGATGCCTACAAATGGGTAGCAAAATGTGAAAAATGTAATTTATTTTCAGGAAAACCACATTTGGCTGCTTTGCCCTTAAGACCAGTCATAATTGATGAACCATTCAAGTAGTGGGGCTTAGATTTCATAGGACCAATAAATCCCTCATCTAGTGCTAGACATACCCATATTCTAACAGCTACAAATTATTTTACTAAATGGGTAGAGGCTGTTGCGGTAAGAAAACTACTACTGAAGTGGTCTGTTCCTTCTTGAAAGAGAATATTTTGGTTAGGTTTGGTGTTCCTACAAATATTGTCGCTGATAATGCACATAACTTTTCTTCTCAAGATATGAAAATTTTCTACTATGATAATGGGATTCAATTGGCACATTCATCTGAATACTTTCCCCAAGGCAATGGACAAGCAGAATCTACCAATAAAAACTTGATCAATATTATGAGGAAGCTAGTGAATGAAAATTCTAAAGAATGGCATAAGAGATTGTTTGAAGCAATCTAGGCTGATCGTACTTCTCCTAAGAGAGCTATAGGTATGACTCCGTTTCAACTAGTCTATGCAGTAGAAGCTCAACTCTCATTACTCTGGAGTCATCAGCCATAAAACTGTAGAAAATAATAGAAGATCAAAGCTTTTCTGATGGACTGGATAATAGGATCATGTACTTGAGCAAGATCCAAGAAGAACGAGATGAAATGGTGAATCGCATAGCCCTACACCAATCTTGCGTGAAGAAAATTTTTGACAAATGAGCCAGGCCTAGGAAGTTTATGGAGAATGATAGAGTGTTGTTATGGGATAAAAAAAAAGAGCCCCGAGGTGCTCACAGCAAATTTGAGTCCCTTTGGAAGGGACCTTTTGAAATTAGTCAAGTTTTGGGACCTAATTCTTTCAAACTCAGGTACGCAAATGGAACTAAAATGCCCTTATCTTATAATGGGCAAGATCTGAAGCTTTATGAGATGTAGATAAGTTTGGTCTGTCCCTGTACATAAGTTTTTGTTGTGTTGTAGGTTAGTCGCATGTGTGTCTTTTTAGCTTGTGCATAACCAGAGAGCTTGGATTCCTTGTTTAGTCCTTTACAGTCCTAATCCCCAGTCAGAGCCACCTTTTTCCCATCAAATAAATTTTTACTTCATTTATATGCAGCAATTTGCGAAGCTATGTCAATGTTAAGTTGCAAATTAAACTGTGAACTTTGAACTTCAACCGCTCGGTTCAAAGTTCAAAGTTCAATATATTTTCCTCCAAAAGTGTCACCTGTATGTTGTGTCTTGTAAAAGCCTCCACTAGCTGCGTTCACATGTTAGTGTGTAAATGTTGAATTTAATCCTGAACTTTGAACCTTGGTTTTTCAGATCAAAGTTCACACTAGAATCTGCACTTCTACAATTTTACACTAAAAGTCTTCCAAGTATGATTTTGAAATCGTATTTTATATTTCTTTCCTGAGCTTCTCCTCAAAATTTTTAGGGCCCACCACAGTCATCCTATGTGCATAAAAATTAACACATCGTGAATCATGTACTTTGAACCCAAATTTTATGGTTCAAGGATCTATTCTTGAGGTGTAATAATACTCGAATATCAGCCGCGAGCCAAATCTTTATTGCCTGACATTCAAATGATTGATATGATGGGAAGAGTGGTGCCACCTCATCTCAGGAGATTTTCTTACTAAATGAAAGTGTGTGAAACAGGTTGTTATCATTTATTGCAGCGTGAAAGTGAATTAATGACAATTTTTTATGAAGTGATCGGAAGCAAAGCAAATGTGTATTTATTTTTCCCTCTCTTTATGTTTCTTCATTCTATTTTGCTATCTTCTAGAGGCATTTTGGGAGCTGTGAGGTAACTTTCTCAAAAGGTAGGAACACGGTGAGTTTCACAGCATCCTTGCCCATATAATTCATTTGAGCTTTTGCATTTTAAAAGAGTTGTCTTTGTAAGAAGTTTGAAAGATTTTATTTTAGAATGTCTTCTTCCAAAGTAAAATTCATGAAAGAAAATAGATTTTCTCCAGTTAGTTTTTGTTTACCTGAAATGAGGGATGTAGCTATAATAGATGATGATATCAGAGAAATAGTTTCAAGGCTGAGGAAAATGGTAGATGAAGCCATATCTGTTAGGATTGCAGAAAGTGGTTTGTTAGAAGCTGTTGGTTTTCCTTAAGTAATTCCATGCTCGGAGTTAGTAATAGAATGCCGTAACAAGTATAACAAGGTTGAGAGGTGCATTAAAATAGAAAGTGGCGAAGTTCTAGTAAGCATTGACAAAATAGTAATAATGGCCACCCTCAGGATTCTAGTAGTTCAAGTCTAGGGAGATTGGAGTATCAGTAAAGATGTGGAGGACTCAGAGAAGAACAAGAGGGAATATAGAAATAATATAGCAAGAGACTGGCTATTAAACCCAAAGAAGGGTGGTTCCTATTTGCCTAGACCACTTAGAAAGGATCACTTGTTCAGGGAGGTTAGGGATATAATAGTAATGTTGAACAGGATCAAAGGTAACCCCATAGATACCAATTGGGAAGACTGGATGTACATTTTTGTACAGGCTATCCTAGACATTGGTAATGCTGTTGACTGGGCAGATATAATAGCTAAACAATTACATGAAAGTTTATCCTAGCCAGCTTTAATTTCCATTTTTTATATGTCTTCATACCTCTTTTATATTCTTGCCATCTATAGAATCTGGGATGGTCTACCTCATTAAGAATGGAATAGCAGTATGCCCATCTATGAATACTACCCATTATTACATAAAGGAAAACATCCTATGGGTTTTAAGAAGGTGCATGATACCTTTTCCTCCAAATTGGTCTTCAAATTAAGAGGAAAACCTAATTGCAGGATATTAGAGGAGGCTATGGAATTTGTAAAATTCTATGGAAGTTTCTATACTTAGTTTCCCACTTTTACTTATTTAAGAGTAGGGGATTTTAGTGATGCTCCATTAAAACTTCCCAGGTATTCCCCAGACAAGTGCATTCTTCTTGAAGTAAGCAGATAGTTATTAATGGTTGAGAAGAAGTACAAAGTCAAGAGAGGTATTGGTGCCTTCTTCCCACTTGAACTAGGACATTACAAGTTCCGTTTGATGCATGACTTTGCCTTTTTGACCAATGAATTGAAAGAAATGAATCTCCGGCCATATCAGGCCAGGAACTACTTTGATAGAAAAGGTTTTGTTGAGAGTCATTTTAGAGTTGATGCAATGTTCCTTCATCAACAAGCTTTGGAAGATTACTGGGATGATTGCATACATGAGGTTGAGGTCATTAAGAGATTATGTTCTAGGTTTTCCCTCAAACAAATCACTACCTTCAAGCTACCTTTCAGCATCAAAAATTTTAAGGAGGAAGATGACAATACATCAGAGCCAGAAAATGCAGTATCAAGAGCTGAAATGGTAATAAGAAGAATTGACTGGTTGGCAGAAGAAGAATAAAATGTGAAGTTTTTAACTAAGGAAGTTTTCAGGAAGACAAAAAAATGGCTCAAGGCTCAGAAGAAGAAGATCTCAGCTACCCCTGTGTTGGGAACTAGAAAGAGTCCAAGGGCTCATACAATTGAATCCTCCCCTATTTTAACTAATAAGACTAAATCATTGCTTTCTGTAGGTGTTTCATATTCTCCAGAAGTTCCTAAAGATTCAGAGTTGATTTCTAATGATGCTGTGAAGTTTACAAGACAAAAGAACAAAATAAGTGAGAAGGAAGATTCTCCTTTTTGCATTGTCCTAGATTCTGACACCGAGGAGCATAGCGTAAAATAGTTCAAAAGTTTGAGAAGAGGTAAGACATCCAATATGGATTTGAAATCAGCCGAAGGTGATGGGATTTCAAGTCAACAAGAGCTTGTTACTCTGAGAAATCCCAGTACCACTGTTTCCCTACAAAATATGACTCCTAGTTCACCAAATTGGATGGATTTGACTGTGAATAAGAAGAGGAACATTGTGTCTACCTCAGTCCCTATTGGTGATTTGGTCAGTAAATACCTTGGAAAGTCTCCCAGAATAAAGAAGCCTAAAACTGAATCTATGGTGGATGTGGATCCAATCACAGGTCATTGGGTTGCAGAGATTTTCAAGCCCAACTCCAAGAAGACTAGTGTTGAAGTCACCGAACAAGATTTCACTGTGGACAAGGTGGATTTAGGAGTGTCCTCACGAGCTACTGATCTGAAGATTTTATATTCAAGGAGTGGTCGGATCAGTGCAAAACAACTGAGGCCACTGTTAATGCTGAGGCCAAGAAAAGCTAGTCTGTTTTAGATTAGGTTTGAAAAGGATGGTTCCAAGTAGTTATAGGGTGTTAGTTCTTTTCTAAAAATAGTCTTTAGTTATGAAATTGTTATGCCTTGTGTAGCTATAAGTTAATTTTTGAAAGACCCTACAAGGGTTGGTTCTCTGGTAGTAGAAAAATATATAGTTTAATATTTGCTTGAAATACTTTCGTGGAATGGTGGATGTTTTGGTTTGAAACTTATTATATAGTATCAGTGGAGATATATATATATATATATATATATATATATATATATATATATATATATATATATATATATATATATATATATATATATATATATATATATATATATATATATATATATATATATATATATATATATATATATATATATATATATATATATATATATATATATATAGCAGTATTTCTCTTAGATCAGTGTGTCTGATTAATTCATGTGTGTTAATTTCAGTTGGAATTAATTTCATGTTTGTAGTACCCCTACCCCTAGTCCGATTTTATTAATGTTATGATTTCTCTAGGATGTTAGATTATATGTTAGGAAATTATCAATGCTTATGATTTCACTGACCCAATACTTGCATGTGTATGGTTGATGTGTTTGTTTTACATTTCTATTTGGCGTGTCTGATGTGGTTAAGGGATGGAGTCATAGTCACTTGCTTGCGAGATCCACATGATCGGCCGATCCCTGCCATTATCTGTTAAATATTTATATATGTTTGTACATGCGGGTGTTGTATGTAGGTTCGCAAGTACCGGGCATCGTCTTCCCTGAATTGTCAGGATGAGCGTGCCCTATTGCAATATCTCAAATGGTAAGAGAGGGGAGATAACACGGATCCAAAACCCTAACCCAAACCCATTTATCCTAGTTGTTGGATAAGTATCAGTCTGTTTACCCTATCCGAATTTGTCAGGTTGGCAAAGTTCGTGGATCCCTTTCTGGTGTTGCTTGGTTTTGGTTTTGTTTGATTTTATGTCGTATGATTTTAGTTGATTTGTGGTTATGTGGGTGATTATTAATTTATTGATTATAGTTGAATTATGTTTGTTTAGATTATTTTATGTGATTATCAATGTTAGGTGCATAGTTGAATTTAATGATTAAATATGTTCCTATGATTAATTGAGGAAATTAAATTAAAGTTGATTATTTGAATATTTGGCAATTAATATTGATTATGTCCTAAGTTTATTTTGATGAAATCTAATTAAAATTAAATAATTGATTATTTTGATTTAATTGAGTATTTTATTGAGAATTAGATTTTATTATGTTTGTGAGTATTATTAAATAATTAAATATTTAATTGCATGCTTTATGATGCATTAAGTATTTTATTTATTTAATATATACTTTAAATTATTAACATGTGCATAATTGAAAGTGATTTGTTTGGAAAAAGTGACAACTTGTCTTTAGGAGACTAAGTTGAGTTGTGCACAATTATATTTATTTTTAATTATTAATTAGTATTTTCTCTCAACAAAAGTGGGAGAGTTTGATTAGGAGTTCTTTGTGAGTCATCTAGGGTTTTTCTTGATTGGTGGAATTGATTTCCAAATAGAGGGAGTTTGCATTCATTTTGCATTCAAGGAGGTTTTGGAGAATTTTGGAGAGAGCTATTGGAGAGTTTTGAAGTTTGATTTGTGTTCTTGAGCATTAGTGTGTGTGTTTGGATTTCTGGGCAAAGGTTGTTTGCATCTAGATTCGGGGATTGTATGCATTGTGATTTAGATCTGCAGGTGGAGCTTTTCTGTTGTCAGATCTGAGGGTTTCAGCATTCTACAAGCCTTCTTATTCAGTATTTAGCATTGGAATTGAGGTAAGGATTTGTGGAGTTTTCTTGTGAATTCATTAGTAGTTCTTTCTATAATTTCTCTATGTTTGTTTCAGTTTGTAGATATAGATCTATTTTTTGTATATGTTTTCAATTCATGGTTTAGAAAGCTCATAGGATTGCTATTTTATATTTTTATGCAAACTTGGCACAGTAGGGTTATGCTACCCGATTTTGGATTAAAAATTCATCCTATAACTCTTGGAAAATGAAAAATCAATCTCTATATAGTTAGTTCTATAGTTTGAATAAATTAATTAAATGGGTTGTTGAGAAAAAACCAATTTTGGTATAAGAAAATGCAATCTGGGTGAAAAATTCATTCTCTGTTAAAAATGACAGTTTAAAAAAAAAATACCACAGTAAATAAATTTGCTTATATATGTTAGAAAACTACATTGGTAATTGTTATGTTTTGCAAAAACAAATGGAGGAAAAGACAGGTTAAGAAAATGACAAAAAAATTTATGTGCAGCAAGCAAAATTGTCCTTCTTCCTTTTCTGGAAAATTACACAGTTCTGATAATTTTCCATTTTTGGAAACATTAAATTTGCTTAAAAATTGTCAATTGATATATAAATATATATTTCTTTATAACTATAGTTGTTAAAAAATTGCATTGTAAAAAAAAGCTATTTGCATGATTGAACTATTTAAAAAGTTTTTTTTTAAAAATATATATTTAAATTTATTTTTTGTTTTGAATATAAAACACATTGGAGAATGTGTTATAGAAAAAAATTTATTTAAAAAAAAAATAATATTAAGATTTTTTTGGGGTACCCTGTACCCCGTGCGCGATAGGGGACAAGCCCTGCTAGCGATACCAATAAGTACCGTGACAGGCTTCCCTGCCGGCGGTACCTATTGGTATCGTGTGGTAGGGAAAGGGGAAGGGCTGGCATGGGACCCAGTTCCCCTCCCCCCCCCAAACGCACTTTGTTTATTTATTTATTTTTTATTATTAAAACAACACTTTTTAAAGTGTTTTCATATTTTGTTAATTTATTTTTGTAATTAGATTTTTATAAATTTTAAAATTAGTTTATTTTAAATTATTATTAATTTTGTTTAATGTAATTTAATTTACTAATTTTATTAATTAATATCTTATTTTAATATTAAGTTTTAAATTTTAGGTGAATGGTTATTTCTTTTGGAAATTCATTTATTTAATTATTTCTTTAAACGTAGAATAAAATTTATCTACTATTTTTTTTTAAAAAGAATATTGGCTTAAATTGTAAGTTTATTGTTGAAAAGGAATAGAAAAGTTTAAGCATTAGACTTTATGGATATTTTTTATTAAGAAATTACTTTACTTTTAAACTGATATTTTATATTGATCTAAATGTTTATTTCTTATAGTGATTTGGGGTAATTTAGTTGTTGATGGATTAATTTTAATTAAGATGTTTATTTTTCATTCCATGTACCAAATTATCATTGTTGAATGATATTATGTCTTGTTGCATGTGTATTAAATTTGGAAGTTGTTCTAAATATTCTAATTGATAACATGAATTTTCACAAGTGTTTAGTTTTATACTAAAATTGGATGTTTTTATTTCATTGAATCTTTGGGGAATCTTTAGGGAATATTCCTTGTTTATAACATTGTCGTAATGTATATGATTCTTTTCCCTTAATGAGTTAATTATTTATATGCATAGATTCAATTATGATTGTTCCAGATTGTGTGCAACTATGGTTAGTTTTCAGTTACTATGATGTGAGTGTTGTTTTCTTTGTGCCTGATATGTCTTCTTATGCAATTTATGGGTTATCGGGAACTAGAAGACCTAGGGGGAAAGCAAAGGCCAGGGTATGAGTCTGTTGGATATGTTCTCAGTATTATGTTTGATGTGTGCATGTATTCCGATCATCCCTTATTTAACCATTTGGGCTCATGTTGTATTGAGTTTTACTTCATATTCTATAGAGGAGAATATGGTATTGATTGTTTATGTTTTATCCACGGGATCATGTGTATATTCTTTTGTGAACACTTTGAGAGTGTTTTGTGATATCATGGTTATGTGAGAACCAGTTTGTTCTTGTTATTTTGTGGAGCAGTCCTGAGGGACATTGTTATCTTTTTTGTGATCTATGTGGGATCTATGAGCCTAGGGTAGTTTACCTAGATATGTAGTAGGAGGTGGCTTGCAATAAGTGTCAGGGCCCACAAGTGGTTGCCAGGATCACTTATTGTTAAGTATCTTAATCAAGTGATAACTAAATATAACATTGAGAGTTTTATTAAAATGAACCTAATAAGGTATGGTCATCACCCAGGCGTTAGTGCTAGTATAGACTAAGATGGTGATGAGAAGATGACTAGCCCCCTTTTAAGGGATGAGTTAGCATAGTTGATGACTTTGTCAGTATGAGAGGTCATTGATACCATGTATGGTCACTTGGGTGTCGGGATCTAGCAAGATTACCAGGACGAGACTCAAGGGTTAGACGTACATGATGACACCTTCCTATGCATAGTCTAGTTATCCTACATGTGTCGGTTGCCTTTGGAATAGTGAGTCTTTCATGACATTATTACTTTTTCACCTTGAGTTAGAGAGCTTTCAGGATCCTTTCCTTAGCTTGATTGGTTTGATGTTTGTTATCTGAGTGGGATCTGTTGTTATCTCCTCAGTACGGTGGGAGTGGACCATTTAGGTTCACAAGGTCGGGTGGTAGTGATTCTTTTACCATTTGAGATTTTGACGTTTGTGTACCAGTGCTGGATGATCCCTGTAGCAGTTGCTCCTTCTTGATCGTCAATGATGGAGTTGTGTTCTTCTTTCTCTTTTTCTTGTGATCATGTATCCTTGTATCAGTTATTCAAAGATATCATGTGTACCTCTTTTCAGTTATTGTAGTACATACCCTACGACTTGTGCAGTGGATGTAGATTTATGGATACGTTATGGTACCAGTTGTATTTATGTCATCTTCTATGTGATGTTGTTTTATACTTCATTTGTTTGTATGAGTTTTGTAGTTGTACCTAATCTAAATTATTAATTATTGTTAAAGTAATCATCATCAAGGAACCCTTGAGAGTTGTAACCTATGTTGGTTGTTCATGTTATGTGAGTTAATGGTAATTGCTTCCACTTTGGTGTTTATCTTCTATGTTAAATTTTTAAAAAAATATTTCCGCAAACTTAGTTGCATGTTAGGTTAAGTTCTTCTGGGTTCCCTGGCGGGGCATTACAGTGTTGCTGAAATCTATGTATGTGTTTCAAAATCATTCATACATTCCTTTTCAGTGTTATTTTAGTACATGTTGAATCGATCTTTCTGGGAATTTTCTTTATAATCTCAGTCAGTTGGCTTAGATAAATGTGGATTCTCTCTCAGAGCATAAATCTCTCAGCAATCATTTTATATGAGTTTTAAAAATTCTTTTTGTACTTTTAGGTCAAAAGTATACATTTCTTTTACAGTTTTCATTCTTTTCAAATAAGTGTATTGTCAAGATTGATCTTTATATAAGGTAGCTACTCCTTTGATCGCAGAGAGTTTTATCGTGAGTGACAAACTCAACTGTTGTATGAGTTTTTCCTTCATCTTGGGCTAGAGTATTTGTAATTTGTTATATTTTTATTAAGAAGGAAAATATGTATACTAACACACCTAATGTAAAGTACTTTAGAATTTTTGGAAGTAAATGATACATACTAAAGGACAATAGGAATGGAAAATTTGATGCTAAAAGTGATGAGGGAATATTCCTAAGCTATTTCACAAAAAGTAAAGCTTATAAATGTTTGAACTGTAACACTAACAAAACAAAAAGTAAAGCTTATAAGTGTTTGAACTGTAACACTAACAAAATTGTGGAAAGTGTGAATGTCGAAGGTTATGAGTATGTAGAGAAAAATGAAGCTGACAGTAAAAGAGAACCAGAAGATTACATATCTTTTTTGTATATAGAGGAAGGAGAGGCAAATGACAAACTTGCACCTGATGCAGAGTCTTGGGTAAGTAATGCCGAGCATCAGGAAAACAATGCTGAGAGAGAAGAAGAACGTGTGGAGTGACAGGAGGAAGCTGCTGAGTATCAAGAAGACATTGATGAGCATTCAAAAGCTGAATCTAACAATATTGTTGGTGAACCTGAAGAGCAAGATGAAAGGAGAGCAGAACTTGTTTTGGCACAATATGTAAGGAGACATCACAAGCCTAAACAAATAATTGGAAACAAAGATATTGGAGTTCTGACCAGAAGCAAGAAAAGAGATCCTACATGTTTACTATGTGAATTCGAGCCTAAGAAAACAAGGGAGGCATCAAAAAATGAAGACTAGATATAAGAAATGAATGAGGAGATAGACCAAATAGAGAAGAATGATACCTGGAATTTGGTGTCGAGACCAAAAAATAAAAATGTCATTGGAACAAAGTGGGTGTTCTGAAACAAGCTAAATGAGCATGGTCAAATCACAAGAAACAAAGCTAGGCTGGTATGCAAAGGCTACACACAAGAAGAAGGAATAGATTATGGAGAGACATTTTCCTCTATAGCTAGATTGGAAGGAGTAAGAACCTTACTTGCATATGCTTCCTACAAAGATTTCAAGGTATACCAAATGGATGTTAAGTCTGCATTTTTAAATGGTATATTAGAAGAATAAGTGTACATTGAACAGCCAGAAGGATTTTTTGATCCAAACAAAAGACATATGGTTTGCAAACTGAATAAAGCACTATATGGACTAAAGCAAGCTCCTAGAGCATGGTATGAGAGACTGCACAACTACCTAATATAGATTGGATTCTCAAGGACAAATGACATAAGCAATTTGTACATAAAAGATGAAGTAGGTAAATGAATCTTGTTGGCTAAGATTTTTGTAGATGATATTATATTTGGTGGACAAGATGCCTTGTGTAAGAAATTTTCAAATGAAATGAAAATTGGATTTGAAATGAGTATGTTTGGGGAGATCAAATTTTTTGTTGGTTTACAAGTATATCAGATGGAGAAAGGAATTTTCATCGCCTAGTCTAAATATGTTCATGAGATACTGAAAACCTTTGGTATGGAAGATTCAAGGCTAGTAAGTACTCTCATGGCTATTGGACAAAATTTGTCTAAAAATGATGATGTTGCAGAAGTAAACCAAACTTTGTATAGATCCATGATTGGAAAGCTGCAGTATGCTCTACCAATCCTAAGGAAACTCACATAATGGCTGTCAAAAGGATAATGAGATATTTGAAAGGGACTGCTGACTATGGATTGTACTATAAGAAGCATGAAAAGTTTGAACTGAGAGTGTATACTGATGCTAATTGGGCAGGAAATGTGGATGACAGAAAGAATACTAGTGGTGGAGCTTTCTTTCTTGGATAGAGATTAGTTTCCTGGAAAAGCAAGAAACAAAATTGCATTTCCCAATCTACTACTGAAGTAGAGTATGTGGCTGTAGCAGTGAACTGTTCAAACTTGGTATGGATAAAGCAATTGTTGGTAGGCATGAAAGAAGAGATCACTAAACTAGTTGTCATATACTATGATAACACAAGTGCTATCAATATCTCTAAGAATCCAATGATACACAAAAAGACCAAACACATCACCATCAAGTATCATTACTTGAGGGAACTGGTACAAGATAAAGAGGTCTGAATGGAATATGTGAATACAAAGGAACAACTAGCAGACATATTCACTAAAGCTTTACCTAAAGAAGTTCATGAATATCTGAGAGGTCAATTAGGGGTTCTTCCCCTAACTGAGGCTTCCTAGTAAAGCTAGGAGAACTACATCAAATGTGTTGTAAAGAGTATTTGACAAATTGATGTAGAGATAGGTCACACTTTAGGAGCAGCCTAAAGTTGTGAAAAGTACATAAAAGCCAAGAATCAGTCATAAGTAAAGATGACAGAGGGAGAAATATTGTTACTAAGCTGAAAAAATGATATCTACATCTGCAAGATGTATGTTTTAGTTGATGATTTGGCATTTTTGTCAAAGAGGGAGATGATCACAGATGAATACACATGGTGAGATTTCATGGAAGATCAAGTAAGAGGGAGAGATTCAGTGGATGGTCATACAAGCATGGCTAATTGATTCTGTATCAGAATGAAGTTAAGGATATTATAAATATTTCTGATGGACAGATAAGTTTTGGATTGGTTGGTGATTCATGTGTTATTCATATGGTGTTGACATCAATGCCAAAGAGGGAGATTGTTGGAAATTGCAATTGAAGAAATTGTTGTATTGTCATTGATGTCAAACCTTAACTGGTAAGACTATTGCTATCTAAGAAAGTACTATATCTATTTGATTGTTGTGAAGGGGATAGGCAAGGTTTGTAATAATAGCACCTAAGGAAAGGTTGAGTTATCTTGATACTTCAATGAGTACTTGATTATGTGGCAAAATGATAAGATAATGTATTGTTTATCTAAGTAAGAATGAAAACTAAACTGGTAGGCTTAACCGAGCAAAAGTGAAGAAATCTAGTTTAAGCCGAGTGATGTTAGTGTCGACCGAGCTAGTATATGCCGAGTAAATTCAATGTTGACTGAACATCAGTTAATTGTCAAGGAAGACAGTATTAGCCGAGGAAACAATTTTTGAGGTGACCAATCTTTCTAATGAAGACCGAGGAGTTGAACATTGTATTGAACGAGCATCAGTAATTTACATTTGAGGAAGAATTCAGATTTCTAGCCGACATAGTTGAATTCTTGGATTATGTAAAATGTGTTGACTTTATTTATTGATTGTACAAAAGCATTTAATGCATTGTACAATGTTTATTGTAAATATATTAAGAGATTTGAGATATTTCTAGAAGGATAGACAAAGAACATAAAGTTGGAAGGATTTGATGAATCTGACTTAACCCTAAGATCTACGAAAGAGATTAAGGGGAAAAAGATGTATTGACCTAATTTGAGGAAGTATTAAGGAAACCTAAGCATGAGGTTGAATAGAGAAGAGGATGCTAGAAGTATTGTTGATGTTATTGACTGTATAAGAAAAAAAGGCTAAAGGAGAAGTGTTGTGATTGCTTGATGAGATTTTTGAGAAGATCAGTGATGGAGATGGTAAAGGTTCATAGTCAGTAAGCTAGCATATTTGTACAGAATTGGATCTGATATTTGCAAATTTGAGTTGTATGTTTTTCAGATCAATACTGTTGTTACTTTCTAACCATTGTATCAATAAAAATCCTTTTAACAGAGGTTGACCTAATAGTCATTTGTATAAATCCTTTGAACAAGGTTGCATTCTAATGGGATGTATGTAAGTTCTATAACAAGGTGCACTTTTAACAGAGTGGTTTAAATCCTTTAACCGGGTCACACCTGACAGTGTTTTTGTAACCTTTGACAAGGTTGGCTTTTCATAGAGCTCACTTCAAAAGAGTGAAAATAATAGTAACATGTTACAAAGTGGTTTTTCCCAAATTGGGTTTCCACTATAAATCCTGGTGTTAATACTTGTGTGAATGTTTTGGTTTGAACATTTCTGTGTTTTACAAGTTAGATACTATTGGATAGTGGATTGTACTATTATATGTTTATGTTATGCAATCAGTAATGACCGAGTAGTTGTTGGTTGTTGGATCTAATTTGTTGAAGAGTTTTAAAGTTTGTTTTATACATCTGGACCTGAGAACAACTGATTCACCCCCCTCTCTGTTGTTCTAAATCATATTAACACAAAGATCATCATTATATGAGACACAAATCTTCACTGATTGAGAAATCTCTTTGTGAGATCAGAAAACTTTAGCTAACCATTAGAAAATGAAGAACACTCAAGTCTGAACTTAAATCCAAGATAACTCCACTACGAAATATCAGATTGAGGTGTAAACCTAGACATAAGTAAAACATGATGTCTATAACATACCCTAAGGTCCACAACTACAAATGATCCAAACTAAAGTAATGCGACAAAAATACAAAAATTGGCTAATAGGAAAACAAACTAAAAAATTGTTTTTGGGTGATGCAAGATTGCCAACAATCCAAGGATGCTCCTGTATCATTGTACCTTTATTCAAAATGCAAAGGGAAACTAACTAGCATTCTACACAACTATTTTTAACTATTTATCTATATTTCTCTTGGGAAGATAAAAGCAAGTTTGTTTATTATCTTTGAGAGGAATAATCTATTAACCAACATATTTTTGGTGAATTTATTGGGGACATGAAAAAATTGTTAATAGTTTACCATAATTAAAGATTGTGGTTCTCCCATACTCATAAATTCCTATTTGTATAACCAAAATTTGATTGGGTCCACAAAAAACAAGAATATATAATTTATCAATTAAATGCATTGGCCAAGAGACACAAAAGAAATGTTGTTGAATATATAAGAATGAATTAAGCCCTCAAGGAAGAAGAAGAGCTAGCAAAACAACCTATGGAAATTTTTGAAAGGGTTATGGAAATATTTCCTACAATATTTATTGTATGAAATCCATGAAGGAAATTGAACCCTCCATAAAATAAACATCACAACCAAGAGTGTCAAACCAAAAATGAATGTACATGTTAAAGTCTAGAAGGTTTACACAAAGTGAACATAATAAAGGAGTTATTGACTCAATTTTTAAAGTGCTTCAAGGTGTGAAATTTTCATATGCTCTACTTATTTCTAGGAGAGAAAGGTGCAGGCCACCTTCACCTTCCAAAAACATCATACAATATCTTGTTTATTAGGCACTAGTTCTGCATGGTACTATCCTTTTAGTTTCAATCATTTTTACCCCTACCATAGTATGACCAGTACCTTGGGGAGAAACCATCAAACCTGTTAATTCAGGATGGAAATTAAATGAATTACCTAATGGTTCTAGGAAGAATTATCCCAAGTTTAGAGGTGATGGGAAGGTTTATACAAATGATAATTTTAATGTCTTTCATGCTACATGTGAAGTCCTCAGAGTTTAAAATGAATACATAGAAATAAGATTATTTATGGAATATCTAGTGATTTTTTTGTAGAATGGTTCTTAGAATGTGATGCCCTAATATTATGAGTTAGATATATTCTATCTCAAAGAGGACAAATCATTTTGAAACTATAAATCTTAAAAATTATGAAAATGGATCTCAATTTTATGAAAAATAAGTGTTGGTCATAATGAGTGCTTAAAAAAGTTACAACAATACATGGTTTGTGCAAGATTTATTATTAAATTTCATCAAAATAGTGTAAGATTCTTTCTTGGCCACAATATTTGAATAGTAGGAAATAGAAGTGGGTTAATAAACTCCAAGAATATTTTTTTACATCAAATATGTAAAAAAAATTTAAAAAAAGTAATATACTTGTTGGTACATTTTTTTAAGAAGCCCACATTTTAGAAGGTCTTTATAATGGTAGAGTATGGAAATAATTCATTTCCCACTAATATTCTGATGGAGTTGAGAGGGATGATATGTACACATTTTTAGATGGGCTAATTTTTTCCAATAATAGAGTGTTCATTGTTCCTAATCTAAAATTAATAAGAATTTTTTGGAAACATATCATGATGCTCCATTGGAAATAAATTTTATATTTTTTCAAGGAAGAAAAGTCAAAGTGAGGTTATCATGGAGGGGTCCCAAATAAAAGTTTCTTGTGAATATTAGAGAATGTAAAATTCATCAAAAAAATAAGGAAGTAAAAGTTATTTATATCAAGATGCTATAGGTCCTTTTCATTTTAGAATAAAAAATGGAAAGTATTTCCATGGAATTTATCATAAGAATGCTCAAGGTACATGATAATTTTTTTGTATATGTTGTAGTTGATAGACTAACGACATATGCTGATTTTTTGTTATCAAGTAATTAGTTTTAAAACTTTTCAATTTGTCAATTTGTTCTTTAAGAAAGTTTTCTTTTACATAGATTTTCAAAGATCATGGCCAGTGATAGAGATAGTATATTTCTTAGTTCTTTTGGAAGGAGTTATTTTTATAAACAAGCACCAAGCTATCACCAAGCTAACTTGTTACCATTCAGATTGTCAAATAGATATAGTGAACGCGGGGTAGAAGGTTATCTCAAAAAAATTATCTAGTCATATGTCAATTGGTATGTATCCTTTAAAAGTATTGTATGAATATGATGCTTAAATTTTATTTAGTTGAACATGGTCAACATATTCAAAGGACATGGAGAAATAACTTGTAAGAAGCACATAATCAATAGTGGATGTATGATAACATGAAGCATATAGAGATAGTTTTTATGGTGGGGGATATGGTGAATTTGAGATTGCAATGATACAATCAATTTTTCATATAAAAAATGGGAAAGACAAACTTGTAACCAAGTTCTATGGACCCTACAAGATCACCAAGAAAGTTGGTGAAGTGGACTATGAATTAGAACTTCTCAAAGGTTGCAAGATTCATAATATTTTCGTGTTTCATGTTTGAAGAAGAAAATTGGATTACAAGTAGTTCCTTGCACTAAATTAATGTCATTAGAAGATGGTCAAAGGATAATAATGATTTTGAATGTTGTGTTTGATTACTAGGGAGAAGAATTTTAGAAATAAAAGCATCATTAAGTACTTGATCAAATGAAAGAATATTTATATTAAGGATGACACTTGAAAGGGTCCTAAGATAATTGAATTATCAACTTACATTTCTTGAGGGAAATAAATTTTGGGGAGAAGGCACTTGTAATGTCCAAATTAATGAAAAATCCATATAATTGGAATTTAGTTTATTTTTTATATTTTCGATGAGCTACTTGGTAAGTTGAAAGGAGATGTTTTATTTAATATTTATTTTGGTTCTATTTTAATTAAAACTTTGGGTTTTTAGGGCCAAATAACTATAAAAAATTATTTCAAATATATCCAAGTGCTTCAAGGGCCCATATTCATAAATAGCAACTATTTCTAAAGGATTCTTCATAAATATGATAAGAATTTATAAAAACATATTTTACACGTTGAAGTGTATGAGACGAGCTTCATTTGGTAATTAGGAAAGATGGAGAATTTAATGTAGGTTAAATATTATTATTCCTTGCCAAAGAGTGGTGTCGGATTTCTTGGGTGCCCAAACTGGCATATTATATATAAATTTGAAATATGCGACTTTTGGTAAATATTTTAGGTCAAATCATGATTTTTCATTATATGATTTAATAATTTTATGATCATATTCTATGAACAAAAACTCATGAAAAATTAAAAATTTTAGATGAAAATCCATGAGTTGTAAGAGACAGAGGATTAAAACCATTTATTTTGGAAAGCATATTGATCTAAGGAGGGAAATAGAACTTCATAGGATTTTAGATTTAATTTTTATCTTCGGTGTGTTTTCTTGTAGGTGGATTTATTAATAAATATATTTTTCACTTTAAAATAAATAGGAAACTATAACTATCTCAAAGAAAGGTGACATAAATTGTCAATAATAATTGGTGAGATCATGGATGGAAAAATGATATATTCCTTTACATTTAAGAGGGACAACTCCCTTATAGAATTAGATTTTGTGTTTTGGAGTACTTTTAACTTGCAAGTATGAAACATAATAAAAAAATAATTTAAAATAAATTAATTAATTAAATACAAATTTAAATGTAAAAAAATTCTCTTAGTGAGAGAAGAAATCATGAAAGCGTATAGAATCTCAACCCAATAAGATAGGAAGAGCCAGTAAAGGGAGCAACACACAAATACCTAATTTCAATATAAGAACTATACCGTCCTAAAAAAATTAGAAAACATAATTGGATGCTTAGTTAGGCCCCATTTTGGCAATTTTGAGATTTCATATCCATTATGCTTGATCCAACTACCCATTTCCTCCTGATTTGGCATCTACCCTATCTTCTTGATGTCTCATTTAAATTTTGGTGTTTATTTCCTACAAAGCATTTTGTTACCTGAGAATTGGGCCCAAATTTGAATCGAAGCCTTGTTGCAGTGTTTTTATGGGAAATTAGATCTCGTGGTCAGCCTAGCTTAATTTTGAATCCCAAAATGTGTGATGAGGTATATAAACACCTTATCTCTCCTCATTTTGTATCCATTAGAAACCAAGAATATATGAAATCCATCCTTGATCAAGAAGTAATCAAGCAATCAAGTGAATTCAATATTTGAAAGCGAGCATCCAAGATCTAGATTAATTGTAGAAATCTGCTAACACTCATCCAAGATCTAGTCTCTCTCCAAGTATCCAATGAATTTTTAAGCCAATCTTACCCATTGTAGGAATCTTCTCTCCCATGATGGCTAAGTAGAAGAGTTTCTCAAGAAATAAAGAAGATCCTTTGTCCATTCTCATGTATTCTCTAGTAGTGTATTCTCATGTATTCTCATGTATTCATAGATCCATGCATTTTTCAAGGAATCCTTAATCCCACTCTAAATTTTAAGGTCAAAAACTTCAATTCAAGTGGCATTTAAGAATTTTCATGAATATGTGTGATCTCAATATCTGTTCATGAAGGTATTGGAAAGATAGATCTAATATTTACCTTCATTGTTTACTTTCCTTTATGTAATATTATTTCATTTTCAAGTTTGGTTCCTATACAAGGGTTTGACTAAGGAAACCCCATTTCCACAACCTTTTCCTTATTTTATTATGTATAGGTGTAGGCAGTGCATCATTCGGAATAGATCCAGAAAGATTGGGACTTGTGAGACTCTCAGTTAAAATTATAGGAAGATATCCAAGGAAAACAATTTTCCAATATTATTGTTCCCTGGAGAAAAACACCCATCTATAATAACTTCAAATATAGATCTTGGGTCAGTACAAATTCTAGCTTTCCATTTCTATTCATTGCAGGTTCCTATTAGTATATAATTTTCCAAAACTATATAATTTAGATCATTTTAATAACTTATCTTGCATAATTATATCATTTCTCCAAATCTATTTCATTCATAATCACAACACTCACTTCGTTCTTAATTCCTAATTGAGCCTATTGGGTCATCTTCCTTCTAATTGTGCATTAATAAAACTCAATTCATGCTTAACTCCTACTTGATCCTGTTGGGTCATCTTCCCTTTGACTGTGCATTAATAAAAGGTGTAAAATTTACTCTATACCCAACATTTTACATTTTCTTTATGAATAATTTTGGTGAACCCAATGCATGACATTTCAAATCAATTTTGGTTTTAGATCCCCTTTATATGTAGTATATCCTCACTTTTCATTTCATAATTATATGTCTTATTTGTTACACTTCATGTTCAATTCAATTAACATTGCCTAAGTTTAATGTTTTTTTTCATGTCTATTTTCATATTTTTAATTGCTAGATATATCTTTTCTTTCTTCTCTTGTGCATGAGTGTTATAGCATTAAGTCCTACCTAAAACACTCTGGTTAGGAAAAGGTGTAGATTTATGGGTTCCTTTTATCTTTAGTCCTCTTTATTTCTAATGAATCATGATGAGCCACACATACCTCCTAATGATATCCCTACTATGGTTGAGAACCCTTATTCCCATTCTTATCATGATGAAGATGAGTCTTTAAGAGTTCCTCCTACACAAGTGTAAAACTTTCCCATTACTTTGAGAAATTTGAGCAATGGTTAACTCAAGAGAATTATAAAATGGAATCCATTTCCTTGGTTTAAGGTTTAAGGAAGTTGATTCATAATGATGAACATGGTATTAACTTCTTGATAAATATTTCACATTTTTTTTATAGCAACATTAAGCCTTTTAAGGATTGTGTTCAATATCTATGTTACACTCAACCTCACATTAGTGTTGAGACTTCACTTCCCATTCCTACCTCTTTACCAAGTGTCTCCACTTATGCTCCACTTCTCATGACCACATCCATTTCAAAAACCAATCTTATTCATGTTATTCTTGGAAGAATTCCTAATCCTATTGTTACTTCTCCTTCAAGTGTTCCATTTTTTCACAACCTTCATCCATACCTACCTACAACAATGTTCCATTTTCATATTCAAATATTCCTTCCATTTCCCATAATGGTCCCAACATTTTACACATGTCTCATACCAACCTTTCCATTGAGTCCACTATCAATAGCCTTGCTCAAATTGTTTCTTCTTTGTAACAACAAATTTCATCTATGAATCAATTCACATTCCTACATGTGACATTGCTATCCTTTTGTCCTTGGATATCATTCATGATATTCTTCAATACATGGAAATACCTCATTTAGAGACTTACAATGGTAAAGGTGATCCCTTAACCCATGTTAAGACCTTTCAAACATTGTGTAGTGTCTTTTCTCATGATCATAGCTCCATGGATAAACTATTTACTTGAATCTTTCGAGATAAGGCCTTTCAATGGTATTGTTCATTTCCTCCTTATTCTGTTAGTTCTTTCTAAAACCTTGCTAATGCTTTCATTCAATAGTTTTAAAACAATATTGGTCCTAAGATCTCTTTGACTGATCCAATACATTGAAAACAACGTGTTAAAGAAAAAGTGATTGATTTCATTGGTATATTTAATAATTTTCATTCTTAGATTTATTATCATGTGCCTGATGTTGATATTCAATGTATTTTTTTTGCTAATTTACAAAAATACATTAGGGATAAGATATTTCTTTTTGAATTTTTCTCTTTTACTCAATTATGTGTAGTGATTTATAATTATCAACTTCAAGTGACTCAATTTTAAAGAACTACTCCAATGGCTCTGGTTGAAAAGAGTGATGCCACATCATAACCTTTTCAAGAGTTTCAAAACCCAAAAGCCTTCATCAAGATCAACAATTCATCAAACAAAATTGATGTGCAAGTGGTAGCAACATCCAAAGGTGTGGCCCCTTTGTCATCTTATTTTAAGTCTTCTCTTAATTTTATACCTTTTTTTGAATCTTTTCATAATGTGATGTTGAATTTGATTAATGCTAATGTCTTAACACTGCCTCCTATTAAGCCACTTGATCCTTCCAAGAAAATCAACAAGAGCTTTGATCCCAAATATTTTTCCAATATCATCATCAACTTGGTTATGATATTGAAAAATATTATTGTTTGAATACTATTGTTCAAGAGCCGATTGATTCTAATGCTATATCTGTTGAGGGCATGAGTGATCAAGGAAACAAATTTATTTCCCTTCCTAACAAAAAAATTCAATTTATACCAACCCTTTTCCTTCCCATTTAACCAATACCATTGAGTATATTCCTTTTCCATCTACCCATGTTGTTGATTATCCTACCATTGCGACCTATGATATTTAGTGTACCAAAGCCAATAATGTTTTTAACCTAATTGATCAATCTAAACCTAAACCTAAACCTGAGCCTGATCTTTACATTACATTTGATCCTAGTTAGACTGTTATGACACTTGATGGTTCTCTTTACATAGTTGTGAATATTAATGGTCTTCCATCTCGTGGAATCCTTCTAGACCCTACTTGCATGGTGGATGTTATAACTAAAGAAAATCTTTACACTAAACAACTTCAACAAGATTTCTATCGTAAATCTAATGTGATGATCAAAAGTTCAATGGTTTCACTTATCTTACCCATGGTTCCATTACGCTTCCCATAGAAGTTGGCAAGAAAACCTTAGATGTCACCTTTGTTTTCATCCAAAATTTTAATCAGTTTCAAGTTAGACTTGGTCTTCCTTGGCTTATTTCCATGAAGGTTATAATATCTCCTATCCATAAGTGTTTGGAATTTCCCCATGATGGAGAAATTGTCACAATTAATCATAGCCTCTATCAGCCTTTAGCTACTCGAGGGAACTTTTATTTTGATTTCTTTTGGCCTTCCATGCCTCAAATAATCCAACCTCACAAAGATGAATATTTCTTATTCTATCAAAAATTCAAGATTAAGAAGATTTATGAGCTTAGCAATCTCTCTCCTATAGTTCCATCTCCTTTCCCCGGACCTAGACTTCTTCCTACACCTTCCACACCTCTTATTTATGCTTTAGTTCCACATCCTAAATCCTATAAACACTTTGCAGTTTCTATCTCTCAACCTAGTTTTGTGCCTTCCATTCTTCCACCTAAAGAAGAAAAGGACCTGATGTTGATTAATCCTAAACTAAACCACATTTCAAGCAAAACCAAACATAATTGTTGTGCTCATGATCGTCACTACAAATATTGTGCTAATGCCCATGATTGTGATTCCCAAAATATTTTCTCCCCTAAGACACCTAGTAATTCTTTGATTCCCTTTGATCAACCTATGCATAGCCCAAGGGAGGAAGTTAATAATAAAAAGATGAAAATGAAGAAACATGATGATTATATTTAGATTAGATCCTATTTTGATTAATTTGGATGAAGAAAATACTCTTGATGATGATTTCAATGTTTCTAATGAAAATAATGCTCATGCTAGTGATTTTTATGATATGTATGAGATAATTGATATTGATCATGATTTACTAGCTAAATTGGAAAAAAATTATCTCTTAATCCTAGCGACAAACAAAGTGACTCATCCTTAGAGAATGGTCCTTGTTTGGAACTGGATATTGTTCTATCTGTCATGCTTTATGTCTCTCCTCTTACTTGTTTCTCACCTTCCCTACATGAGAGATGGGGGACATGCAATATTCTTAATTAGTTTCTCTTGTATGGTGGTTTTTGTTTTTTTTTCTTGTTGTAATGTGCTTCCCCCATGATGTGTTTCTTGTTATATGTTTTTCATAGATTTCTTTAGATGACCCTTATTTCTTAATTGGTGTAAGGTGATAAAGGAAATGACATGTTGTTGCATTCCTCTATTTGTATCTCATTTCTTCTATATGTTGTATACATGTTATGTTTTTCATGTGGCACTATTTTAAATGTGCCTTTGTGTTGTCTGACTGGGGATGACAAAAAATGGTAGCTACCATTATTTTTTCTCTCTGTAATGTTGGCCCAAAAAGACTCTTCTTTGTATCTCTTATGTGACCTTCCATTGTTCTTATAGTTCTACTACCTTTGGGGGATGATGGCAATTAATTTTGGTATAATTATGATATAAATGAGTTATCACATGATCATATTGACCATAGAATTAGTAGTTCCCTTTATTTCTCTCTATTGTCATGTGTCCATTTCCCTTGTTTTTTCCTTGTTTGGGGGAATCACCTACTATCAATGGTTCTTGTGGGTGCATGTATGCTTTGTTAAAACTATTGCTCTCATTTGCAAATGCTATAATGTGGGGGCATATACTTAGCTCCTTATTTCACATTTTTCACAAACACACACAATGATTCAATGAAATCTCTTATGTTAAATGGATAAGGAGACACAGTTTTTCTTTTTTTCATCTTTATATTATCATGCCTTGTACATCATTTAGTGGATCCTAAGACTGATCGTTCCTTCTTTCATCTGGTCCTTTGACTGATCACTTTCATTTGGTCCTTTGAGTGACCACTATTTTTCTGGATCCCTTAATGGAGATATAATTTCATTAAGGATTGATCCATTTTGATGGGTTGACTAGCATCTCATAGCTTGCTAGACTATCAATTCTATTTTTTGTACTAGCATTTTCCCTTTACATGATCCATATTAAGGAAATACCTTACTAGTTGGATTGGTCATGTCACTATTAGAATAACTGAGAGGGTGGGTGAATCAGTTAGATCAGTTATCCTACAGTCCCAAATACAAAGATGTACCTTATAAAATAATTCCAACAAATTATGCAACTCGGTAACACAAAATATCAATCTGTCTGTTTAGTTTATCGATTACCAATAATTATACAATTGTGATTACCGACTAAATCAACTATGTAGTATGTAAAGTATGATAGAAAAACAATCATAACAAATAACACATAACACAATGATTTAACATGGAAACCCTACTTAGGGAAAATCACCTGGGACCAGTAACCCAAAATAATTCACTCTTCTGAAGTGAGCTTAGTGAAGAGCCAACCCTATTAAAGGTTATAATACACACTGTTAGGTATGACCTGGTTAGAGGATTTATCACTAACAATTAACTTTTGACTAGCATTCACTATGGGGTCAACAAGATAACACTTTAGATTCAATGAATGTCATAGGGTAGATCATAAGACTATTAAGTCCACTCGGTAAAGAGATTTTCTGAATCAATGGTTAAACTGATACAATATTGATCTGATTCAAATACATCTCAATTGCAAATATTCAGATCTATGCTAAGCCCATACAAATCCTCTGATCATTAATCAATTTCACTTTCTCAATATTTCTCAACTTACTTTCACTTGGTAAATAGTTCTTTGATGCTCGGTAATGTCTGTAGCTCAATTCTTTCAATAACCAGTTTGATCAGGCATGCATGAATATAGTCTTCACATGAAATCTCTACAGTCTTCTTTTTTCAGCATGTTTCAATAATGAAACTCATATCTCTTATATAAACAAGTAAAATGTTTTCATATCAGCCATTAGATTTTTCCACTTAATCTCCTTCATCCATTTTGCCTCTTAAACCTTCCTCAAAAGATGTGTCATTAAAACATTTCAATCTCATCCTTTAGATCTCCAAACTTTGTCAGCTATGGATCTCATAACAAACTTCATCCTTAACCTCGAAATCATTACAATTTCCTGCTCATCAAATTCAGTCAATTTTTCTTTGCATTTAATATTTTCATTCATACTCAGTTGATATAGAAATACGTCGATGATAACTAGTTTCACTAGCTTAGTTAATATTGTTACTTGGTATACACTGCACTGGCTCGGTGTATATAGAAATCTTCAATTACCAACCGCATTGACTTGTTCAATTTCAAATATCTTCTTCATAATAGATTAATGTAATATGCTCAAGTCAAAAATATAAATCCATAGACTCATCAATGAGTTACCCAATGTTTACCTTATCCTTATCTATCATATCCATCTTTTCCTTCTATAGATATCTCAGTTCTTCATCTTTTCTTCCTTCAATAGATGTTTAGATGTTTGTAACTAACATGATAAGTATTGTCAAAACTAGTTAACATCAATGAAAACATATTGATTGGTTTAATCATCTTACATATCATTTCAATAGCTTGGTGATCTCTAATCATTGTTTCTCCAATTCATCAGATATTCAATCAATTGTAGTTCATCAATCTCTCCCTTTAGCATTGATGGCAACACAAGCAATATGAAAAATATTACATACACATACCAAACATGTATTCTACAACTATGTAAGTAAATGTTGTAGCTCGGTAAGCTCTCCCTAGCTTGATATTTAATATGTTTAATCACTACAAAACAAAACAGCATTATGTCATGCCCCATAGGGGAACCAAGAAAGAGAACAAAGATTCTCTTTAGAAAAGAAAACCTAAGTAATGAATTATGAAAAATTTTGAACTTTAAAAGATTTGCATGAACAATCCATAAACATCATTTAACTTACAATCTCTCCAAGATTCCCTAATAGTACATTTATAATTATTTTAAGATCATTAAGTGTACTAACTCTTATTGCATAACCTTTGAAATTCTTTAGAGAGAAATATAAATGCTATCATTTTATTACTAACCAATTGATTCCATCAATATTCCCTAAACCTTCTTTCATAAACATTTAAAGCATAATCATTTGTAAAAGAATTTATCTAGGACTTAAACTATTTATCATATGAAATTAACACATTTGTTTTACTAAATTTTCTTGAACAATAGTAATAAGAAACATTCCACTTTGCTTGAAACATATATGAAACTTCTTTTGCTTTTCCAACAACACGATTTACATAAAGTTCACCATTCCATTTTCTTTTCCCTAAATCTACCCATCCAAATTAAATCAAATTGAAATGCATTAAATGCTACATCAAATTCATTTCCTCTAGGAGGTAATAATAGCTTTACACTTGAGAATAATGAAAGATAAATACAAAGTCTTCTTCCTTCAAAACTGGAACAATAGACAAGCAAGAATCCATAAGCTCTGCAACTGTGAAAGATACCTCGATAAAAGATTTACCACCCAACCACATGGATACCAAAAGGACCACTCCCCCATGCTAGGATATAAACACCAAGGTCCACAAGGAAGTGATATCTATGCCGTACCTAGGGTTGGAGTAACATTTCCCAAATAACAACTGAAAAGAAAATCAAAATACAAACCCTTTCCCAAAAGGTTCTATGGCTAGGTGGAAACTCTAAGTGACAAGCTAGGTTTCCTAACCTTACCAAAATGTCATAAACACATAACACTAAAATTTGGAGAGATTATTAGAGGGTTTGGTGTGTGGAAGAGAGAGGAAAATAAAGTTTTCTTTGAATACAAAAGAAAAGCTCTACAACTTTCCTGTTCTCTGTCGTGAGGTTATAGCCAGCCCTTTTGTATTTGAATAATCTCCATTCCAATGTAAATGTGATCCCAAATGGATTGACATAGTATTGGTTTCTATTGCTAACCATTTACATATAGGTTTAATTTATTTTTATGAGGCTTTGAACAGAGGAAGTCCTCATTTACATTGATTGTCCCGGTTATTGATTTGGTGCAATCAATCAATTGTTTTGAAGTTTAAATGAGAAAATAGGCTCTCCACTTTCTTTGATTATTTTGGATTTTGAGAGAAGCCTATTAATGTATAAGTTTGTACCATTAAGTGTTTGAATGCAAAGATATACAAGAGTTTGAAAATTGAGATCTCTGATTGACAAACAATACAGTATCAGAAAAAATGACCCTAAGTGCAGGGGCCATAACTTTCAATTCAACTGTTAGATTTTGATGAGCTTTAAATATGTTTTTAAAAACCTAATTATGCCCCTCCTCACCAGAGAGATTGAGGATTTTTAATCAGAATCAAAAGTTATACATATTTGAGTATGGGTATGTCTAGAGGGCAGAAATCTGTCATGTTAGGACAATCATAGATAAGATGATTGTTTAAATAAATTTGATCTTGTGTTGATGGATTTTATGAAGAGTTTTGAGTATAGGAAGGGAATAGGATATTTTTTAGTTATCTTGATTTGTGTACATTCAATTCATGATTCTATCTTTTTTCCCAGAGAGTAGACAAGGAGTAGTGACATAGTTCACAATCTAAATCACAGTTCTATATTTTCCAGCAAGTAAAAAAACAATATAGCTTCACAAGAAACATGATAACACATAGAAGAAATATTAATCATTTGTAAAATAATATATTTACAATATATCGATCCTTTCTCCTAAGTCCTTTCACACAAAAAAAACAAACATAATACAATAGAATAATACATTCTTCATATTGCATGTACACAGGAAGCTATCAAAAATACAAAACAAAAGAAATCACACAAATCAAATAAGGAGGAGCATCTTCCAGGATAGCTCCTACTTGGATTCCGGTGAAGACAACCATTGAAGAAGGAGGAATCAATCAACTTGGCCTACTTCCAGCACTCCACCAAATCCTTCTGATTTCAGACACCACCTTTTCCAAATATACAATAATCAATAATGATATCCTAAAACTAAGATCAATTCTCCTATGGATAATCAGACCAACTCCCATTCCTCAAGGGCTTCCTCCCATAAATAGGTTGAAGAATTGGTTGCACAGAAAAATCAACCAATGCAACCATCCCAACTAAAAGGTAGTTTATAGTTTAGGATTTAATTAATTTCATTCAAGCCATTCATGGGAAGGGAATAGCTAATTTAATATTATTAATAATAAAATCTAATATGAGAGCCTCATAAATATCAATAAACTAATATTATTTTCCTTTATTTAAGGAAAAGGAAATAATTTATTACTATTATTACTTATCACCTTATTTACTGAAGTTATGGTAAAAGGATTTACCATATAATAATTAATCCTTCAAGTAAATTATTTATTTATTATTATTATTCAAAATACAATTACTTTCACACCATATTATATAGATATATGTAACCATAGGCATACGTGTGCACCCATATGCTTATGTGTACATATATAGTTATAATATTATTAAAAATAATATTATTATTAATATTATAAACATCTTCTTATTATGGTATTGTAAAATATTATTATCCAATCAAATAATAAATCATATTCCATACAAAGTAAAATCATGATATATGTGTGTGTGTGTGTGTGTGTGTGTGTGTGGTGATCACTAACACAAGATGTTCTAACAAGATTAGCAAAATTAATCACAACATCCTATACTCACATGAAATAATAGATCATATAAATTATCTACTAGAAACGATCGAGCATATCATTAAGAACAATTAAAGCTACCATATCCAAACCTTAGTCTCCTAAAATGCAAGAGACAAGAACAAGCAACAAGACCACCATAATCCAACAAACTGATATACACAACAACACAAGGAACTGACTCGGGAACTCCCTGCCTAAGGGTCAAAAAGGGTCAGAGGTTGAGTTCCTTCTCATGGAACCTTGGTGATATCTCCATAACAACAACAACGATCGAGGATTTTGAGGGCTCACTTAGACCTATGGGACCAGATGGAGATGATGCCCGATACCTACAAGCCTACATCATCGAGAAGAGATACATGTGCATATATATACAATAAGACATTTGCAAATAGATGACCAGGATCGATACATTGTGTGGACCTCAACTAAGTGAGTAACTACGACTTTGTCCTACGTCATGAAAAAACATCAATCACATATACATTAAGCATGAGGCATCACATATATATTATGGTTAGCTTCCAAATCCTTGGGTTAGCTCTTTAAATCTTCATAAGTATATACAAGATGAATGATTTCCAATTTAATAAACAATAATCATAGCTGAGTATATCTAAATATCTGATAAGCATATCATCATAACAGAAATGTGAATACATAGCTCTAATCATCATAATGTAAAATGTCCAAATCAAACAGTCCAAGTATAATCATCGGAGAGGGTGTTACACATTACATGTAGACTCTCCCTGCAGATTTGATCTTTTACAATTCTCAGATAGTTGTTCTCAACAACAGATATTTCAGTATGAAGTCTCTCTCTTTCTATGTTCTTGCTAACTAATTTTTCATATATAGTCTCTCTCCCTTTGACAACAATGCCAAAGAAAAAATACAAACAACTCTGAAAAGCCAAGTGATTCTTTGTTGTTCGGTTCATATCAGATACCTTTAGTGTACAAATAAACAAAATTTTGTTCCAGTTCTATAATCTTTCACAACCTTAGACAAAATCCAAAGTGTCAGTTGTGTGCATCAACATGAATGATCTTTTGATAAGTATAGGTTGATAAAACCTCCAAATCACCTCACTGACCGGTAGATAGGGGACAGACCCCAAGTCTAGTCCTCAAATATTCAAATGTGTCCTTCAGTAAGGGTTTAGTAAAGATATCAACAAGTTGTTCCTTAGATGTTACAAATTCTAGTTTCACCTTTTTCTCTTGAACTTGTTCCCTTAAGTAGTGATACTTAATATATATGCTTTTTCTTTGAATGCATCACATGATTCTTAGAAATATTTATAGCACTAGTGTTGTCACAATATATAATCATCGAGCTAGTGATTACCTCATTCATTCCTTCCAACACCTGTCTAATCCAAGAAATATTTGAACAATTTGTAGCAGCATCAACATACTCTGCTTCAATAGTAGACTGATAAATTCATGCTTGTTTCTTGCCGATCCAAGCCACTTGTCTTTCCCCTACAAAGAATTCTCCACCGATTGTGCTCTTTTGGTCATTTATGTTTCTAGCCCAATCTGCATTGGTGTAAACTCTAAGTTCAAATTTGCCTTCAAATGTATACCATAATCCATAGTCTTTTGTTTTCTTCAAGTATCTCAAAATTCTTTTCGCTGGAACCATATGTGAATCTTTAGGATTGGCAGAAAATCTAGCCACAATCCCCACTGCATGTGCAATATTAGGCCTACTATGTACTACATACATCAGTTTACCAATCATAGATTGGTATAGAGTCTGATTTACCTTGGTAGATTCATCATCCTTTGTCAATTTACATCCAGTTACCATCGGTGTTCCCACTAGTTTAGCATCTTCCATGCCAAAAGTTTTCAATACTTCTTTAATGTATTTTGATTGAGTGATGAAAATCCCATCTTTCTGTTGTATAACCTGCAAACCTAGAAAGAATTTAATCTCTCCAAACATAGACATCTCAAATTCCTTTCTCATGTCATTAGCAAAAGATTTGCAAATTATATCATGTCCTCCAAAGATTATATCATCAACAAATATCTCAAAAATCAAAATATTATCATCAGATCCTCCTTTCATGTGCAAATTACTATTTTCACTAGTTCTTACAAAACCAATACTTGTAAGATAAGCATGCAGTATTTCATACCATGCCCTCGGTGCTTGCTTCAATCCATATAAAGCTTTGTGTGGTCTACATACCATGTCTTTTTGATTCTGATCAACAAACCCTTTTGGTTGTTCTATGTAGACCTCCTCCTCAAGAATTCCATTCAGAAAAGTTGATTTCACATCCATTTGATATACTATAAATCCCTTATGTGTAGCATATGAAAGTAATATGCGGACCCAAGGTGCAAAGGTTTCACCATAATCAATACCTTCATCTTGTGCATATCCCTTGCAAACAAGTCTTGCCTTATTCCTAGTGACCTCTCCATTTTCATTCAACTTATTCCTGAAAATCCACTTAGTACCAATAACATTTTTATCTTTCAATCTAGGCACTAATTTACATGTCTTATTCTTTTCAATTTTTTCAATTTCCTCATTCATAGCATTGATCCATTCCTCATTTTCAAGTGCATCCCTAACATTCTTAGGTTCAAATTCACAAACTAAGCATGTGTTTTGTCTTAACTTACTTTGGGTTAGCATGCCAGCTTGCTTATCTCTAATGATTTGATTCTTTGGATGGTGTCTTCTAAAAAATCTTGCTATCACTTGATCTCTTCATTCAGTTCAGGTGCATTTTCCTGCTCGGTAGCTTCTTCCTAATTTTTGGTTTCCATTTGCTGATGCTCGGTAGTATTTTCCTGATGCTTAGTAGACTTAGCCTGTGGCTTCAGTAGATAATTTTGATCTTCAACATAATTAAACCTACCATAGGCTTCCAGTTCCTTCATGTTTTCTTCATCATTCTTATCAGCAGACTCGTCAACTCTAACATTAGCACTTTCTATCATCTTATTAGTGACCTTGTTCAGACATTTATAAGCTTTACTCTTAGTAGAATATCCCAAGAATATTCCTTCATCACCTTTAGAGTCAAATTTTCCATTCCTATCATCTTTCAGAATGTAACACCTACTATCAAAGATTCTGAAATAACTTACACTCGGTGTGTATTCAAACCATAACTTGTAAGGTATCTTGTTTGTGTCTTTCTTTAGTTGAGATCGGTTCAGGACATATATTGTTGTGCTAACTGCCTCTCTCCAGTACATCTGTGCAACATTTTTCTCAATCATCAATGTTCTAGCACAATCAATAATAGATCAGTTCCTCCTTTCAGCAATTTCATTCTTTTGTGGTGTTCTAGGTGCAGAAACCTACCTTTTGATACCATGCTCATTATAGAAGTTAGTGAATTCATCAGAAACAAACTCACCTCCTCTATTAGACCTTAAGCATTTCAATTCCTTTCAGGTTTCTTTTTCAACTTTAGCCTTATACCATTTAAATAGTTTGAATGCCTCAGATTTTTCTTTCAAGAACACAACTCTCATCAATCTAGTATAGTCATCAACAAACAAAATAAAGTATCTATCACCATAGTAGCTTTGAATTCTCATAGGACCACATAAGTCAGTGTGAACCAACTCCAAAATACCTTTAGATGAATAGTCCTTACTTTTAAAATTAGATCTGGTCATCTTTCCTTTCTAAAATTGATGGCACATAACATGATCAGGTTTGGTTAGACTAGGTAGTCCTCTAACTTTTCTCTTTCTACTAATCTTAATCATGTTATCAAATTTTACATGACATAACTTGTTATGCCATAACCATGCATCTTCATTTTTCACCAGTAAACAACAAGATTCAGCATTGTCAAGATAAAATAAATTACCTTTTGACTGTCCTCCTGTTTTGACAAGCTTTCCATTTTCATCATAGATTTTCACCATCTTGCTTTCAAATGCAACTCAGTGACCTGAGTTATTCAGCTGTGCTACACTCAACAAATTTTAATTAAGTCCTTTTACCCAGTATGCATTATCACATCTAATTTTATCATTCAATAGAATAGATCTTTTTCCTTTAACCATGCAAGGTGTGTCATTTCCCATTTTCACTGATCCTCCATTATAACACTCAAGATGATCAAACTTATCTTCATCACTAGTCATGTGATGTATACAGCCACTATCAATGATCCAAGTATCATTTTTACTACCTTTAGAAATAAGTATTTTTTCTACATACCTTTCCTCCTCTTCTGAATCATCTTTCATTGCAAAAAATACTACCTCAATATCATCATCATCATTTGTGTCAGTGTCGGTGTCATCTTCTCCTAAAAGATAACATTCCTTTTTGCCCTTATCTTTGTGATCTCGGTTGTCTTTGTTGTAGTGTCAGTTTCCTCTGTTATTCCTTCTTCCATAACTTCCATCACTAGATCAGTCTCTATCTTTATCTCCATCTTTCCTATTAGGACATCTAGCAGCAATATGGGCAACCTCTTTACAATTAAAACAAGCTAAAGGTAACTTTCCCTTATATCTACCTTTACATTTATGTAGTCTTTGGGCCATAAGTGCTTCAAGCTCATCAAGCTTATCATCAGTATTACTATCACTTTCATTCATTATATTATGCTTACTGCTAGATTTACCAATCTTAAGAGATGACATAAAAGCAAACTCAACACTTGGTACAACACTATTGTCAAAATTATTCAACTCAAAAGTTGTTAACTTTCCAATCATATTATCAAGAGTAAGAGTGCTATTAGGTGCAGACCTCATTTCATGAATAGCAGATATTTTGATTGCATAGACAAGCAATAAGGTTCTCAATATCTTACTTACCACTGTATCTTCAGAAATGATACCACCAGCTCCTCTGATAGCATTGACTACCTCTTTAATTCAGTTTGTGTACTATGTAATATTCTCTCCTTCCTTCATCTTCATGTGATCAAATCTTCCTCTCAAGCTTTTAGCTCTCGATATCATCACATTTGCATCACCACCATAAACTAGAGTAATTTTATCCCACATTTTCTTCATTGTAGTGCAATCCTTGACATCATCAAATTCAGCATCAAATAGAGCAACAACAACCTCTATCATAGTAATATTGTGTTCATGTCGGTCTCTTGGCTAATCAAGAGTCAAAGGTCCAACATTTGGTTGTAAGTAGCCATTGTCAAGTAAAGGTATAGCAGATTCTCCAATTCCAAATATGTGAAGTCTCATCCCACTTTTCTATGTAGTAAAGTTGTCCATGTTCAGCTTCGATACTTCCCTCTTATACTGTTAAGATTAGGTAATACTGAGAAGGGGGGTGAATCAGTATTACAGAAATTTATTTCCTTCAACTTTAAACAATTATAAATAATCCAAAGTAATGCAGAAATGAAAAGAGCATACAAACATAACATATTCATTACACCGTGATTTGTTCTCGAGGAAACCCTAGCCAGAGGGAAAACCCCGATGGGGATGGTACCCACAAATATGTACTAAAACATAATATCCCTATTAGGAGATCTAGCCCTATTAGGATATGATTATTACATAGTACATTTACTTGTTAGAGGAATACAAGACCCTGTTAGGGGTATTCAAAACACTTGGTTAAAGGTGGTGAGCATACTGCTCTTACAACCAATACTATCCCAAAAATAGTTCTCAAAAGGGGCAACAATACAAGCACTTATCTTTCTTAGATAGTTCCAATTGTAGCTCAGCCTCTTACTAATCTTGCATCTAATATCTTCTCTTCTATTCACAAACTTACTCTATCATCATTACCATACCATACCTTGCTTTTACAAAAACACTCCATACTTATACAAAATCATCCTTCCAGTCGGCTTCACAATTATCATGCAAAACATAATAATAACTCATGAAAATGTTATCTATGGATTCAGCGCTCTTACAATACCAAAGAGTTGGCAATATACTTTATTCTTCTATCTTAGCACATTACCATATTCAATTTTCCTTCCTTAAACTTCGCAACTTTTTATACACCCTTTTACATTGTTTTACTGCCTTCGCACATCTTTCAGACACTGTATCTCATAACTCTGATAACCAAAACTTATGCAATCTTAACTAAGGTATGTTTCTATCCCAAAATACCTCTAGTTAACTTCACAAGCCATAATATCTTATATATCTTTATCGTTGACCAAAATTGTGGGACTGTACCCTGTTATCCTGATTCTGGACTTAGTTATTTTCATGATTGTGACTCTAGTGGAAATCTTCACAACATGTGATCACTCCATCATGAGTGTTTCCATAAATGACAACCCTCAAGTGATTCCTAGTGCTCCAAACCGTCACATGCCAACAATCTCTCCCTTTGGCATTGATGGAAACACTTAGAAAAATGACTAAGTGTCACAAAGCAACTCTCTTCTTTTTCTTCTCTTTTTTTATTTTCTTCTCTACATATTTCTTTCTCTTACTCATTTTTTCCTTTTTCTTTCTCTCCCTTTGACATCAATGGAAAAGGTATGTAGAAAACTGTAAAACTTAAGCACAAAAGATTCAGTGCTTACTCACCAGATTTAAGACATCTTGGAAGGAGTTTTCCAAGATCTTAACTTCTTCATTCCATGAACTTATCAATAGTTCACTGACATGGATTAATCCATTTAGTGCATATGATGTTGTCTCTGCTACCTTAAGCTCAGTGAGAGTGGATATTGACATTGAGCCTTCAACCTTTATCATCTCAGAGAGATGAGTCTCCAACATTGAGAGCTTGGGAGTCAATAGGCTTCTCAATGAGCCAAATCTATCTGCAACTCTCCCTTTCTCCATTTCCAGTACTCCTATCTTGTCCAATAGCTTGGATGTCTCCTTATCTACTTCTTCCATAGTTTGTGAAGATGATTCACAATTTTCCATTATATTGTCAAGGCTAGCCCTCTCTTTGGCTATGGCCTCCTCAACATTCTTCAAATGTCTACAGGGATTTATGCAATAGTTGTAGAGTTTCCTACCTAGGTCCCACGAAATGGACTTACACACTTCTCTCAACTTCTTCTCCAAGAAATTCTTTTCTGCCTTCTCCTTTGCAACTTTTAGCAATGAGTCAAAATGACTGTCAAAGCTATCCAATATTGTACCAATATTTTCAATCTCATCCTTGTCTTTTAGGATGACTAGTGAGGGGAGAAGCTTGTTCACTACTTCTACAACCTTGACCATTATCTTAGCCCTTTTGTCTCCTTTCTGAACTGATCTCTCCTTAGCTTTAGAAAAATCCATAAATGAAAGTCTCATCAGCTCATCTTTATCCATGTTGTCCACATCAGAACTGACTGGTTTGGCCACACTTGCCAACAATAGAGATGAATCCAATCTGACTTTAGCAACTTCCTCTGATTTAGGTTGTCTTTCTTTCTTTTCTTCTTGTTGTAATTCCTTCTCCTATACTTTTTCTTCCAGTTTCTCTTCTGATTTTCTTTCTTCTATCTATTCCTGATCTTCAACCTCCATTGCACTTTCTAGCTTGTCCATAAATGGATCATTTACATCCTATGAAGTGTCAAGGCTAACAGGCACACCAGTGATAAAGAATTCTGGTTTCATGTTAACTTGAGCACTTTCATCTATTTCCTTTGAGCTTTCTCCTAAACCCAAGGTTATAGGTTTAGCAATCTTAGGAGGTGACACCTTTTTAGGTATTTCATACATTAGAACTTGGTCAAATGCCTTTTGGGTATCTTCAATCACCTCATCATATTTTCTAGCCATAATCTTCACTAGTCTAGTCTTTGTTCTTAGTAGAGGTTTCAATGCCTTTATGATTGTTTCTCTTTCCTAAATTGACAAAAATGGCAACATATCATCAATTATTTTATTTCTTATGTTCTCATCTTCTGAATGAGCTAACTATTTTTTGATTTCAAGTTTTCTGTATAGGTCTTTGGGGACACTTTCTTCAACTTCCAACAAATTCTTTTTGAAAACTAACAAGTGCTCAATGATAGTGTCCTCAATGATTTCTTGGTCCTCAAGGCTATATCTTTCATAGTATCTATTTATTGATATCAGATTTCCATCTTTGATAACCCTTTTCTGCAGTGATTTCATATCTAGTTTCCACAAGGATTGTGGACTCTTTTGAACTATTTTCTCTTCCTCTTTCTCCATGACCATTTCTTCCTTCTTCTTCCTCTTTACCTCTATCTCTTTTCCTCTTGGACTAACCTTCTTAACTATCCTTAATGATCTTCTAGGAACAACTATAGTCTCAACTTCATGTGTTTCTTCCTCTTGAGAGACTGATAAATCAATAATGTTATCAGTAGTAACTACCTTCTCTATTTCCAATTGAATGGGTGTATCAGTGGCAATACTAGAAGATGCCTCCATCTTATTTTTGATATCTATCAACTGCACTTTTGTAATACCCACTATTGCAGTGATATCTTCCACACTCTTGCTAAATTTCCTCTTTCTTGTTACTTTCTCTTGTTCTTCTCTAAATTTTTCATATTTTTCTCTATATGTACCCCATCTTTCTTGAGTGGGGTCCTTTTTCACTACCAATAAATTCTCTACTTGCATAGTTAGTACTTCAGTGCTTAACTCATATCCCATAGGATAACACCATTTGGTTCTAGGCTCAACTGTCTCAAAGAAGACACAATCAGTTTCAACCATGGAATAGATAGTGTCCTCATATTTCTCTACTAAGTTCTCTAGAATCCTATACCTTTCTTTCATATGCCTCTGCATAATTCTAATCATGGCAAAAAATTCTCCATCAACCCAGTCCTTTTTCTATCTTCTATAATATTTTCAAATCTACAGACCTGTGGGTTCTTTGACTTTCCATGTATTAGGGTGCATGCCAAGAAAATTGTGAATGATATGGATGTACATGTGAACTAGCAATGAACAAAACCTAAATGCCTTAGTCTTTAGATTTATCCTTCTTTACAACTTTTACATTCTCAATGAATTGTTGAGCTAGTATTTCACAAAGGTTGTACTTCTTGTTTTCTTTAACCATTCTGTATGTCATCATTATAACTCCAATTGATACAGAATTAAGTCTAGAACTATAAAACAACTTGTATCCAATTAGCATTTCTACCAATCTGACATCTTGTAAATACACATCATTTAATGTCATTTCCCTCTTATCCCATTTAGAGTGTGTTAGGGTTTCAGCTTCTTTTCTTAGGTTCTTCTCACTAATAGGTAGGGCTCCTTCATTGTCAAGGCATGTGATATCATGGATCAACGTAAAACATATCTTAATAGTTTGATCACCTATCCATAAGAACTGATCATGAACTCTACTCAGAATGATCTTGAACCATTTGACTTCATGAATTCAGTAAGTCGGGTTAACTTGAGTATTGATAGATCTTTTAGATGTTTAAATTCTTCTGCCAAAGACCCATTTAGTTCTAACATATTGTTCAACTCATAGAAGATGTTAACCTACCCAATAATCTCATATTTGTAGTGTATGTATGCCCTAATATCCTCTACGTGTAACACGCCTATGAGAGATTGAGAAGGGCCCCTTTTGGATCATCCTCACAGGATTTGAATGGATTCCTTTTGAATTTATATCTAGGTCTATCTACAACATCATAAACTACTAGTGCATCCATGCCTTTCCAAAGAGATTTAGGTCTAAACACCTTAAATGCACTCAAATCTAATGTTTGGCTTCATGCGAACACAAAATCTCACTGCTAGATTATTGTTCTACTTTCACACTTCAGATCTCCTTAGTTGTTGATCAAGAAATGGTGTAGGAGTGAGATCCCTTAAGTCTTTTATCTATCACAAGTTGAGTGTGTGCATTCAACATGGGTATCTCAACTCCGCATCTCATCCAGCCAATGTAAAACTCGTGAACACAAAAGATGAATCTTCAAGTGTTGCAATCTCATCCACATATTCCACAATATCTATACACATCACACCTAAGCTTGCATGAGGTTACTTCACTTATATAGGGGCTGGATAATTTCTATTGTCTACATCCAAAGCTCCCCATGAGGCCATGAGGCCTTCTAGGTTGATGCCTCAAATAATTCATCATGTGAAGACACAGCATCATCAATTGTCTCTCCCTGAACCACTGCCTTATTTAGAACTTTTACTTTCCATATATTCTCATCCTCTGATTTCTTGTATTCATTCATGTAATAATTTAGGCTTTTACCACTTTTACTAATATTCTTCCTTATGATCACAGGTGGTGGTCCTTCTGGTTCACTAGATCTCCTTGGTCCTCTTCTGTTGTCATCTCCATTATATCTACAAAACTTCGCAATGTGACCTGGATTGTTACATTTGTAACAAATAGGTGGTCTTCTTCTTTCTTGATTAGATTGTAGCTTGCAGTACCTTGTTGTGTGACCAAAGTTATTGCATTTTTTAAAAGTAACCTTGGCTACAGATTCCTCTCTGACATAGTCTTGCTTATACCTAGACTAATCAAGTTTTCTATAATCTGCCTTCTTGTGTCCATACTCATAGCAATTAAAACAATAGTTGGTAAAGGGATTAGAGTTACCTTTACTTCTGTAATCTCTTTTCATTTGTCCAACTTTGTTGCATCCGAAGTATCTACCTCTAAAAGGTCTGAACTGTTCTCTAGGTTCTTCATTTGTAGGCCTTTCTTCAAGAATAGGTCTTTCATTATTATTTTCTTCTTTTGGTTCTTCTTGAGTTTTTGAACTTTCAACTTCATTGGATCCACTCATGTCTCCTTTAGATTTTTGTCCTTCTCTTTGTTCATCACTCTTGTCATTGCTAGTGTGTAATTTTTCAATGAGTAATTTGGCTTGAGTGAGTTCACCTTTAATGATATGATTGTATTTATCTAGTTCCTGATATATATCCTTGTACTGGTCAAGTTCAGTCTTCATTTGTCCTATCTACAAGTTAGCTTCTTTTAGTGACTTTTCAACTTTGTTTCTTTCATCCTTTTCATGCTAAATCTCCTTGATCATCAAAAGATTAATTTGTTCTTTTTCTTGCTCCAACTTCTTCACTTTGTCTAATGTGTCATTTTTTGAACCTTCTTTGATTTTCTCCATAAGGGCTTGTCTCTAATTTTTTACAATCTTAAGTTGTTCTTTAAGTTTTCTCATGAAACCTTCTACTCTTCTTAACATAAATTTTAATTCGCCATTTTCAAATTTCATCTTATCCAAATCTTCAAGTGCAGCTTCAAATTTCTCTTGCAAAGCTTCTGAATCCATTCTGATCTCCCTTAAGTTGTTAGACCTTTTCTTCAAGGGCCAATAGCTTTGATACCAATTGTTAGGACTAGGTAATACTGAGAGAGGGGGTGAATCAGTATTATAGAACTTTGTTTCCTTCAACTTTAAACAATTATAAATAATCCAAAGTAATGCATAAATGAAAAGATCATACAAACATAACACATTCATTACACCATGATTTTTTATCTAGGAAACCCTGGCCAAAGGGAAAACCCCGGTGGGGATGGTACCCACAAATATGTACTAAAATATAATATCCCTATTAGGATATCTAGCCCTGTTAGGAGCTGATTGTTACATAGTACATTTCCTTGTTAGAGGAATACAAGACCTTGTTAGGGGTATTCAAAACACTTGGTTAAAGGTGGTGAGAATACTACTCTTACAACCAATATTGTCCCAAAAATAGTTCTCAAAAGGGGGAACAATACAAGCACTTATCTTTCTTAGATAGTTCCAATTGTAGCTCAGCCTCTTATTGATCTCACATCTTATCTCTGCTCTTCTATTTGCAAACTTACTTTGTCATCATTACCATACCATGCTTCTCTTTTACAACAACACTCCATACTTATACAAAATCAGCCTTCCAGTCAACTTCACAATTATCATGCAAAACATAATAATAACTCATGCAAATGTTATGTATGGATTCAGCACTCTTACAATACCAAATAGTCAGAAATATGCTTTATTCTTCTATCTTAGCACATTACCATATTCACTTTTCCTTCCTTAAACTTCCTAACTTTTTATACAGCCTGTTACACTGTTTTACTGCCTTCGCATATCTTTCGGACACTATATCCCACAAGTCTGATAACCAAAACTTATGTGATCTTAACTGAGGCATGTGTCTATCCCAAAATACCTCTAGTTAACTTCACAAGCCATAATATCTTATATATCTTCATCGCTAACCAAAACTGTGGCATTATACCCTGTTATCCTAATCTTGGACTTAGTCATTTTCATGACTATGACTCCATTGGAAATCTTCACAACATGCGATCACTCCATCATCAGTGTTTCCATAAATGACAACCCTTGAGTGATTCTTAGTGCTCCAAAACATCACATGCCAACATATACATCTTGTAATCTTTATGCTCAAGTCCTTAAAACTTTCTTCCAAGAAACCAATATGCTCTGATACCAATTGTTAGAATAACTAAGACGGGGGGTGAATCAGTTAGATTAGTTACCCTACAATCCCAAATAAAAATATGTACCTTATAAAATAATTCTAACAAATTATGCAACTTGAAAATAGAAAATATCAATCTATCTGTTCAGTTTACCGATTGTAATACCCCAAAATTGGCATCTTGTGATCGTAACCAATTTTGGTGCATTTAGTGTCATTTCTTCAAATTTCTACATCATCAAAGTCCTATTGTACTAGGCAATTATGTCTTCTAATTGACTTTACTTGACCTAGTGTCAAATGTAAAAAACCCTAAATTTGTATTAATCACATGCTATATTTAATTCTTAAAATATCAACATTTATTGGCTAAATAAACCTTATGATCAATTAATTTAATTACAAAGGCCTAGCACTCTAATTAAATTAATTCCACCCCTTTTAGCTAATACACATCAAGAGGAATTAAATAATAATTAGTTCTTTAAATGAAATATCCTAATTTGAATTTAATTATTCAAGTAATTGGAAAAGTCACCCATGTGGCCATATTTCATTTATTTAATTAAATAATCCCTCCAAATTGTTTCACCTCCCACCAAGGAGACGAAGGGTTGACTGTTTCTTTGCAAGAAACTCTTCAATCTCCACCTGGGGTTTTCTATAATAGATCCCTCTCATTCCTCATTTGAGGAAGCAATTTTTGAGCATCAAAACTCTATCGAATTATTTTCTCACCTCTTGCATTCTAAGCTATTTTTTTATTGCATAGTAGATTAATTTCCTTTCTTAGTATAATGATGCATTTTCATGCTTAATTTAGTTTTCTTACCATGTTCTTAGACTAATGCTTCTTTCATTACAAGTTTCTTAGATTAATATTACATTCTCATTCTAGTTTAATTTCAATTACATTCATTTTCTAGCATTAAATCCTCCATTTTAGAGCTTGGTCTATGGTTGTTGGACTCTCAATTATGAGAGTTACTCAAAAGCCCACCTAAATAGGAGGCAACAAGTCGATTCATATAGGCATGCAAAATGAGTAATTTGATATTCATTTTCATACATTCCTAATGAGTAATGACTATGTTGAAGTCTATGGCTGAATAAGAGGTCCACATTCAGTTATAAACATTTTGGTGCCCACCCTGGGGCAAAAAATTCATTTCTGGCCTCATTCTCCATTTTTTTTTCTGTCAAAATTTAATGCTCTATCCGTACGGCCGTACAACTATGTATGGAATCTAGCGTGAGGTTTCCCATGGTATCTCATGAAGTTGTGCATTCTTTAGCACTTTCTCATGTGATAAAAGTGTTTTCTTGCGTGGAGCCATGCTTTTGCTCGTGCGAAACTTGCCATCAGAGTGTTAAAAAAAAATTTAGTTTCTGTACTTTCTTGTTGCTATTTTCTGACATTGATCATTTGCTGTGATTTTTCATGTCTCTATTTTTTTGATATAGCATAACAATGGGCTACAATACATTTGATGAAGACTACATAACTATGCATACTTATTGACGACTTGCTTGCAGGACGTTTGCCAAAGCTATTTGAAAAACATTTTGTCTATTTACTACTTTATTCACATAGTTTAATTAGGGCATTGTGAAGATTTATTAAGGGTCTTGATAGCAGGATAGGGTAATAGGCTCTTCATTACATGGAAGTGATGCCCATGGATGAATCTGAGACCTAGATTTTTCTAGCATGATAGATACATGGGGAAGCAAGGAAAGGTAAAAAAATCTTTAGCATGTCCATTTGTTAGGGGATTACGCTCTTCTCTCTTTGAGAGAATCAGAAACCCAAAAGCTTGTGGATTGGTTGAAGTGGAGTTAGCTTGGTGATAGACATGTCTAGTGTGTTTGGGTAAGGTGAAGAGGTAGAGGATTATGCTCTTCTCTCTTTGAGAGAATCAGAAAATCCGACCCTTGAATCCAAACCAAGTTTGTGTCACCTTTAGAGGGCTTGCCGGAAGTTGAACCTCCGGGAATGACCCAAGTGAGTACACACCTTTTGTTAGTGATTCCACCTCACTATAATAAAGTAGCTTTGTTGAGTCTAAAGACTCCAAATCCATGTTAACTTCTTTCTCTTGATCTATGAATATCATCTTGAGAAAGCTCTGTCTATTGTACTGAGCGGCACCGCTCCTAGCCCTGCTTGCGAGGGTGTACAACTTTCAGGTGTCAGTGTGGCTGAGAGGCCCTAGCCCTGTATTAGGGGCATCAAAGTTTAGTGTGAATAAAAGCCTATTAAACACTCTCTTAGTTATTTTCCTACCTGGTTCACCTCTGAAAGGAGACATAATCTTTGCGCAGGGAGGGGGAAGAATCTATCCCCTAGATTCTCACCATAGGCATGCACCTAGGTGTTTTAAGGTGGTATATGACACTAGCCCCTACCTCAAGGGTAACCTTTGAACATATATTATTGAGTCCTTGGAAACACCAAAAAAATAGGTACCCTCTAGGGGTGATACGGTTGTGTGAGGTGAAAGCATGCACATAAGTTGTAGGCGTAGATTTTGTCTTCTCTACCATTTTCTTTGTAGGGATAACTAAGTGTTTGTTTTGAGTCTTAAACTATCCAACATGATCAAACTTGTCAAGACTCCATTGATTAAACTGGGTTGCTTTGTCCTTGGTGGAACTATTTTCGACTACTGATTGCTTCACTATTGCTTGTTAAGTCCAAACTCTATGCTTGTAAATGATTAATTTCAAACATTCAAACTAAGATTTGCTGATTCAAACTGTCCTAAATTAGTTTGAAAACTAGAAATTCTACCAGAGAACAGTTCATGATGAGTCTTGAAATCTAATTTTGTCTCAAAAAATGTGTCAAACTATCATACTTTGGTCTTTTCCCATGCGAGATTTCAATTTCCTATGCATTTCCTTGCGCGAGATAGCACATCTTTGAATGAAGTTTAGCATTTCCTCACGCAAGATAGTACCTTGATTTTCAAAACAATGAGCTATTTCCCATCAGTTGGTCAATTTTCTGCTTGATCTGGTTCTTGTCTAGGGTTTGTCTACTCATTCTCCTATTATCTACTACCTGAAACTAGATGTCTCAAGCTGAGAACCGAATGATTACTTCTTAAACTCACGTTGTCTCTCTATTGTCTATCTTTTTCCTACTGTTATCTTGTACCTTGTGACATGATAGTCACATCTTGGTTGTTCTAGCCTTACCCTTGACAATTTGTGCCAGGTGCATCTCACTTTTATCACTTTTTTTTGCTATCCTAGAGATAGATTTCTGAGCATAATCTTAATTCCTCCCTCATTACTTAATCTTTGTCTATGACTATTACAACTAGAAGTGGCAACACATTCCCCTTACGTGGTACTAGACAAGGTAGAGGTAGATCTCACAATCAAGGAAGAGGTTGTTCTGAACCTGTCACACAATCTAAGTGCTATGAGGGATCCTCACGTTCCACCTCACCGGTTGCCTCAAAAGAGAGCCCATCTCAATCCTTATATCCTATCAGTCAACCTTGCTTCAGACATTCATTCTGCATAGATATCAGTCTGAATCAGAATCTAGTGTTCCACGAGCGTTATAATTCATTATTTCAAATATAGCTTAAATTATTGTTTGAAGAACATCATAACCCATTGTTTCAAGACCAACAAAACTCTAAAAGGTCACCATCTGAACTTGACCCTATTGACACAGAAAAGGTTACCTTAGCCATGACCTCTCGGCATACTACACACACTCATACCAAGTTTGTGCATGTTGCACACTCGTACACTGACAAGATGGAAGAACAATACCAATTCCAAGAGGGTGAATACAACAAAAGTCATTATCAATCTTGAAACAACTAGTGTCATGATCAATCTCAAAATGACCAGCATCTATATCAATCCCCAAGCATTTTTGAAATTCTTGATAATGACAATGAGGAGATAACCCAAAATGACATAGATGTCACAAAAGCCAATAAAAGTCTTCTCAAGATGATGGAGATTCTCCTTGTAGAAGAGAAGGAGAAATACTTTCTAGAATTGGCCAAACAAGGGGCCAAGTTACCTCCAAACTACAAAGTAGAAACACTTGTGGTCAAAGAACAAGAGATCGAGACCACTAAACTACAAAAGTTGGTTTGAGACATGTAAGACCAAATTAGTCAACTTGTGAAGGATAAGGATAAACCAACACAATAGTTCACACTAGAAAACATCTTTCCTTTCCCCTTCGATAAAAGTCTTTGCATGCCATCTTTTCCCAAAGGCGTAGAACTTCCCAAATATGATAAATATCTGGGTACTACTAATCCCCAAGATCACTTAAGAGAGTTTGGAGCTCTATCTATGGAGTTTATACACAACTAGACTTACCTCATGTGTCTATTTCCATGTAGCTTGGGTGGGTCAGCTATGGAGTGGTTCTCTCGACTACCCACTAGCATCAAGTCTTTTGATGAGATTGCCAATTTGTTCCTCCAACACTATTCACACAATATCCAGCATCCAATTAATATTTGAGATCTTTGCAACCTGAAACAATGACAAGGAGAACCCTTCTTGGAATTTCTCCAAAGATGGAGATAACTCTGTACAAAATATCCTCACAAACTACCTAAGTCCGAAAAGCTCGATATCTTTCTAAACAATCTTGTCCCCGATTTTAGGTATCAAGTGCACCTACAAGGCCCCCTTGTTGGTTCTTTTTTATGCTATGATAAAAATGATAGCAACCTTCTCACTTTGTAATGGATCTTTAAGAGAAGCCAACTCCAAGTATTTAACAAATGATGAAAAAGGACCAATTAACAAGGATGTGGATCCATCCTTCTATGCTTATGGTTCTGCATAACCAAGGTGGGTATACCCTTCAACACCTTTAGATATTCAATAAGGTGTAAATTGGCAGAGATCTCACAAAGGCTCAACAAATCTAGGAGATACTAGATTAATGGCTAATCAATCCATTGAACATCGATCGTAGACTGGAGCATGAGATTAGTAAAACACCACAAACTACATAAAACACAAGATATTTTAGAGTTTATTTTTAATTTGCAGAACATAGCTAAGACCAATCTATGATGCAGGTATGTGCAAGATCATGAGGGGCCAAACTATGCCCTTAAGTGGCAATGAAAAATCAGCAAATCAAGGTTAGTCAACCTGACGTGAAAATTTCAACTAGCTATGTACCTAATATCAAAAAGTTGTAAGAATAGAATCTATAGAAAATTGAATGTAGTTTCTAAACTACTAGGCCTTTTTTGAGAAAAAGTTAGTATGATTGGTGAAAAGTATAGATTTCAATGCAGCAATACAAAAATTTCAAGAAAAAAATAAGAAGTAGGTGTATGTCTGACCACCTTAATCATAATCAAATGATAATAATTTATTATAAGATTTTATATATTAGTAGCAGACTCATGCCCAGATGTGACGCATATTTTTTTGTAATTTTATTCCAAAAAAATAATTAATTATGAATTTTTTGCTACAACATTTTCAGAATAAAAAAACTCCCGTGTCTGACCACCTTAACTCATTCAAAACTTTACAAAATTCAATTTTTATTTATTTTTCCTTATAGTAGGCAAAGCATAGAATGTGACGCATTTTTTGGATTTCAAAAATGTTATACCGTCTGAAAGTTATAGTCATTTTTCAATCTATATATAAATCAGCACTTTAGAGGTAGCTCAATTAGAAAATAACTAATAATTAGTTACTGAATTCAAAATTTGACAAAAATTATATCAATAGAAAGATGATAATCTCCTTAAGATACCCTTTTCGTTTTATCGAATTCGGGTGAAAAAAAATTCATCAGCTACATTGTCAAAGTTTTGAACTAACATCACCACTTTTTGGCCCCTCATGATCTTGCACATACCCATCAACAAGGAATAAATTGATTTCTGACCAGTGCCTTGTCCATTGGGCAATACTTCTAGTTCAGGAGTAGCATATAGAAAAAAACTACTGTCATAGACTAGGTTATCAGAACTAGGGACTAATAAAACATACACAGATGAATCCATGCAATGAATCAAAAGATTCATAATCCAACTTAACAACACTTTAGGAGAGACTTGAATTTGAGATAAAACTGTATTAAGTGCAATGAATCTTGCTTCTGTACCAATCTGATCTACAACATTTACCACTTCAACAGTACGCAAAAGATCTGTAAACACTTCTATTCTATCTGATAACAAAACTGAAACAATCAGAAAGCTACATCCTAATGGAACTAGGAAACAAATGAAACTCCAAGAGTTAAGCTCAGCTTCAAACCCTATGTGGAGACCAAGATTTCAGAACCCTTACAATAATGAGAAGATTTTGTAAATATCCCTTAGGAAAGACCTAAAAGATATTTCTATTATGACACCTATATCTTTCTAGAAATATCCAATCTACAAACCACCTCATTTACCACCAAAACTAACCTCGGAGAAAAATCCCCTACTGCTCTTTTTTGCTTGCTCAAAACTGATTTCTGATGCCGCCAATGAAACTGTCATTTCCCATCATTTCCAATGGTATATTACACTTAAATTTATGGGTAAAAACTCAACCTCCAGGAGCATTTTCAAATTTCAGCTTCATCAACAACTTATAGATTTAAAAATTTGAAAATAGGATAAAGTTTGAACTTTATCAATTTGTTTAAAAACTCTGTATATAGATTTAAAATTTGTGGGTCCCACATGTGCCACATGGCACAATCTGGTTGGGTCAACCTGCCACCTCATCACCAACTAGACCTTTGCCACTTCACCTATGCCATGTGTTGCTCACCGATTTTCTCATGTCTCTAACCGAGCATCCACCTGTACATTCTCACCACCTCATCGAACTGACCACCACCTCAGAAAGAATACCTTACTTTGCACATGGGGACATAGTCAAAAATACCTTACCTTGCACATGGGGCCTGCCTGCCAACTCACCGCCAACTAGGCACCAAATCAACCTCAATTTCCCCACGCATATTCAAGCCTCTTCATAAGTGTCCATTCTTGGACAACAACATATTGTGCACTTTGGGTTATAAACTGGTTATTTTTCTATCCCGCGGTAAATGTGGGATTAATTTCTCATGATTTATGAAATTTTCTATCCAAAATTATGCAACATAGTGAGTGCCCAGCTAACACGCACTACCTGGGCCCACATGGTTGAATGGCCCCCCACATAGCCTTTCACTTCACTTTACGAATGTACTAAGCGTTGCTTTATTTAAACATCTCTTACAACCAAAATCTGTTGAGTGTGGGACAAATCCGATGGTGTAACTCCATGTTTTAGATGCCTTCTCCCAGTCTGCTCACGCTGGCAATGTTTTTATTTGTATTTGAGATATCATATATTGTTTCCTTCTATCATAAAGCATTGATTACTATTATAGCTAATGTGCATGTTATTTCTTGTGAAGAATGAAGAAAGAGTATTTTATTACCCGACTTCTCATATCAAAGTTTGGTTGTTGCGTTACAAAATGTTCCAATTCCTTCTTGTTTTCATTTGTCAAACTTACAAGACACAATCCCTGATCACCTGTCATGCATTTGATCTAATGCTTTATTTGATGCGCTGGTATATAAGAATCAAATGCTGGAAACTATTATGATTGGTTTCCCCCTCGCATTACCTCCAATCATTGTGCACTTCTCCAAACAGGCAACTTCCATTTATGTGCGTGGGCCTCCTCTTATTGTTACATGAATCCATTCACATTAGCGTGAATCTCCGTATGTTTTGTTGTGTTATGAACAACAATCAAAAGAACTCATGCTCTTCACTTTAATACCTCTTTCTTTGGTATTTCAAATACCATGCGCTGGCTTTTCACTTAAAATGCTAGTTTATACACATTCATTTGCTTACGCAAATCTCCCAAACAAACAGCATCCAAAATGTGCTTGCAATTTTTTTTTACCAATTGCACACCTATCCATGCGCAAGTTTGTCCATTTATCAGCTGCCATTGACTTTCGTCATTGCAGCATTTAGTGTTTGAATGGCCTCTTTTTTATGCTCCACGCACAACCTTGTTTTATCTTGCTTCTTTGCCTGTCTTTGCTGGCATAAACTAAAGAAAGACCCCCACAAATTTTTATGGCTGAGGGATATGCACAAAATTCCCCAAAGTATGTACCAGTCAAAGATTATAAAACTAAGCGTACCCAGCTTGGAACATAGGCAGCCTCCAAAACATGATGTATCTCTGGCATTCATGTTCAACTTCACACAACTTCTTATTAAAATTGGCTTCCTTTCAATTATCTCTTAAAGCCTTCACACACTTGGTGCATGAGCCATGCTTTTCTGGCTAGTGCCTATTTGGTATGCAATAAATTGTAGCCTATGTTTGTGTGAAGCCTCTTAATAGATGTGTGGCCCCTTTGTTGTATAGTTTTTCAATCTTGCCAAAGTGTGAAGCCTCTTGCAAAATTGGCATGTAATTTCTTCATCTTCTATGTCTTCAAATTTTCCTCTAATTGCTCTTGCAATCATTTTTTTATCTATGCCCAATATGACATTGATTTTGCATTCGGCTAAGACCAAGTTCACTATTGATAACACCTACAAAATGACGTCCTCTTTGCATCTATCTAAGTCATCCACAAAGGTGACTATTCAAATTTGATCTCCAGAGGCCAGCATAAATTTTGGAATTCTTGTATTTTCAATGATGTTGGCATATAAACCAAACTAGTTCCAACACCATACACCTAAATGAAAGAGAAAAACCAATGTGGCTCGTTTCAAAGCTCCCTTTTCAAAGAATTGATGTCAACAATAACATCTTCTTGATAGCCAAGGTGACTTGTATGGTCTGGTTTAGAGATATACCCCAACATTTGTGTGCTCACAGGTTTGACAACAGAAATAATTGATTTCAATACAACCCATGCAATTGCAATTACAGTAAAAGGTATGGATTTGTATTTTAAACCTTGGAATTTTGCTTGATTTAGAAGCATCCACATTATCCAAGCAACCTATCCAGCAAGGGATATGTTGAGCAGACATGGCAGAAATATTTTTATCCAAATGTTGAGTCTATGTTTGGCCCAAGCTTCATGTTGATCTCTATAATGCCAAGATCATCCATTATGTCATCTTTAATAATAACAACAAGGCAACTCGGGCCCCAAGTGGGTCCAGCCTAAAAAAATTTTGAACTCAAACACTTTATCCTTGAAAGTGATCTGGATGACACTTCCACCAACTGGATGTGATCTGGACAATGCCAGACACATAAAACTTGATTTCTAATAACCTTTGTCAAGTTTCTAAATCTGAATAAAACGCCTCCAGAACTAGCCTCAAAAACTCACCCACTGAAACTTTCACAAACCAGCAACTTGGGTATTGATTCAACTCCAAAAAAGGTACATGAATCCATAATTAATTTGCTCAAAATATCAAGTGGCCGATTATAATTAAATGCCAAAGTCAGCACATTATAAATATTCAAGATTAAAACCACAAAATATGCAGAAATTGGGTTTAGAATTGGCTTTGAAAAGTGGCCATATGGATTGGGAGAGAGTTGAAAATATTATGACAAGTACTCTTCCAGGTCTACATTATAGATCATCCTTTAATTATGCTTGACCTCGAACCGGGTGAAAATGGCAAGACCCCAAAGTATGCCACTTAGAAAACTAAACTGTGCATACTCAATAAAACTTAATAATCTGCAAATGAAATGGCTTTGGAAAATAGGTCAAATGGGCACATGGGGGGCTAAAAATTTATGTGCACACTTTCTCTCATGCCTATAGCATGATGCAACAACCCACATGTTATGACCAATCACGCTATTCAAGATAAAACATCACAAACATGGCCTTCGACTAAACTGTGCAACTGATCTTCATTAAAATGTTAGAAACTGCAAATGGAATCAGATTGACAAATTACCCAAATAGATTCATCATGGCCTGAAACTTTCCATGGTAGCACTTATTCATGATTACAATATGGGGGAACATTCAATTATCCATGACACTCAATCTAGTGCAAGTTGCAAGACTTCAAAGTAGGGCATTTAGAAATCTGCACTTTCACATTCTGGGAAACTTAATTAATTGCAAACAAAATGGCTTGGGAAAACATATCATATGAACTCATAGGAATCTATAAATAGAAATGGAGATTCTCTCTCATGTTTACAACACCTTAGATCCATCCTTATATCATGAAACACTATCAGGTCAAAGATGCAAGCATGCAAAGTAGGTCATCCGCTACAATCAGACAATATGCAGAATGCAGATTTAAAGTGAACACATTAAAATAATTATCTCCAAAACTCATCAAAACCGACAACTGAAAGTTGTAACCCACTCCATTTACTCCATGATAGGTTTGACACATGTTCCTGAATTGGTATGTCAGAAAAATCATCAGGTCACACTTTTCTTGCACTTTAAGTAGGCATCTTCGAAAAGTTTTCAGGGGTACTCACCATGCCTTAGAGAAAATTTTGAATTGGTCACTCCAAATTTGGGCCAAATTTGAGAGTACCAACATTGTCTCTATCAAGGGACACGTGCCCCTAGTGGGCACATAGAGAATTTAGAATCTCTTGGTGAAGTAGACCACAAAAAAGGACAGACTTCTTTTTCTTCTCAAAATCAGTTCCTTATTGAAAACACCAAACACCTAACACACAACTGAAGCAAAGAGACTATGTAGCATGTAAAATATTTACAAATGGCCAACAACCATCAAACTAAAATCACTTCTTACCTCTATCAAACAATTTATTTTCATCTGCATGGATCAAAGGTAAGCTGAGACTATTTCTTCTGCCAACACAACCAAACATGCTGCCTTGAATTGTCAACACATCATACTGAAAATAAACAACACCATCATTGTCATTAGGAATTTTGAAATCAGTGAAACATGGAAAGTGTTGATCATTATGCAACAAGAGGTTGTCACACCCTTTTAAAAATCTAGCCAGCCAAGGAAGGAAACATTCTGGCTCAACTTTATAATTTGAAACAAGCTGGCTTACTTTTTCACATGCTTGAAAACCAAAAAGGAAGTTTTGAAATTCAAACCCTTGTACATCACACAAGTGCTCAAGAAAACCACTATGAACTGCAACTTGTGAGTTCAAATTTAGTTTATCTCGGGAGACATTAACATGCTGGATTTGAAAAAGAAAAGATTCATATTCTGCTTGACAACTAACATGCCCTTGCTGATTTGCTTTAATGTCCTTAAAAAAAAGAACATCAATACTCTCTACATCCCATTCCTGGATAAAAGAACATACCTCTAGCTGAAGCAAATGTTCTGACATAGAGTTTGAAACCTCTTTCAACTTTATATGAAATATTTCACATTATGGCTCTAACAAATTAGTATGCAACCCATTGTTCAAGTTATCCTCTTGGCATATGTCTTCCTGAGATAATTCACTATTAAAAGGTAGATTTTTAAGACTATTAACCTCCTCTTGATAAGACACTGATTCAAAACCATTAACAATATCCATATCATTAGTGTCCATATCAAACATGCTAACTGCCATTTTCGGTTTAATTGCAAATATAGCCACCATGGTTTCATATTCTGACTCATAGAAGCCTTCATCCATCTTAGGATTAATAATTTCACATGTCAGATCAAAAGATGAAAGCATACAAACTGGAAAATCAATTTTATCTTTATTATTAGCTGAAACAAAGGAATTCATTATTACTTTAGTCAAATCAGCTTCTTCAAAATCATCTTTAACACATGATAACTCCCAGTCTTTTTCACAAGGCTTCTTGTAAATCATTTCCTTGTCTTGAAGAAGATCAAGGTCATTTTGGCTCCATGAGTCCTCTTCTTCACTATCAGTAGCATAAGATTCTAATAGGATCTCATCATTTGGGGCTTTATCATCGTCCGATGAAAGATCTGCCCCCTCTTCAATTTCAAAACTTGGCTGCAAATAATTTTTCTCCATAGCCTCATAACTAGACAAATTAGTTTCAAACTTAGTAGGTGTGTAACCCTTGTATATGTCTATCTCTGCATCAAATATATTCTACAATTCTTTGTTAACCATGTCAACTCCCACAAGAGGGACATCCACATCCTGCTGAAAACATTCTTCATTCTGTTCTGAAGCATAATCTAAAACATGGTTACTAAGATCGTTAGGGATAGAGATACCTTTACATTGATTTTTATTTCTTGATACACATCTGTTCATTGCATTTGATTCTTTATGACAGCAAACACCAGCAGATAGAAATCCTTTAGTGATCCCATATTTCAAGTTATTTTCTATATCCATTGTTGTCATAAAAGCCTGATGTAGAGTTTTTGGCTCTTTGTTTCTCAGTAGGAAACTCATTTTTTTACCAAAAGCACTGAGATAAAGTATCAAACATATTTGATCATTGGGCCTATAGCTTTTGGGAATATCATTTAAAGTTTTGGCAAATCTAATGTTGAACAATGGAACTAACTCTTCCTTTTGAATCTTGATCTCCATCAATCTGTTCAACACAGCACTTGCCCCTATTCTTTCAGCAAACTGCTCCATGAAAGCTGAAATGAAATCTTCCCATGAAGAAATAGAACTTGCTGGCAAGGAGTAGAACCATATTCTGGCATCTTCTTTGAAAGTCTGAACTAGCAGCTTCATGAAGATGTCTTCATGACAAACTTCGAAGTCTCCCATCAGATCAGTAAATTCCTGCAAATGTTTACATGTTGAATCTAATTTTTTCCCTTTAAACTCTTGTAGATGCTTCTTAATCTTAGTAGGAACTTCATTTGGGAAACCAGGTATGCCATCAAAACATAATGGCGCATACCTTTGTACAGAAAAGCTTCTACACGAATCCATTATGGGCTGCACTTTTACTTAATGAATTTCAAAGTTCTTATTACAAACAACTTATGTAGTCATAAGGATTCTTCAAGTCATACACACTCCTCCAAGACATGTCCAATATTTCAAACAAAAATGGATAAATATGCAGATCCACAATATAAAATCTTTTCTATGGTGACTTGTTCACGCAATACGGATCATGTAAATACACAAATTTAAAAATGGGAAATACCTTGTGTTTCCCCTTTGTTGTTGCTATTTTTTATTTAGCTAGAAATATGGAAGATCTTAGAGCTCACCTTGTAGCTCCATCAGGTTCTTTTCATGTAGAGTCACCACCTCTTTGAAGAGGAAAATACTTCACTTATTCACAATCCTTTTCCAGCCAACAACAGAACTTCACCAGGATCTTTTTATACATTGTTTATCAGAACTGCATACATCATATTTTCTATTTTGAACTTGCACTAATCAAATAGAGAATTCTCAGAGTCACCACTCACAACTTGGTGAGATAATGTTGAAAACTTTTAGAATCTGATTCTATACACTTCAATGGTAACCACTAGATAGATAAATAAGCCAGCCAGGAGTATAACTCTACTCGTACCTGCATTATTTAATATTTGCTATAACACCAGAGATATCAAACTAGATTTAGCATGACTATTGCATCTCTACTCCCCAGTAGAGTCACCATTTTTTTGGTTCTTTTTTACGCTATGATAAAAATGACAGCAACCTTCTCACTTTGCAATTGATCTTTAAGGGCAGCCAACTCCAAGTATTTAAAAAATGATGAAAAAGGACCAATTAACAAGGATGTAGATCCATCCTTCTATGCTTATGGTTTCGCATAACCAAGGCGGGTATACCATTCAACACCTTTAGATATTCAATAAGGTGTAAATCAGCAGAGATCTCACAAAGGCTCAACAAATTTGGGAGATACTAGATTAATGGCTAATCAATCCATTGAACATCGACCATAGACTGGAGCATGAGATTAGGACAACACCACAAACTACATAAAACACAAGATATTTTGGAGTTTATTTTTAATTTGCAGAACATAGCTAAGACCGGACTATGATGCATCAACAAGGAATAAATTGATTTCTGACCAGTGCCTTGTCCATTGGGCAATACTTCTAGTTCAGGAGCAGCATACAGAAATAAACTACTATCATAGACTCAAAGCCATAAATACAATGATATCAGACCATACACTACTTGCAATGAAATCCTTATGCAGAACATTATGAGTTAATATCATATCCATAGCTTCATTTAATTTGATCCTAGATCAGAACTAGGGACTAATAACACATACACAAATGAATCCATGCAATGAATCAAAAGATTCATAATCCAATTGAATAACACTTTAGGAGAGACTTGAATCTGAGATAAAACTGTATTAAGTGTAATGAATCTTGCTTATGTACCAATCTGATCTACAACATTTACCAATTCAACAGTACGCAAAAAATCTATAAACACTTCTATTCTATTTGATAAAAAAATTGAAACAATTAGAAAGCTACATCCTAATGGAACCAGGAAATGACTGAAACTCCAGGAGTTAAGCTCAGCTTCAAAACCTCTGTGGAGACTAGGATTTCAGAACCCTTACAATAATGAGAAGATTTTGTATATATCCCTCAGGAAAGACCTAAAAGATATTTCTTTTATGACACCTGCATCTTTCTAGAAAGATCCAATCTACAAACCACCTCATTTCCCACCAAAATTGACCTCAGAGAAAAATCCCCTACTGCTCTTTTCTGCTTGCCCAAAACTGATTTCTGATGCTGCCAATAAAACCGTCATTTCCTGCCATTTCCAACGGTATATTACACTAATATATTCGGGTAAAAATTCAACCTCCAGGAGCATTTTCAAATTTCAGCTTCATCAGCAACTTACAAATTTAAAAATTCAAAAATAGGATAAAGTTTGAACTTTATCAATTTGTTTAAAAACTCTTCATATAGATTTAAAATTTGTGGGTCCCACATGTGCCAAATGGCACAATTTGGTTGGGTCGACCTGCCACCTCATCGCCAGCTAGACCTTTGCCACTTCACCTATGCCATGTGTCACTCACTGATTTTCTCATGTCTCTAACTAGGCATCCACTTGTACATTCTCGCCACCTCATCGAACTAACTGCCACCTCAGTGAAGTTGCCATGTGTCACCTTGTCGCATGATCGCAAGAGCTGACTTTGGCCCTTGTGATCATGCGACCACCATCGGATGATGGCATGAATCTTGAGGCCGTCAGATCCTGCACAATCACACAATCAAAAATACCTTAGCTTGCATGTGGGGCCCACCTGCCAACTCACCGCCAACTAGGAGCCAAATCAACCTCAATTTCTGTGCGCATAGTGAAGCCTCTTCATAAGCATCCATTCTTGGACAACAACACATTGTGCACTTTGGGTTATAAACTGGTGATTTTTCTATCCCACAGTGAATGTGGGATTAATTTCTCATGATTTATGAAATTTTCTATCCAAAATTATGCATTGTAGTGTGTTCCCAGCTGGCACGCACTACCTAGGCCCACATGGTTGATTGGCCCTCCACATAGCCTTTCACTTCACTTTACCAATGTACTAAGCATTGCTTTATTTAAACATCTCTTACAACCAAAACATGCTGAGTGTGGGACAAATCTGATGGCGTAACTCCATGTTTTAGACGCCTTCTCCCAGTCTACTCATGTTGGCAATGTTTTTATTTCTATTTGAGATATCATATATTGTTTATTTCTATCATAAAGCATTGATTACTATTGTAGCTATCGTGCATGTTATTTCTTGTGAAGAATGAAGAAAGAGTATTTTATTACCCGAGTTCTTACATCAAAGTTTGGCTGTTGCGTTAAAAAATGTTCCAGCTGCTTCTCATTTTTGTTTGCCAAATTTACAAGATACAATCCCTGATCACATGTCATGCATTTGTTCTAATGATTTATTTGATGTGCTGGTATATAAGAATCAAATGCTGGAAACTATTATGATTGGTTTCCCCCTCGCATTACCTCCAATCATTGTGCACTTCTCCAAACAGGCAACCTCCATTTATGTGTGTGGACCTCCTCTTATTGTTACATGAATCCATTCACATTAGCGTGAATCTCCCTATGTTTTGTTGTATTATGAACAACAATCAAAAGAACTCATGCTCTTCACTTTAATACCTCTTACGTTGGTATTTCAAATACCATGCACTGGCTTTTCACTTAAAATGCTAGTTTATACACATTCATTTGCTTACGCAAATCTCCCAAACAAACAGCATCCAAAACATGCTTGCAATTTTTGTTTACCAGTTGCACACTTATCCATGCGCAAGTTTCTCCATTTATCGACTGCCATTGACTTTGGTCATTGCACCATTTAGTGTTTGAATGGCCTCTTTTCTATGCTCCACACACAACCTTGTTTTATCTTGCTTCTTTGCCTGTGTTTGCTGGCATAAACTAAAGAACGACCAATGCAAATTTTTATGGCTGAGGGATATACACGACATTCCCCAAAGTATGTGCCAATCAAATATTATAAAACTAAGCGCACCCAACTTGGAACATAGGAATCCTCCAAAACATGTTGTATCTCTGGCATTCATGTTCAACTTCACGCAACTTCTTATTAAAACTAGCTTCATTTCTCTTATCTCTTAAAGCCTTCACACACTTGGTGCATGAGCCATGCTTTGCTAGCTGGTGCCTATTTGGTATGCAATAAATTGTAGCCTCTATTTGTGTGAAGCCTCTTAATAGATGTGTGGCCCCTTTGTTGTATAGTTTTTCAATCTTGCCAAAGCGTGAAGCCTCTTGCATGACTAGCATGTAATTTCTTCATCTTCTATGTCCTCAAATTTTCCGCTAATTGCTCTTACAATCATTTTTTTATCTATCCCCAATATGACATTGATTTTGCATTCGCCTAAGACCAAGTTCATTGTTGATAACACCTGCAAAATGGCGTCCTCTTCACATCTATCTAAGTCATCCATAAAGGTGACTATTCAAATTTGATCTCTAGAGGCCAGCATAAATTTTGGAATTCTTATATTTTCAATGATGTTGGCATATAAACCAAACTAGTTCCAACACCATACACCTAAAATGAAAGAGAAAAACCAATGTGGCTCATTTCCAAGCTCCCTTTTCAAAGAATTGATGTCAGCAATAACATCTTATTGATAGCTAAGGTGACTTGTATGGTCTGGTTTAGAGATATACCCCAACATTTGTGTGCTTATAGGTTTGACAACAGAAATAATTGATTTTAATACAACCCATGCAATTGTAATTATAGTAAAAGGTATGGATTTGTATTTTAAACCTTGGAATTTTGCTTGCTTTAGAAGCATCCACATTATCCAAGCAACCTATCCAGCAAGGGATATGTTGAGCAGACATGGAAAAAATATTTGTATCCAAATGTTGAGTCTGTGTTTTGCCCAAGCTTCATGTTGATCTCTATAATGCCAAGATCATCCATTATGCCATCTTTAATAATAACAACAACAAGGCAAGTCGGGCCCCAAGTGGGTTCGGCCTAAAATTTTTTTGAACTCAAACACTTTAGCCTCGAAATTGATCTGGATGACACTTCCACCAACTGGATGTGATCTGGACAATGCAAGACACATAAAAACTTGATTTCTAATAACCTTTGCCAAGTTGCTAAATCTGAATAAAACACCTCCAGAACTAGCCTCAAAAACTCACCCACTGAAACTTTCACGAACTGGCAACTTGGATATTGATTCACCTCCAAATAAGGTACACGAATCCACAATTAATTTTCCTGAAAGATCAAGTGACTGATTATAATTAAACACCAAAGTCAGAACATTATAAATATTCAAGATTAAAATAGCAAAATATGCAGAAATTGGGTTTAGAATTGGCAGAGACTTGAAAATCTTATGACAAGTACTCTTCTAGGTCTACAATACAGATCATCCTTTAATTATGCTTGACCTCAAACTGGGTGCAAATGGCAAGACCCCAAAGTATGCCACTTAGAAAACTGAACTGTGCATACTCAGTAAAACTTAATAATCTGCAAATGAAATGGCTTTGGAAAATAGGTCAAACGGGCACATGGGGGGCTGAAAATTGGCATGCACACTTTCTCTCATGCCTACAGCATGATGTAGTAACCCGCTTGTTATGACCAATCATGCTATTCAAGATACAACATCACGAACAGGGCCTTTGACTAAACTATGCAATTGATCTTCATTAAAATGTTAGAAACTGCAAATGGAATCAGATTGACAAATTACCCAAATAGATTCATCATGACCTGAAACTTTCCATGGTAGCACTTTGTCATGATTAAAATATGGGGGAAAATTCAATTATCCATGACACTCAATCCGGTGCAAGTTGCAAGACTTCAAAGTGGGGCATTTAGAAATCTACACTTTCACATTCTGGGAAACTTAATTAATTACAAACAGAATGGCTTGGGAAAACCTATCATATGAACTCATAGGAATCTAAAAATAGAAATGGAGATTCTCTCTCATGTTTACAACACCTCAGACCCATTCTTATATCATGAAACACTATCAGGTCAAAGATGCAAGCATGCAAAGTAGGCCATCTGCTACAATCAGACAATATGCAGAATGCAGATTTAAAGTGAACACATTAAAACAACTATCTCCAAAACTCATCAAAACTGACAACTGAAAGTTGTAACCCACTCCATTTAATCCATGATAGGTTTGGCACATGTTACCGAATTGGTATGTCATGAAAATCATAAGGTCACACTTTTCTTGCACTTTAAGTAGGCATCTTTGAAAAGTTTTCAAGGGTACTCACCCTGCCTTAGAGAAAATTTTGAATTGGTCACTCCAAATTTGGGCCAAATTTGAGAGTACCAACACCCCTAACTTTTGATAACATGATTAAACAAGCTGTGAGAATAGAAGCATTCATGGTTAAGAAAGGAGAGCTGACTTTGCACAAGGATAAAAAATAGGGGTCTTCCTCTTCATACAAGGACAAAGGTAAGTTTGTCAACAAAAATTGAGATGTTGTGAATGATGGAGTTGTTGACAATGTGACTCCAAAACCTTCAAAGGTATTTTTCAACCTTACCTCCAGTATGCAGGTAGCCAAAGCCACTTAAAAGGCTATGACAAATACTCAACAACCTTCTAGGTTTTCCAGAAAGAAACCTTAGGCCCCTCGACCCAAACGTGATTTCACTTCCCTAGGAGAACCCCTTGACATGGTTTACAAGAATCTCATGCAAAACCAAATACTCACTCCTCAGGAAAATTTGCATCCTTATGATCCGCAACTGCGACCTGCATGGTGGAATGAAACCACATACTGTGATTACCATCAAAAGAAGGGTCATAAAACTTCCAACTGCATACAACTTCGACATAAGATCCAAGATTTTATTGACAATGGTGATATTGTTGTGAGCGGTTATAACAAGAACTCAGATCATCAGTCATTTAAGGACCCCTTTCCTCCTCATGAGAAGGGTGAATCTTGTAAGACCAAGAATGCCAATACTAAGGTTAACTACACATATAGTACCAACAAAAATGTTATTAATATGGTTGAACCTGTTGAGGTCAAATATTGTGATGTGATTACCATCAAGAGAAGAGAGGATTCTCCTAGGCCTAAGACTCTATTTGTCTTCTGAGGCCCTATGTCTCACTCTTCCAAACCAGAACTATCTTAGGATTGTGCGAATGTTGTTACCCGATCTCGTGCGAAGGTTGTCCTTAAAGGCCCCGAGCCTTGTACATTCGCACCGAAATAACTTGCGGATAAAGCTACTGTTGGCCCCACAAAGAAGAACTCAAATTGAGTTCCCATGCCTAGCACTGCTAATTACATCATCCTAGACAAGTTGCAATGTACCAACGCTCATATCACTATCTTTGAGCTATTGAAGATCTCGCCTGCTCATAGGCAGATTCTTGAGAAAGCCCTCGCTGAGGAAAATGTCCCAAAATATTTGGATCTTGACTAGTTTCAATCCATGGTGGGTCACTTGACCTCACCCCATTATCTATCTTTTTCCGAGGAAGATGACCATTTGTTGAGCCATCCGCAAAATGCCCCTCTACATATTGAAGTCATGATAGGCCCAAAGCACGTCTGCCTTGTCCTCATGTATAATGGTGCTGGCCTTAATATTTTATCTGCTAACCTACTCACCCAATTAGGCAATGATGAAGATTGCATAGATACCCGCAAGAAAATCACCATCAAGGCCTATGATGAAGAGGAACAAAAATCCAAAGGTCTAGTTGTGCTGCCAATCTGAGTTGGACCTATTGAGAGGGATGTCATCTGTCAAGTTCTAGATATTCCCCTTGCATACAATATATTGTTGGGAAGACCATGGATTCATGAAATGCAAGTAGTTCCATCCACATATCATCAATGTATCAAGTTCCTATTCCACAGAGCAGAAGTAATAGTACCTGCCAATATGGGATATTCTTACAATATGCTCACACAATCTGCTAACAACTTTGTTCCAACCAACAGAGAGTCTACTAAATTCTTTGATGCCAAACTCAAAGAAATGGAACAAACTCTGAAACTCAAAGATATAGGCATAGGGGGATATCAGATTGAACCTGTGTTGTCATTAGAAGCTCTGCCTCCATCTCCACATTCCTATGGGAGACCTTCTAAGAGCAATAAACCTTTTGTCATTTCTCCTCAAATAGTCTATGATGGTGCCTTTGTACGGGCCACAACACCACTAGAAGATGAGGATGAGGATAGGGCCATTACAACTTGGGTTTATAAAGGTGAGGACACATCTAAAACAATCACTCCAGCTCATGACTTAGAACAAGAACCATATAGTGAAGCCTTCAAAATCATGAAGAACTTTGGTTACAAAGGGAGTGGCCCTATAGGGGTGAATGAAAATCACTTACTTGAACCAATTGAATCCACAGGTCATCAAACCAAAGACACCATAGGTCTAGGCTTCAAGAAAATCCTGTGTCATTTAGGGATTAACAAATTTATACCATAACCAGAATTCCAGCCAGAACCTGAAGACACTACCACAATTGCAAATCCAGAGGATAGATCTGATGAGGATATCTTTCCCTCTCCTATTCCTCTAGATCTTGTTGCATTCCTTATAGAACCAGATGATTTTGTACCACATGTCAGTACAACAAAGACTGACAATGATTATGATGACACCACCTTGATTACTCCACTAACATATGAGTGGTTGATAGAAATCCAAACTACTGATCCTAATTATGTAGGTGAGTTGTACATGCCACCATCCTTTCAAGAGCAATTCAAGAAATAACAAAACCAACAAACCATTAATACTACAAGAGATGAAAATGAGTTAGATGGTACAGCTAGTGTTGATGGAATTCCTATATCAAGCATCACTAACTTGCATGAGTATGAGTTTGATTTCTTCTCTGATGAAACTTTTGATAAAGATATAGATGTTGTTCATGTGTATGAAAACCTTCTCGAAGTAGGTGAAGGGTCTAGTGTTAGGAAAACTAAGTGTGATTCCACTAACATTAACATACCCTCTACTTCTAACTTGAGGTATCGAAGGGACTTGAACACACCTCTGGATGAGATTGCTTTAGGTCTCAACTTGCTTGTCCACACTTTCGATGACTATACCATGAATGCACTTGAACCTGCCACTTCTCTTTCACTTTGCCATCCTGAGCTCATCAATTGGAACTCTCCCTCTCCATCTAGTAAAGTCCTTATGTTCCAGAATGACTATACTCTTGCCTGTTACCTCAATGTTGTCAAACCTGTAATGTTCTCCACTAGTGAAGATAGTGTCAACTTAACTAAAGCTGATATCAAGTATCTCAGTCACAAAATTAAAAGAAAAAAGAATAGATGCTCTGATGGTGAAAACCACATTGTAGTAGTGCCAGAGCCAAAAAAGTAAAAATAAAAGATGTATCTGAGGGTGAAAACCTCTCTGAGGCATGCAAGGATGAGATACTTGATATGCTTCCAAGTCATTTTGAAGAAAGATCAATAATGTTGATTGAACCAACCCAGACAGTGAACTTAGGCACAAAAGCTGCACCTTAGATAATTCATTTCGCACAGTCACTATCTACAGAAGAGAAAGAAGAATTCACCAGTTTCTTTTGAAGCAAGAAATTCAATTTTGCATTGACCTATTCTAATATGCCTAGATTGGATCCTAATATGATCATGCATCACCTATCTATTGCACTAGGCATTAAGCCTGTTAAACAAAAGCTTCATAAGATGCATCCACATGTGGCACTCTTAGTCAAGATAGAGTTAGAAAAACTTCTCAAAGTTGATTTCATCAGAGCCATTGACTATGCGGAATGGATTTCTAATATTTTTCTAGTTTCTAAGCATGATAAATCCATTCAAGTCTGCATATATTTTTGAGACCTAAATAAACAATGTCCTAAAGATGACTTCTCGTTACCCAACATTGACATGATTGTGGACATGATGGATGGCTATGAAATGTACTCTCTAATGGATATTTTCTCTGGTTACAATCAGATAAAGATCACGCCACAAGATCAAGAAAAGACTTCCTTCACATGTGCTTGGGGAACTTTCTATTGGAATGTCATGCCCTTCAGACTTAAAAATTCTAGAGCTACATATCAAAGGGTTGTCACCACTATCTTTCATGACATGATGCACAAAATGATGGAAGACTATGTAGATGACACTTTGGCTAAGAGTATGCAATGGAAAGCACATCTTACAGATCTAGGTCCTATACTAGATTGAATGGAATAATTCAGTCTGAGGCTCAACCCAAAAAAGTGTGCATTTGGTGTCACTTCTGGCAAGCTATTGGGTTACATCATATCTACTAAAGGCATAGAGGTAGATCCTGAGAAAGTTCAAGCTATCATGGAAATGCCTCCACCATGCAACATCAGTCAGATGAGAGGTCTCCAAGGTTAGTTACAGTCTATCCAGTGCTTCAATGCACAACTAGCAGACAAGTCACAACCATTCACTAAGACTTTACATAAAGGTGTGACTTATGAGTGGAACGAAGACTATGACAAAGGGCTCACAGAGATCAAGCAATACCTTGCAAATCCACCAATATTAATGCCTCCAATTCACAGGAAGCCACTTATCCTTTACATCTCAACTAAAGATACATCTTTGGGTGCCCTATTGGCTCAAGAAGATCAAAATAACAAGGAATGAGCCATTTATTACATCAATAGAACACTGGTTTCATATAAAGAAAATTATCCTGCCATAGAGAACACTTGCCTAGTAGTGGTGTTTGCTTCACAAAAACTGCGGCACTACATGCTTGCTCACACTACAAGACTTATTGTTAAAATTGATCAATTAAAGTACTTTCTCATCAAAGCTACCCTCATGGGTAGACTAGCAAAGTGGGTCATGATACTCAGTCAGTTCGACATTGAGTATGTAGAGAGAAAGACCATTAAAGGACAAGCAATCACAGATTAGTTGGTGGAAGCTCCTCTCAAAGATCATCAACCATTGAACATTGAGTTTCCAGATGAGTCCATAATACTTCTCACACATCAGACATGGAATATGTTCTTCAATGGATCATTCACCTAGCAGGGTTTAGGTGTCAGAATAATTTTCATTACCCCATAGAGGTACTCTTTACCAAAGACATAAAAAATATTGTTTCCTTGTACAAATAACATTGTTGAGTACAAAGCCCTAATAAATGACATGAAGATAGCCATAGAATGGAGAGTAAATGAACTTAAAGTCTTTGGAGACTCATAATTGGTCATCAATTAGGTCAATGACATCTATCAGACAAAGGATGAAAAGATGGTGCCTTATAAATGGATGGTCAATGATCTAAGAAAATACTTTGCACATATCACTTTCCAGTAGATTCCAAGAGAAGATAATAAAGAATTTGATGCAATGGCTACTCTTGCCTCTATGCTACAGAGGCCATAAAATGACTTCCAACATGAATTCCTAGTGGAAACATTACACTACCCAGCCTACAATACCCCTGAATCTAGGATAATTTTTTTAGTCATTGGACATGATTCATCCCACTACCATCATATCTACTCCTACCTCTATGACCAAATTGTTCCGGAAACTTACACTCAGAATGAGAAACATCACCTAATCTACAGCGCTTCATGCTATGTCATTGTAGCTAACAACTTGTATAGGTGAGGTCTAGATAGTACCCTCCTTAGGTGTTTAGAATCCAATGAGTCTAAACATGTGTTAGCTAAGGTAAATGAAGTCATCTGTGGCTCTCATTCGAGTGGCTTGACATTGGCTCATAAGCTTATTAGAGCTAGTTACTATTGGTTGGATATGGAAAAGGAAGCTATACAATACGCCAAATCTTACAAATAGTGTCAGCTACACAGAAATCTGATTCATGCTACTACCAAGGAGCTCATTCCCTTCATCAATTTCTAGTCGTTTCAACAATGGGCCTTTGATTTTGTGGGTCAGATTCATCCTTCTTCCTCGAAAGGACATAAGTTCATTATCACTACTATAGATTATTTTACCAAATGGCTTGAGGTAGTACCTCTGACCATAGCCGATGGCAAATCTGTAGCCAGGTTTATACTAAATTACATCATCTACAGGTATGGTGTACCCTCCTCAATAATCACTAAAAATGGGGGGTAGTTCAAGAACAAGGATCTGAAGGAATTATGCACTAAGTTCAAAATAATTTAGCACTGGTCTTCCATCTATTATCCCCAGGGTAATGGACAAGCAGAAGCATCCAACAAGATGATCCTTAAGATCCTGCATTGCACAGTTCACAAATCTAGATGAGACTGACATCTCTAGATTAATCCGGCTCTATGGGATTGCCGCACAAGTATACAGACACTGATAGGGGCCATGCCCTTTTCTTTGTTTTATGGAGTGGATGTTATGGTACTGATTGAGGTTGAGATTCCTACTTTGTGAGTCTCCCTAAAGGGCCTCATTACTAATGAAGATACTAGAATATCTCAGTTGCAAGAGCTAGAATTACTAGATGAACATCAGTAAGTGGCATTTGATCATCTTAGAGTGTATCTAAAGAGGATGTCTAAGAGCTACAATAAGAAGGTTACACCAAGGTAATTCCAAGTGGGTGATCTTGTCCTGAGAGAGAACCCCAAGAATCAACAACAGTAGATCCAGAAGGGAAAGTTTGAACCAAATTGGCTTGGTCTGTATGTTATCACTAAAAAATTTGGGTCTAGTGTCTATAAACTCTCTACTACTAAAGGAGAATAGCTCAAAGAGATGATCAAAACTCTGCACCTAAAGTGATTCTACAACTAAGACATCTTTTGCATGCTCCTTGTACATACTCAATTCTAAAAAAATCCTAAAAATTGCAAAATGTCCTAAAAAAATGATCATCTTAGTGAAAACCTAGTAAATAGGAACTTTGATGCATCTATTATCCTGGTGAAAACTTGGTAAATAGGTGCCTTGATAATACCAAAAAAGTCAAAAATTCAAAAAATACAAAAAATTTGGAAAAGAAAAAATTGTGCCATTGATGAAAAGCTGGCAAACAGGCATCATGGTAGTAAAAATAGAATCTCTACCAAGATGGTGAAAACCTAGTAAATAGGCACCTCTTGTTCCACAAAGCTATACCTCTCTTAGCATCACTTGGCTCTGTACAGCCGCTCCTTTCTTTCCTACTTTAGTTTTCTTTCCTACTTTAGTTTTCTTTCCCGCTTTAGTTTGCTATCTCATGCACTTGCTCTCAGTTATCTTTGAGATTATGCTCGACTCTACATGGATTGAAACTGGTCACACCTTGGGGGCACCTTCCTAGTCTAGGAGGCATTGTCCTATTGCTTTTAGAGGAGCTTCCTTACATCAGTTACTGGTGGTTCTCACTGTATCTACCTACTGATGTTTCGTTCGCTCTTAGATCTCTATCCTTGAGGATCTCTTGCATCAGTCACCAGTGGTTCTCACTGCGTCTGCCTGCTAATGTTTCATTCACTCTTAGATCTCTCTCCTTGAGAATCTCTTGTATCAGTCACTAGTGATCCTCACTACATCTACCTATTGATACTCCATTTGCACTTCGATCTCTCATTGAGAATCTCTCTCGCATCAATCACCAATGATTTTCACTACGTCCACCTACTATCATCATCCTGTTGACACTTCTCGCACTATATACTTCTAATCCAACATCAATTCACTTAAACTACAAACTTAAACTATATTTGTAACTCTCTAAGATTTTTTGAGCTTTTCCTTGTGTTCTTGTTCTTTTGTTTTATCATTCCTCCCTGAGAAACTCTAAGACATCTATCTTGACCAAGAGAAGCGAAGACTGGGGGCATGATCTTTTATTTGCTTTATGTTTGCCGATTTAGTTCCAATGATCCAATGAATCTATATAAGAGGGGTGTCCACTATGAGATCCTTCATCTTGTGTTGGATGGCCATGTGTACCTTGACTCCTTTTGTATGAAAACTTTCGTGAGGTTGGTTCTTCTCCTTGTCTATTCGAGTAAATTCTTTCTACTACAAGTGAAATTTTTGATGCTCATCCTACGAAGTGAACATAAGGGTCACTCTAAGCACCTTTGGTATGCTTATCATTCACTTAGCAAAAGGAGGAACTCTCATGTGTCTAGTGTGTTTGTACGCAAGGAACATTTAGGTCATTCTAGTAACTATGCTTTGATGTTTATGTCAACTTACTAAATCAAAAGGAATAGGTGTTGAAGTCATTCTGGCTTCTTGTGCCTTAATGCTTACACCTCATTCTGACAAATCTAAGACTAATGTCATATTTATATTCTCATGATTGCAATGTTAGTGAGGGTTGTATGACATCCTACACTCATCCGATATTAAAAACTCTATGATGATAATTATCTAATGTGTCCAACAACCAAATCCTTGGGATTGCATCTAGCTTAGGCTTGCATTTTCATTCTAGGCTTGCATAGCAATAGTTTTTTGATGCTCATTTCATTGCATTCTTCTAAATTAATTTTCTGAGGGTTTTCATCTTACGTCATGGGCTTATCTTGACTACACAAGTGTCTGGTCCTCACTCTTGATCTTCAACACATTCTTCTGGTTAGTACCTGTCATGTATCGCAATATCCTGCATGAGATGATTAGTACCATATACTTTGCATTTCCATTGCATTCACAAAGTGCATTACCATAAACTCATATGCATACATTCTACACCTACATACTCATATACATGTGCATCCATCATAAGCATAAATCAAATCATACATTGCATTTATCTATCATTGCATTTCACATTGCATACATACATAACAAAAACCACACGTGCACATTCATTTGCATATTCATAAAGGAACCATGTGCATCTCATATCTACTCATATAATCATATAAGAAACATCTCACAAAACATCAACATGAAAGCAATAAATGACATGTACAATGATACCAAAAAGATGAGCTCATATATATATATATATATATATATATATATATATATATATATATATATATATATATATATATATATATATATATATATATATATATATATATATATATATATATATATATATCCAAATGTCAGTGTACAAATGGTGCTACTTGAGCACAGTCTATCAAAAATGAGGCTACAATACATCAAACCTATCTCCTAATCTAGCTCTTCCCATGATCCAGTGCCAAGGATGGTGGATCCAATTAAGGACAGTCCAACCTTGTAGTTTCAGAACAACACAGTAGAATAACATAATAGGATATGTTTCAAAACATATTTTCTTTAACATGCCCAGATGTAAGGCCTTCTAGGTTAGGGCCAATTACAATCAGAAATAATTCACCAAGATCAACAAGATCCAATACAACTCTAGCTAGTTCAGTTCTGAGATAAATCATCAACTGATGGAAACCCTAAGGCAGATTTGAACTTGTGCTCACAAGCCACCAAGAAATCTCCTTGTCTCCAAGCCTCAACCACTAGCTTTTCCATTACAAACTATCAGATACTAATCTAATCTGTAAGATCACGTAGGATCTTTTCCACAACTTCACTTATCTGCTACCCCCAGATCTACTCTCAGAACCTTCGATCTCCATCTCTAAACAACTACCCAAACATCCTATAAATACTAATCATCAACCACAAGTAGGCTGGATGATACAATTAACTCCTACAAAAAAATATTAAATGCAATACAAGTCAGCTCTCAAATATCCTTACAATTATTAAATTCCACATGTTGGCCTCCAGATCCACATAGGAGAATCCAACAAAAGCTCTCAACAATAAATGCACCAAGTCTGCCAACCAAGTCACCAAGAACTCCAGTAGATAAACCAAAACTATTGAGCACCAGAGAAACAAATGAGCACCATTGAAACAACTAACCAAGTCAAGCAATATTGAGAAACACAGACATTACTGAGCACTAGTTCCACTAAGCACCAAAAGCTTCACCGAGTTCCTTTAGCGACCGAGCTTTCTTCAATAACTGAGACCATCATTTAAGGCTGCAACTGAGTAACACTGGCCAAATAACACACCACCATGTAGATTAACTGAGGACCCAAGAATGCCCCTGCATCAGACACCCCAGTTTCAAAAAGATGTTCATATGTGAGAAGAACATCTTTCGGGATTCAACATATAAACCCTGAACTCATTCTTCACATACAATTCCTCCATCTTTTCACTTTGCATACTCTTCCACTTTAGCTTCCTCTATCTTTTAAAGTATTTCCTTGACAACACATAGGTATGTTCTCCAAACTAATCATTCATTCTCTCAAGATCTACCAACTCAACTCAGCTACCAATACTCAGGCTTCTCCTACCGATTGTTGTATCCAAAAAAGGCATCAAGGAAAACTTCCTATCATCCTTCTCAATGGTAAACACATTCTTCACACTACCATACATAGCTATGCAGTCATATTGCCAAGGTCTACCGAGCAATATATCACAGCTATTCATCTCCACAATATAACATAACACAAGATCCTTATACTAGCTAATCTGAACATCAATAAAGCATTGTTCTCTTACTTCTAGAGCATGATCATCTTGCAACTAGCCACTCCTATAAGGATGTAGATGTCTCATTCTACTCAAACCAAGTTTCTAAACCATGTCCTCAGCAAAAAGGTTATCAGTACTACCACTGTCAACAATAACATCACAAAGTTTACCTCTAGACTTGCACCAAGTCCTAAACAAGTTACTCCTCTGACAAGGTTCCTCCTTTGTACCAAGCAATGTTTGTTGAACTAGCAAGTTCTTAGATTCAGGTTCATTCTCAACATTTTCATTCACCACAGCAGTTTGTCGATCACCAAGGTTCTTTTGTGTACACTCAAAGCAATGGTGTCCTTCTTCACCACATTTATAGCAAGTACCATCAAAGATAACTCTAGTTGTCTTCTTCTTTGGCCCTATAGGTTTCTATTCATCTTCTGCAGTTGGTTTATCCTTCACCAAGTGATCAATCTTTTCCTTCCCTTAGGGAATACCATTTTGTTTCCTTTTCAACTTATCTTTTGCCTTTAGAGCATACAGATAAGAATCTTCAACATAATCAATCTTTATCATACCAAGCTCATCCTAAATATTGAATCTCAAACCATTCACATACCAAGCTACCTTTTCCTTACCAAGTTCTCTGTGTCCAGACTGAATAGTAAGCTTGTAGAACTCCTCGGTATAATCTTCAATAGACAAATCCTTCTGTTTCATATTCTGCAACTTCTTAAACAAGTCAAGCTCATAGTCAGTAGATATGAACTTAGCTTTCAACTTAGTCACCATCAACCTCCACCGATTGATCTTCATTTCACCTTCATCTTCTCTATCTCTTTGTAATTCTTTCCACCAAAGAGCAGTATGTCCTTTCAATTTTATCTGTGCCAATCTTACCCAAAGGGGATCTTCAATTTCTTCTAGCTCAAAGAAATCTTCAAGTTCACCAATCCAGTCAATCAAGTTATCAGGCTTCAAAGTACCAGAGAAAGTAGAAACTTCCATTCAATAACTATTACTTAACCGAGCTCTAGATCTATGCAACTGAGCAGTTTTGTCTTCACCAAATTTGTCCCTTTGGTCATCACCACTAGATCTAGCAGCTTCAAAGTCATCAAAAACTTCCTCATAACCATCTTCAATACCAATGTTCCAATGTACACTAGTAAAAGCTCTCATGATCTCGGTGACCATATCATTCTTCATCAACTCCATCTTAGATCTAAAATTAGATTTCACCTTCTCTGTAATCCTAGATTCCGTAGTATCACAAAGATCTGCAATCACTCTAGGCTCCAATATTATTGAAGGAATCCTTAAAGATAAGAGAAACCCTCTGCAAAAAACCCTAAACCAACCACCTTGTGATAATCTCCAAGTTGTAACCAAGATTCCACAAGTTCAGTGCCATGAATCTGCAACCCAGATCATACGATCTCTTCACCAACAAGATCAACTTCACAAGATTAGCCTTGCTAGGTTAACCTTCACTCCATAAGATCAACTCAGCTCTGATACCACCTGACACAGTGCCAAGGATGGTGGATCCAATTAAGGATAGTCCAACCTTGCAGCTTCAGAACAACACAACAAAATAACACAACAAGATATGTTTCAAAACATATTTTCTTTAACATGCCCGATTGTAAGGCCTTTCAGGTTAGGGCCAATTACAATCAGAAACAATTCAGCAAAATCAATAAGATCCAATACAACTCTAGCAAGTTCAGTTCTGAGACAAATCAGCAACTGGTGGAAACCCTAAGGTGGATCTGAACTTGTGCTCACAAACCACCAAGCAATCTCCTTGTCTCCAAGCCTCAACCACAAGCTCTTCTATTAAAAACTATCAAATACTAATATGATCTGCAAGATCACGCATGATCTTTTCCACAACTTCACTTATCTTCTACCCCCAGATCTTCTCTTAGAACCTCTGATCTCCATCTCTAAACAACTACCCAAACATCCTATAAATACTAATCATCAGCCACAAGTCGGCTGGATGACATAATTAACTCCTGCAAATAAATATTAAATGCAATACAAGTTAGCTCTCAAATAGCCTTACAATTATTAAAGTCCACATAACGACCTCCAGATCCACATAGGAGAATCCAAAAAAAGCTACCAACAATAAATGCACAAGTTGGCCAACCAAATCACCAAGAACTCCAGTCAGTAAACTAGAACTATCGAGTGCCAGAGAAACAATCGAGCACCAGTGAAACAACCGACCAAGTCAAGAAATAATAAGCAAAAAAAACATTACTAAGCACTAGTTCCACCAAGAACCAAAAGCTTCACTGAGTTCCTTTAGTGACCGAGCTTTCTTCAATAACCGAGACCATCAGTTAAGGGTGCAACTGAGTAACACCGGCCAAATAACACACCACCATGTAGATTCACCAAGGACCCAAGAATGCCCTTGCATTAGCCCATCACCACCTAGAGGAGGTGGAGGAGGTGGAACATCTTCCTGTGGTGGTCCCTATGGTGAAGGTCCTTGTGGAACTGATGGTGCTCCAACATATTGTTAAAATTGTAGAACCTGGTCTACTAGCTCTAGAACCGCACCAATATAGGCCGCATAATAATAAGCTTCTTGGGTAGCCTCATATTGGGTTGTTGCCTATGCCCTCGCTAGGTCATCTCGCAACCCTCTAATCTGATTGTCCCTCTCTACAATTTGGGTATCCTAAATTGTGACATGTATGTCTTCATCCATGAACTCCCACTGAGCCTACCACAATCTATCGCAGGTCTTCCACAACAAATCTTGTGTGGTCTCATCTCTAGGGGGTGGTTCCTATGTAGCCTGATCCTACATGATGGTATCCTTGACCTCTACCTCCTTGTTAGGAGGTCATTGTTGTGATGTATCCCCCATCCTCTATTTGTTAGATCTATCCTGACCTCCACTACTACCCGCACTAGGATCTATGCCCATCTATCTAGGAGGAATGGGAGTCTACTCGATCCTCCACCTAGACACCTACTGCTGTGCTGCCTACTGCTACTATGGTATCTATTGTTGTGCCACCTATTGTTTTGGTGGTGGTTGCACAACCTGTTGTTCTTGCTGACCCATGCCAATAGGATTTGTAAATCTCAAGAATGGATGCCCCAATAAATGATCCTTCTAGGCCAGTGACATCCATGCATCTATAACAGCTACCATATAGTCCCATCATGCTAGCACCACTCGTGCTTCTATCATACATCACCCTTGGTCTAGCCTCTCCCACCAGCCCTTCTTCACCTCATCGACGAATCCAGAATATGTGCAATACTCATGTGAAATATCCTATGGCCTCCCGAACTACCTCAAGACCTGTGATAATGGGAACTACTCAATGATATTGATAGTACGGCCTATCAGGAGACATGAACAAAACATATGTGGTAACTCATGCTTGGCATCATCCCAAACCTTTGTCCCTTCCCATGGTTGCCATACCATTGCCACCATGTCATTTATCTGAGCCTGCCACTACTATGTCTTATCCAGCATTGGTTGGGTCATATGGCCTCTGTACCTATATATGTAAGGCTCTAAAGGCTGCCTCGTATCATGGAAAATTGGCCTACATATGGGAAGATGCTCCCAAGCCCATATCTGTAGTACAAACATACTTAATGCCACGCTCCATGTATCTTGATACAAAATCTCGTGCATCTCATGGTACATATGTTCCAGCATGCACAGTCCCCATCCAAATCTCATGGCTGGCCGATCCAACATCATCTGCAGCATGCATCCCTAGCCGCACTCTAGTCTGTGTTGTCCTTTGTATGGCATCAGATAGCAGCCCAAAAATGCTGCTAGTACAATGGCTAATTTGTGCCATGCACCATACTAGCTAACCAAGCCATCCCATGCGATGGCCTGACCCATCACTACCTGCACATTGTACTCCATGCATAGGCCATGGAATGGTACTCTCAAGATCCTATAAATATCCTTTAGGGTGACTATCATCTCCCCCTATGGAAAATGGAATGTGTTTGTCTCCAAGTGGAAATGCTCAACCAATGCACCTAGTAACCCATGATTTACCCAGATGTTGGGTATATCATGCAGATAGGACAGTCCTAATCCATTGATGTGTGCACCCTCTACATCATCTAGTTGACACACTAGCTCACCAATCACAGGGTGGTGCAATTGAAATACAATGTCTGCAAAGTCAACCTGTAATATAAGTGACGACACACAATCAATATCTCAACCATGATGGTTTTCAAAGAAAAAAATTGAATTTAAAGCTATGCACCTATCCTAAACATGCCTCCCAGATGCTCTACTTGGCTAAACTTACGCAAATTTGGGCAAACACTCTAAAATTCTCCATCAATTTCCTGCACAAGGAAGTAGGATCCTCACATGATATTTGGTTGTCGCATGAGACTTTATCTCAGTTCACATAAGAAATCATCACTGAGGAAGGTTTCTCATGCGGCATCGACAGCCAACTTACGCGAGCCCACAGAGGTACCCCATGCGAGGAAGCCCTCTTTGGGTCTTTCCTCGTGTGAGACACATTCTAGACCCACACGAGGAAATCATTTCCTCACGTGAACTTTGGCGATAAACTTCCTAAAATGCCCTAAAATCTACCTAAATCTCTATAAAGCGATAAAAATTGAAATGCAAGCTGAGTTTTTGACTACTTATAGGTGGGTCATAGTCTATTGGCCGGCTGTTTCATCAGGAGTGCTTGAATCTATGTAATCTCACTGGCACGCTCTCTATTTCACTCAAAGCTCTCTAAATCACTCAAATTCAAAGGTTGCAAATGAATTGAAAATGACCCTTTCAGGCCTTATATAGGTTTTGACCTAATTTTCAAAAGTGTTCTATTTTGTGCAAAAATTCACCCTTGGCTAAATCAACCATTCTGAATCCATTTTCGAGATTGAAATTGAAATTTGACACTCCTAGATAGTTCAAAATGATGTTTTAAATTTCTAGGATCAACATGATCAGACGCTTGTGCAGTCAAACTTTTGATGTCATTTTCTTGCCAGAATCACATCTCATCATCATTTTCTTGACTCCATCTTTTTTATCAAAAGTTAACTCTGGTCAATTTTGGTCAACCATAGTCAAACTTGGTCAACATGACCTCCAAATCACTCCAAATCACTTCTGCATCTTCTCAATTCTTCCATAATCTATTATGAGTTCTTCTAGATCTCTGATTTTATCTCTATCTACAACCTATTGTTTTCAATCATCTTTATGACATGTCATCTTTCAATTTCTCTCTCAAGGGGGCAAGATGATTGCATCATTGAATCATGTTGAATCAGTCTCAAGTTAATCTGATCTAAATTAAAAGTCCTCATCACTCGGGGCATCTCATCGGTAGGGGCATCTTTGTGCCTCACATCTTGTCATCTTGTCATCTATCTATTAGGTATCTAAGAAATCTAACTCAGATCCTTGAGGATCAAGCTTCATTCTAGAGATGGTTCTCGAAATCTCATTAGGTATTGGGGCAATCTAACCTCGATCCCTGAAAGTCAAGCTTCATTCTAGAGATGGCTCTTGAAAACTCTCTTTTGACCGGTATCGGGGAAATCTAACCTAGCTCTAGGAGGACTAAGCTTCGTTCTGAAGATAGTCCTAAAAATTTGCATCAGTTATCATTTAATCAATAGGTATTGGGGAAATCTAACCCTAACTCCTAAAGACTAAGCCTCATTGTGGGGACAGTCTTACTAAAGTGGTATTCTGACTGATGCCTTTGCAATCTAACTTAGGCTTTGGAGAATCAGGCTTCATTCTAGAGATGGTTCTATAACTCAATCTAATCATTGTCTTGGTGATCTAACCTCAACTTCTGAGGGTTAAGCTCCATTCTGGAGATGATCCAACAAAACCTCATCAACTGTCACATTACATTATTCTTTGACTTAGCATACTACTCACACATCAATTCAAAGAGGGGCAAAATGTAATACCCCAAAATTGACATCTTACGATCCTAATCAATTTTGGTGCATTTAGTCTCATTTCTTCAAATTTCTACATCATCGAAGTCCTATTGTACTAGGCAATTATGTCTCCTAATTGACTTTACTTGACCTAGTTTCAAATGAAAAAAAACCCTAAATTTGCATTAGTCACATGTTATATTTAATTCTTAAAATATCAACATTTATTGGCTAAATAAACCCTATGATCAATTAATTTAATTACAAAGTCCTAGCACTCTAATTAAATTAATTCCACCCCTTTTAGCTAATACACATCAAGAGGAATTAAATAATATTTAGTTCTTTAAATGAAATATCCTCATTTGAATTTAATTATTCAAGTAATTGGAAAAGTCACCCATGTGGCCATATTTCATTTATTTAATTAAATAATCTCTCCAAATTGTTTCACCTCCCACCAAGGAGACGGAGGGTCGACCATTTCTTTGCAAGAAACTCTTCAATCTCCACCAAGGCTTTTCTATAATAGAACCCTCTCTGTCAAATTATTGTCTCACCTCTTGCATTCTAAGCTATTTTTATATTGCATAGTAGAGTAATTTCCTTTCTTAGTATAATGATGTATTTTCATGCTTAATTTAGTTTTCTTACCATGTTCTTAGACTAATGCTTCTTTCATTACAAGTTTCTTAGATTAATATTGCATTCTCATTCTAGCTTAATTTCAATTATATTCATTTTCTAGCATTAAATCCTTTGTTTTATAGCTTGGTCTATGGTTGTTGGACTCTCAATTCTGAGAGCTACTCAAAACCCCACCTAAATAGGAGGCAATAGGTTGATTCATATAGGCATGCAAAATGAGTAATTTGATATTCATTTTCATACATGGCTAATGAGTAATGACTATGTTGAAGTCTATGGCTAAATAAGAGGTCCACATTCAGTTATAAACACCGATTACCAGTAATTATCCAACTATGATTACCGACTAAATCAATGTTAGAAAGTAAAGTCAACCAAGATAACTAAGAGGGAGGGGTGAATCAGTTATCAGATAATTATAACTTTTATCATCTTCAACACCATTAAACTATATAATCAATGTAATTACCAACCATAGAAAGATATTCATACACAATAACACAATGACACAAGATATGTTGACTAGGGAACCTCTTGATCAAAGAGTAAACCCCAGTGAGAATGATGCCCACAAAAGATGCACTAATATGAATATTCCTTGTGAGAGGATGGACTCTGTTAGGAGTCTTATGAAATACATTCAGTACATATGAATCCCTGTTAGGAGATTTTGAATCCCTGTTAAAATATTCTAAGCCTATTAAGAGTTATAGAAGATAGAAGGACCCACTACCCAAATAGCTTCAGGGTAAGATCAATGAACACACTATCCAAATAATCTTTGCATTACTCAATAGAATAATATGTTACCTCTTCTTTGACTATGCCAAACCACACTCAATGTTACATCAGATCTCAATTTCAGATCTCTATACTTTGCATGTCTTCCTTCACAATTTTGCTCTCATACTTAGCTCTTTTCTTCACTTCATGCATACCGCATCACACATCATCACTAAAACTACATTACAATTACATATCAATAAGGAAATACATTCCTTCCTTTATACCACACTCAAATAATTACAAATGAGTTGGCATACAATTAAAAAATAAAAGTTTCCACATGCTACACCAAAATTACATCAAACTGTCGGCTTCCAAATACAATAAATCTTCACTCATGTGACCTCAAAGTTTGTGCTATCATCCACATCACTATCAATGTGTCTCCAACTTCCCTTTAACTGTGCAAACCCAGATTCCATCCCAATTAAGAGATATCATCTGATTACCACAAACCGCTACTCAAGAACATTGCTTGAACACTGCTTCCACCAAAATGACCATAACTTCCATGAATCAATGAATTTCTATCTATGCTCTTAACCATAGACATATGACATATCAAAGAGTATAACCTCAACATCACATGGCTCCAACTACAATAACCCACATGCGCTAATCCAAACTCTATCTGCTTCTCTACAAGTCTTCGGTAAATTACTATGTTGACATCAATGACAATCATAGTCATGAATGCAACAAAAACTGCTACATAATGGTTGTCAAACACTTTAGCATTCATTCCTAACAATCTCCCCCATTGGCATTGATGGCAACATAGATGAAAAACATCTAATGTTCCAAAAATCCAATACTGCAACACTGCTTCTTCAAATCCTCTTCATCAATCAAATCTTGCTTCGTTATCATGTTCTGTTTTCTCCAACAGATGTCTCATATTGTTTTTTATGCATACTTCTCCCCCATTGACATCAATGATAGAAATTCCATCACTAAGTAAAAAAAAACTCAATGTCAAAAGACACTTTTTAGAAAATACATTTACTAGAGTCCTCATGACTCAGCTCAGATACACATACTCCCCCATAGAGGAAGTACCAACATCCAGTCTAGAAGAAGGATAAGGCTCATATACCACTGGACAGATGCAACCAAATGCATCACTTCTTAAAAGTAGGCTAGGGCATAACCCCAAGAATACCTCTCAGATACTCAAATGTATCCTTAGGCAAAGGCTTTGTGAATATATATGCTATCTGCTCCTTTGTACTTATGTACTCAAGTCTGACTTCTTTTTCAGCAACTTTCTCTCTTACAACATGATACTTAATCTCTATATGCTTTGTCTTAGAATGTAATACAGGATTCTTAGACATACTAACTATACTGAAGTTATCACAATGTATAACAATAGGTTCAACAAATTTTATTCCAATATCCTTCAGCATCTGCTTCATCCAAATTATCTAGTTACAATTGTTTGTTGCTGCTACATATTTTACTTCTATTGTGCTTTGTGAGATACAATTCTACTTCTTGCTTAGCCAAGAAACTAATCTTCCTCCAAGGAAAAATGCTCCTCCACTAGTGCTTTTCTTATCATCAACACTGCCTCCCTAATCAGCATCTATATATACACATAGGGTAAAATCATCAGAATTTTCATACCATAATCCATAGTCCATTATGCCTCTTAAATATCTCAGTATCCTCTTTACTGCTGCAAAATGTGATTCTCTAGGTTCAACTTGAAATCTTGCTACAATTCCAACTGAATGTGCTATATCAAGTCTTGTATGAGTCAAATACTACAATCCTCCAATCATAGATCTGTATTTCTTCTGTTCTACTGCAGGAGTCTCATCTGTGCTAGATAACTTATGTCCGATCACCATAGCTTTTCCAACTAGTTTACAATCCTCCATTCCAAATCCTTTCAACAAGTCATTCAGGTACTTTGTCTAACTTACAAAGATACCAGTTTTGTGTTATCTATAATCCCAAAAATTATTTCATTTCACCAATCATACTCATTTCAAATTCAGTCTTCATTTCATCAACAAATTTGTCACTAGCTTCATCTTCTCCTCCAAAGATAATGTCATCAACAAAAATAACTATAACTAACAAACCATTTTCAATTTCTTTTGTGTAAAGATTGCTATCAATTGTACCTTTTATAAATCCCAACTTTAACAAATACTTATCTAGTCTTGCATACCAAGTTCTAGGTGCTTGTTTAAGTCCATATAAAGCTTTCTTTAATTTACATACCATGTCTCCTTCTTGAGTTAAAGGAAAACCTTCAGGCTGCTCAATGTAGACTTCTTCTTCCAATTCTCCATTCAAAAATGCTGACTTCACATCCATCTGATACACTTTGAATTTCTTGTAAGCTGCATATGCCAAAAACATTCTTACTACTTCAATTCTTGCAATAGATGCAAAAGTCTCTTCATAGTCAATTCCTTCTTGTTGTGAGTAACCCTTACATACCAATCTTGCTTTGTTTCTTACTACTTCTCCTTGTTCATTCATCTTGTTTCTAAATACCCATTTAGTTCCAATAACATTCTTGTCTTTAGGTCTAGGGACCAATTGTGTGTGTGAATTTTGTACCTGATCTGTAGACACAACACTTCAGTAAAACATTAGAGGTTAGCAAAAATTGAAATCGTGCAATGAATTGAAAGCTAAACTAACCAGGTAATTTACTACCTTCTAATAGGTGCGAGTATGATGTTCTTAGATTGTTATCGAGATCAGTGACCTTGACGACACCTAAATGAAGGATTTTAATGCAAAAGATGGATATGGAATGTATGCAATTAATCTTTTTTTTTTTGGATTTTCTATGCACTTATGATGAAAAAAAATGATATGAAACTATTCTATATGAAAACTTGATATGATATGCTAATCTAGAAATGAAATTCTAATATGATATGCTAAAATATGAATGATCTCACAAAGTTGTTTGATTTGCAAAAGAAGCTTTGATTCTTCAGACACCGATTCGCCAGCATAAGTTTGCACAATTATGAGATTCTATGGATTTGAGAGATCATTTGTGAAGAGCTAAAGCCTTAATTTATAGAAATCCAGGGCTTTGAGGATGCATGAAAGAAAGCCATAAATCACTCAAATAAACTCAACTTGATTTTTGAGTTATCTGATTATAAAGAATAATTAATTCCTAAAAACATGCAAAGCCAGAGTTGAACTCAAAATAGAGTTTTTGATTTAATTGATAATTGATAGTTGTCTGCTTTTCTGATTGTGCATGTTTTATTTATGATTTAATTTAATAATAAAGTGATTTATTTCCAACTTAACTGATTTTGAAAAATAAAACAATTGATTTATGGGTTAATCAATTATTTTTCAAACTTTTATTCAAAAACAATATTATTAAAAATTGACAACTTGCTTTAATTAATTAAATAAGAATTTAATCAATTATTCATAGGATTTTGGATTTATTGTCAAAATTAAATAATACAATTTAGGAATAAATATAATTAACTTCAATTAAATAATTAAGTGGCATAATTAAATCTAATTAATTAAATATTTAGAATATTCAATTAATCAAACTTTAGGATAAATTGGATTTATCGCCAAATAATCATTAAATTAAAGATAATTATGATGATTAGGAATATTACTAGGAATATTCCCCGATGCAGAATTTATGATGATCAATTAGGATTTGATGATGTGCCAATGTGCCTTAGGTTAGGACTTCGATGTCGATTTCGTTCAAATTGAAGATATAAGAGGTTAATGAACCTATAGCCCATTTTTGGGGTATTACACCAATTCCCATGTCTTGTTCTTTTCAATCTAATCTAGTTCTTCTTTCATAGCATTAGTCCACCTTTCATCTTCATAAGCTTCATTAGTAGTCTTAGGTTCAATTTGAGAAATCAAACATAACTTGTGCCTTATTCCGAGTAAGAACTCCTCTTTTGATGCTCCCAATAATCTGTTTAAAAGGATGATTCCTTAACGAACTCTTGCTAGGTGTCACTGTCTCAGATCTCTCTTCAAATGTAGGCTCTTCAATAACTTCACTATGGCTTTCATTCAACAAATCACTGTCAGTTTCATAAAACAATTCAGTAGTTCCAGTATTAGGCTTAGGATGAGCTTCTTCATCAAATTCATAATCAAGCATTGTTTCCTAAATTTTAAACTTTTCATCAACTTTAACATTTGTGCTCTCAACAATAGTCTTAGTTGTTTTATTGAAACATCTATATGCTTTGCTTTTCAAAGAATATCTAAGAAATATAACTTCATCACTTCTAGGATCAAACTTTCCTATATCATCATCTCTCTTTATATAACATTTGCTTCCAAAAATTCTAAAATACTTAATTGAGGGTGCATGTCAAAACCATAATTCATAAGGTGTCTTGTCTGTGTCTACTCTAATTTGTACTCTGTTCATTGTATATACTATTGTGTTCACTACTTCTCTCCAGAATATCTTTTCCAAACTATTTTCAAACAACATAGCTCTTACTACTTCAGTCATTGATATGTTCCTTCTTTCTGCAATGTCATTTTGTTCAGGTGTTCTAGGAGCTGAATACTGTCTTTTAATGTCATTTTCTTCACAAAAGTTGTTAAACTCTCTAGAAGTAAATTTTCCACCTCTATCAGATCTTAAACATTTAATCTTCATTCCAGATTCATTCTCAACTTTATTCTTAACAATCTTAAACTTATCAAATGCTTCATATTTTTCTTTAAGAAATGCAATCCACATCATTCTTGTAAAATCATCAACAAGAATCATAAAATACCTTTCTCCTTAGAATCCTCTAGTCCTGGTAGGACCGCTCAAATCTGTATGAACAATCTCTAGCTTCTCTATAGATGTAAACTTCTTACTAGGAAAAGAACTCTTCTATTTAGCCATTACACATTCTTTGCAAATCATGTTAGTAGGCTTCATAATTCTAGGTAAATCTCTTACTGCAAGTGAAGTACTTACTTTCACAATGTTATCAAAGTTTATATGACAAAACCTTCTATGACATAACCAACTGTCATCAATTTTAGTAATCAAACATGTCATCTCAGTAATATTCAACTGAAATACATTACCTCTGGTTCTAGATCCAATTCCAATCAGATTTTCATCTTTATCCTTTATCACACAAGTTTTCTCAGTAAACTAAACTTGATATCCCTTATCAACTAACTATCCAACACTCAAAAGATTATGTTTCAATCCATCCACAAAATAAGCATCATCAGTATTAGTCTTTCCATCAAGAGTAATAGATCCTATACCTTTAATCAAACAAGGTGCATTGTTTCCAACTCTAACTACTCCACCATCATATTCATTCAACTTTATGAAATTTTTTATGTCTCCAGTCATATGATGTGAACAACCACTATCTATAATCCAATCAACTTTCTTTTCAACTTGAGAAACTAAGGCTTTTTCTTCCTTAACATCAGATTCAGGATTTTCTTCTTTAATTGCTACAAATCCTATGTCATCATTATTTTCAGTATCACTTTCACTTAAAGTTCTTTCTATACTAGCTTCAAGATCTTCATCATTAGCATAATAACATTCCTTAGATCTTCTAGGTTTAAAATTTCTTATGTACTTTTTAACTCTCTTAGGACATTTAGATGCAAAATGACCATATTCTTGACAAGTCCAACATTTAAAAATTTTCTTACCGTCTGGTTCTCTTTTCACAAGCAAGGCAATACCTTCTTCAATCTTCTTATCTTCTTCATTTCTAGATCTGCTACTGCCAGCATAATATTTGCTCACACTGATGCTTCTTGACAAACTAGGGCGAACACTAAGAGCACTAAATGCTGTCTCCATTCTAGGCAAGTCTCCTGATAATCTCAGGTTCATTTTTGTTGCTTCCAATCTTCCAAGAAGATTCTCTCTTGTAAAGTTTGTTGTACAAGGTATCACTTGTTCAATCATCTGTGTTGTCTGCTTAAATACAAGAGTCAATGTCCTTAGAATTTTCCATATCACTTCATTCTCTATCTTTGTTCCTCCACAAGATTTTATACCTGAAATGATCTCTAACATTCTACCAATATAACTTCTAACAGATTCATCTTCCAACATTCTTATATCTTCAAATGCACATATCCAATTATGCAATCTAACTCTTTTTTCATGTTCATCACCTTCAAAAGTAGAGTGTAAAGCATTCCAAATTTCATGAGATTTTTTCAAATATTTTACCTGACTGTACTCATTCTCTGGTAGTGTTGTCAAAAGTGCTTCTCTTGCAAGTATGTTACACATGAATAGATCTCTCTCTTCCATAGTACATGTTTCAAGATTGTCCTCTTCAATGATAGTCTTACTATTTTTTGTAATCAACCAATAACCTATTCCTAAACATAATAGGTGCATCTTCATCTTTTCTTTCCAGCTGTCAAAATTTACTACATCAAACTTAGGGCTTTCTTTCCTAAAATTCACCATGGATCTCCTTAAGTTGTTAAACTTCTCTTTCAAGGACCTATCGCTCTGATACCAATTGTTAGAAAGTAAAGTCCACCAAGATAACTGAGAGGGGGGGGTGAATTAGTTATCAGATAATTATAACTTTTATCATCTTCAATAGCATTAAACCATATAAGCAATTTAATTACCAACCATAGAAAGATATTCATACACAATAACATAATGACACAAGATATGTTGACTAGGGAACCTCTTGATCAAAGAGTAAACCCCGATGGGAATGATGCCCACAAAAGATGCACTAATATGAATATTCCTTGTGAGAGGATGGACTCTGTTAGGAGTCTTATGAAATACATTCAGTACATATGAATCCCTATTAAGATATTTTGAATCCCTGTTAAAATATTCTAACCCTATTAAGAGTTATAGAAGACAGAAGGACCCACTGCCCAAACAGCTTCAGGGTAAGATCATTGAACACACTGTCCAAATAATCTTTGCATTACTCAACAAAATAATATGTTACCTCTTCTTTGACTATGCCAAACCACACTCAATGTTACATCAGATCTTAATTTTAGATCTCTGTACTTCGCATGTCTTCCTTCACAATTTCACTCTCATACTTAGCTCTTTTCTTCACTTCATGCATACCGCATCACACATCATCACTAAAACTACATTAAAATTACATATCAACAAGGAAATACATTCCTTCCTTTATACCACACTCAAATAATTACAAATGAGTCGGCATATAATTACAAAATAAAAGTTTCCACATGCTACACCAAAATTACATAAAACTGTCGGCTTCCAAATACAATAAATCTTCACTCATGTGACCTCAAAGTCTACATTGTCATCCACATCACTATCAATGTGTCTCCAACTTCCCTTTAACTATGCAAAATCATATTCCATCCCGATTAGGAGATATCATCAGATTACCACAAACCGCTACTTAGGAACACTACCTGAACATTGCTTCCACCAAAATGATCATAACTTCCATGAATCAATGAATTACTATCTACGCTCTTAACCATAGACATATGAAATATGAAAGAGTATAACCTCAACATCACATAACTCCAACTGTAATAACCCATGTTCCCTAATCCAAACTCTATCTACTTCTCTGCAAGTCTTCGGTAAATCACTATGTTGACATCAATGACAATCATAGTCATGAATGCAACAACAACTTCTATAGAATGGATTCCAAAAAATTTAGCATTCATTCCTAAAAATCAAATATGCACTATGTAAAGTATGATATCAAAACAATCATAACAAATAACACATAACACAATGATTTAACATGGAAACCCTGCTAAGGAAAAAACCACCTGAGATCGGTAACTCAAAATATTTCACTCTTCTGAAGTGAGCTCAATGAAGAGCTAACCCTATTAAAGGTTACAATACACACTGTTGGGTGTGACCTAGTTAGAGGATTTATCACTAACAGTTAACTTTTGACCAGCATTCACTATGGGGTCAACAAGATAACACTTCACCTTCAACAAATTTCATGGGGTAGATCATAAGACTATTAAGTCCACTTGGTAAAGAGATTTTTTGAATCAATGGTTAAATTGATACAGTACTGATCTAATTCAAATACAACTCAATTGCAAATATTCAGATCTATGCTAAGCCCATACAAATCCTTTGATCATTAATCAATTTCACTTCCTCAATATTTCTCAACTTACTTTCACTCGATAAATAGTTCTCTGACGCTTAGTAATGTTTGCATCTTGATTCTTTCAATAACCAGTTTGATCAGGCATGCATCAATATAGTCTTCACATGAAATTTCTACAGTCTTCTTCTTTCGGGCATGTTTCAATAATGAAACTCATATCTCTTATATAGACAAGTAAAATGTTTTCATATCAACCATTAGATTTTGCCACTTAATCTCCTTCATCCATTTTGTCACTTAAATCTTCCTCAGCAGATGTGTCATTAACACATTTCAATCATATCCTTTAGATCTTCTCTAAATTTTTCAGTCGTGGATCTCATAAAAAACTTCATCCTTAACCTTGAAATCATAACAATTTCTAGCTCATCAAATTTAGTCGGTTGTTCTTTGTATTTAATGTTTTCATCCATACTTGGTTGATATAGAAATGTGTCGGTTATAACTAGTTTAACTAGCTCGATTAATAGTGTCACTCAGTATACACTACACTAGCTTGGTGTATACATAAATATTCAATTACTGACCACATTGACTTGTTCAATTTCAAATCTCTTCTTCATAATAGATTAATGTAATATGCTCAAGTCAACAATATAAATCCATAGACTCATCAATGAGTTACCCAATGTTTACCTTATCCTTATTTGTCATATCCATCTTTTCCTTATGTAGATATCTTAGTTCTTCATCTTTTCTTCCTTCAACAGATGTTCAGATATTTTTAACTAACATGATAAGTACTGTCAAAACTAGTTGACATCAATGACAACATATTGACTAATTTAATCATCTTACATATCATTTCAGTATCTCGGTGATCTCCAATCACTATTTCTCCAATTCATCAAATATTCAATTAGTTGTAGTTCATCAGTCACTTCATCTTTCTTCCCCCCCCCCCCCCCCCCCCTTCTCTCTCTTTCTCTTTCAATTATTTCCTCTTTTATCTTGGTTTTGGATTTGATGGGGACCTAAGTCCCTTGAGGGTTTGGTGTTTCCTTGTCTCCTTAACCTTGATGAAATTTTTCCAATGCATTGATCTACTTTACCATGAGCATGAGCTTTTCTCATAATATTCTTAAAGAAAGGGCTAAATGTACCATCCTAAAAAGTTAGCATCCATAATTGGATGCTTGATTAGGACCCCTTTTGGAAAATTTGAGATTTCATGTTGATTATGCTTGATCTGGTTACCTATTTCCTTGTGATTTGGCATCTAACCTATCTTCTCGGCTTCCCATTTAAATTTTGGTTCTTTTTCCTAGGAACAAAATGCCCAGGTCTTTTTGTTCTCATGAACAAAATTCCCAAGGCATTTTGTTCCCTAAGGATTGGGCCCAAATTTAAAATGAAGCCTTCTTGCAACATTTCAATGGGAAATTGGATCCCTTAATTGGTCTGGCTTAATTTTGAATCTTGAAATATGTCATGAGATATATAAACACCTTATGTATCCTCATTTTGGTATCCATTAGAAACCAAGAATATATGTAATCTATCCATGATCAAGAAGCAATCAAGTGAACTCAATAGTTAAAGGAAAACATCTAGGATCTAGTCTTTCTCCAAGCATTCAATGCATTTTGAAGGAAATATTCTCCATTGTAACAAGCTTCTATCCCATGATGGACAAGTAGAGGAGTTTCTCAAGAAAGCAATAAGATCTTTTGTCCATTCTCATGCATTCTTCATCCATAGCAAGTGTTCAATCAAGCATAAAAAGATTGAAGATATAGGAGTGACATTCATAGATCCATGCGATTGTGAAGGCATCCTTGATTTCATTTGACATTTCAAGATCAAAAAATTTAATCCAAGTGACATTCAAGCATCTTCATGAATATGTGTGATCTCAATATGCATTCATGAAGGTATTAGCAAGATAAATCTAATATTTACCTTCATTTTTTACTTCCGTTTATGCAATCTTTCATTTTCAAGGTTGATTCCTATACAGGGTTTTAACCAAGGAAAACCCCTTTCCAAAACCTTTTCCCTATTTTTTTGTGTGTAGGTGTAGGCAGCACAGTTGTTAGAACAGATCCAAAAAGTGATAATCTACAACTGATTAAATAACCTAATGAACTGAATGGACAAGTGAAAGATAGTGATTTGAGATTACTAAGTTATTAAAGCAATATGTAAGGCAATTAAATCAGTCATTATATTTTCATTGATGTCAACTAGTTTTGACTATACTTATCGTGATAGTTAAAAACATCTGAAGAAGAAAATGGTAAAGGAAAGAGATATCTACATGAAGAAGAGATGGATATGGAGATATGGATAAGGTATACATTGGGTAACTTATTGATGAGTCTATGGAATCATTTTGTTGACTTGACTGTATTACATGAATTTTTTATGTATTAAAGATCAGAATTGAACAAGTTAATGTAGTCGATAATTAAAGATTTTTGTATACAGCGAGCCAGTGTAGTGTATACTGAGTATCAATAATAACTGAGTTAGTACTCACCAACACATTATGTATTAATTGAGAAAGAGAAAATAATTAAATGTTATGGCAACTGACTAAATTGACGTGTTGGCAAATTGCATATGATTCTGAGCTAAAAGATAAAGTTAGTTATGAGGATCTAATGGCTAATGTTATTTGGAGTTGAATGAATCAAAGAGATTGAAACATGTTATTGACACATTTACCGAGGAAGCTTGAAGCGAAAAAATGGACAATGAAGATTAAGAAGAAAAATCTAATGGATGAGATGAAAATAGTTTATAACGTCTATTTAAAGAGACATGAGATTCATTGTTATGTCTAGGATAATTGAATCTATGGGAGAATTCACATGGAAGGAAGTTTTCATGCACCACTAATCAAACTAGTTACAGACAGAATTGAGCAGAATTACAGGCATGCCTGAGCATCAGAGTATTGTTGACCGAGTTGAATATGATGAAGGATATGAAGGATTGAAGTGATTATTTATTAGAGGAGGTATTATGAGCTTAGCTTAGATCTAAAAATTTTGAAATCTTAGTTGTATTTGAATCAGATCACTATTGTATCAATTTAACCATTGTTACAGCTAAATCTCTTAACCGAGTGGACTTAACAGTCTTATTTTTATTTCAATATGACATTCTATGAATCTTGATAGTTTTCTTTTTGACCCCATATTGAATGTTGATCGAGAGTTAACTATAGTGATAAATCCTTTAACTAGGTCACATTTTACAGTGTGCATTATGACCTTTAACAGGGTTGGCTCCTAACCAAGCTCACTTTAGAAGAGTGAAATATTTTGGGTTACCGGTCGCAGGTGGTTTTTCCCTTAGAAGGGTTTCCATGTTAAAATCCTTAGCTTCTATCCCATGATGGACAAGTAGAGGAGTTTCTCAAGAAAGAAATAAGATCCTTTGTCCATTCTCATGCATTCTGCCTCCATAGCAAGTGTTCAATCAAGCATAAAAAGATTGAAGATATAGGAGTGACATTCATAGATCCATGCAATTGTGAAGGCATCCTTGATTTCATTCGACATTTCTAGATCAAAAAATTTAATCCAAGTGACATTCAAGCATCTTCATGGATATGTGTGATCTCAATATCCATTCATGAAGGTATTAGCAAGATAAATCTAATATTTACCTTCATTTTTTACTTTCCTTTATGCAATATTTCATTGTCAAGGTTGATTCCTATACAGGGTTTTAACCAAGGAAAATCCCTTTCCAAAACCTTTTCCCTATTTTTCTGTGTGCAGGTGTAGGTAGCGCAATTGTTAGAACAGATCCAAAAAGTGATAATCTACAATTAATTGAATAACCTAATGAACTGAATGGACAAGTGAAAGATAGTGATTTGAGATCACCGAGCTATTGTAGACTAGGATTTGTGAGTGCACCTAAACCTGTTTTGAAGGCCAAAGACAAACAAACGTCATAGCATATAATCAAATCAAGTTTAATGGTAAGCAAACTAAAATCAAAGCCACCTCAGTTTAAGCTTAAAACGGATGCGCCCATGCACCGTTTGATATGCTTAGATATAGAGGGATGTGGGTGTGCAAACTCAAGCACTTGGAGCATGCAAGATGGATGATTTGAGGATCAAGAAGACCCAAAATGACACAAAATAGGTATGAGGAACCTATTTTGCCTCAAAGGCCTCAAGAACACACAAATATGCAAAGCTAAATAAATGAACTAAGATTAAAACAAGAAATGAATCTATGTTAATCCAATTAAGCTAATTTAAATATGATTTAAGCTTGAAAATGATCTAAAATGATGAGTTTATGCTTATGCTAGAATGAAAATGGCATTATAACTTTGCTATTGAGTTTGAGAGTTGAGAGATGATTTGCCTTAGGAAGTGAGGGTATTTATAGGATTTCTAAGGCTTGGGGTAGGAGGAATGAATGGCCAGGATTGAAATCCTTAAGAGAGGCCAAGATTCACTCAAAGGGAAGCACATGGATTGTGCTAGTTCTCAGCCAATCAGGAGGTGACACATGTCACAAGGTGAGTGGATGAAGGGAAGGGCAAAGAGGAGTCAACAAAGGGGGCTCCAAGCTCATAACTCTCCAAATAAATGCTTGTAAGAGCAATGAATGGGCTTTAAGAGGCTTTGAAGACTTTGGGGAAGCAATAAATGCTTTGTGGTTGAGATATTTGGAAGGAAAGACTTTGCTTTGGTTTAGGAAAGTCTTAAGCTTGGTTAGGATTGCACAAAGGTTTAAGGTTAGGATTAGGATTAGATTAGGACAAAGAAAAGGATTAGGATGGGTGAAGAGGGTGGATTTGAGAAGATTCTAGAAGAGTCTAGATTTCTCCTTAGTTTCATGGAATAAAAGGTTATTCATTCCAAAAGCTTAAGTCTTGGGAATATTTATTAAAATATTTTCAATAAATATGGAAATTAAATATTTAACCTTAATTAAATATTTAACCTTGGGATTAGGGTTAGAAAAGATGGGATTAGCCTTTTAATCGAAATTAAGAAGGGATTAGAAGATTTTGGAAGAGGTTAGTGGTCTTAAGAAAAATGGCCAAGTTTGGGATAAAAAATAAATTAAAAATAAATTAATTTATTTTTGAGGTTTTTGGTCAATTTATTAATTAAATAATTAATAAATTAGGGATAATGTCCAAATGACATTTTTAGGCTAGATTCCTTAATTAAAGATTTTTAATTAAGAGAGAGGGATTTAATGCCATAAAAATAAATTAATTAATTAAATAAATAATTAATTAATAAATGATGATGTCATCAAAGATTTTCAGAAAACAAAAATAATTTATTTTCTGAAGGATTTTTTCGGTGTCTACATTTTGCCCCTCTTTGATGCGATGCCGCAAGTGGCATGGCGTCAAAGACAAGAAAACAAGATGCCGAGGCTAGAATCAGAAGAAGAAGGTATGACGCCTGGGTGGACTAGAAGAAAGAGGAACATGCCCCGGTGGGACAAAATCATGGAAGATGCGCCCAGTGGGACAAGGAGAAAGAGGGATTACGCCCTGGGACAGAGTGTGCCCGGCGGGACGAGGAAGGAAGGGCCTAGGAAGAAAGGGGAGATAAATAACCTCACTTCTAAGAACAAATATGGATGATATGCAAGATGAGATGGAAATGCAAGATGCAAGATGCAGCTGTATGCAAAGATGCAAGATTAATCTATATGATAAATGCAAGGGACCAGATAGCTCCAAGTGCAAACGGGAGTGCACAGTCTAGATTTAATATAGCAATGCTAGAGACCTACCAAGGATACTGGGATCACGAGGCCTTGTCACCAGTGTTGCAGAGGACTGACGAGGACTGACGCTAAACAAACACACAGGGTTGCCCCAACATCACACATGAAGCGCAGAGGAGACATGGCGGAACCGATGCTGAAGGAACCACAAACACACAACTGACTCACAGGCAAAAGTGAAAGATCAAAAGACCTTGCCCTAGATTATCCGCACACGCAGCACACCGTGATATAATGAATCGTGGTGACCCTGGTGGGATAATGAGAAGTCAAAAAGATTAACAAGACCCAAAGGACAAAAATCCAAGATCAAAATGAAAACTCCAAAAAGACATCCTTTGCCAAGGAGAGAGATTAGGTTTGATTGATGGTGGGAAGATTGGTTGGATAGGAGGAACGATATATCCTCAAGGACTAGGATGGAAGATTAGGTCGGACAGGAGGAATGATATATCCTCAAGGACCCATGGGTTGGTGAGAGAATAAGTGTAGTTGTTCGCTGGCAAAAGCTGAAGTTCAAGGAATAATCAGGATGAGCAAGGATAAGTCGACAATTGATGTTGCTGAAGCACAAGGCTCGAGTGGGACTACAAATTTTCTGAGGCTGGGGATGGGACAAGATATTTGATCAAATGCTGCTGCAGGACGGACAAAGGTTATGTACAACAAGGAGGAACGATATGCACAAGGGATATGTACAGAAGCTCAGGATTGGGGATAGGAAGATCACACTCGGCAGGACTTCACACTAGGACGGAGACAAGAAGGATAAATACAGAAAGGAATGCGCTGTACAGGAAAGGGAAAAGGATATGGTACAAGATATGATACAAAGCTTTGGAACAGGATATGGATTGCAGATGGTTGGAGGAAGATGGAAGCTGAATGCGTGGAGGATAGGGGAGATGGAACTGCTGGGAGATCTGTTATGGATGGAGGAAGAGGACGGTAGCTGAAAGGACAACTGAATAGATAAATAGCTCAGTTTACTATGTTGGCGCCTGTTTGCCAGGTTTTCACCAACATACTTGTCCAAGGTGCTTGAATTGCCAAGTTTTCACCGTTGGACGATTATTTTCTCTTTCTCTTTTCTTTTTTGCTTTTTTGCTTTTTTTTTGCTTTTTTGAATGTTTTTGGATTTTCTGATATATGCAGGATCAGGTTCAGGCATAGAACCTCTTCAGATGGATGATTTTGATAGGATCATTCAAGGGCTCGCCTTCTGGTGTTGATAGCTGATAGGCGCCGGAGCCGAAGGATGCGGTGACAACATAGGGGCCCAACCAAGTAGGCTCAAACTTGCCTTTCTTTTCTCTATTTGCTAGGACCTTCTGATTTTCTTTAAGGACCATGTCACCGACTTGGAATTGTCTAGGATGGACCTTTTTGTTATAACTCCTTTTGAGTCAATTCTGGTATGCAACCAGGTGATCGTAGGCTTGTTGTCTCTTTTCATCTAGCAGATCTAGCTGTGTGAGCCGGGCCACACGATAGTCTTCATCAGTTGTATAGTTCTTCATGGAGACGCGCAAGGATGGGAGCTCAACCTCGATCGGTAGAATGGCTTCAGCACCATATACAAGAGAGTATGGGGTGGTGCCTGTGGGAGTGCGATAAGAGGTGCGGTAGGCCCAAAGGGCAGGATTGATTTGGAGGTGCCAGTCACGACCAGAATCATTGACAACCTTCTTGAGGATTTTCAAGATAGTTTTGTTGGTTGCCTCAGCTTGGCCATTTCCTTGAGGGAAATATGGACTGGAGAAACGGTGATGGATGTGGAGTCTGGCACATAGATCATCCACATGCTGGTTTTCAAAAGGTGTGCCATGGCCTGTGAAAATGGTAGATGGTATGCCGAAGCGGCAAATGATGTGGTAAAGGATGAACTTGGATATTTGGATGCCAGTGGTTAGGGTGAGCAGAATCGCTTCAACCCATTTGGTAAAGTACTCTATGGCTGTTATGATATACTTGTGTCCATCCGAAGAGAGGGGGGTGATCAAGCCAACGAGGTCGAGGCCCCAACATGAAAAAGGCCACGGTGGTGCAATAGGCTGTAGATCCTGTGCTGGTGCATGTATCAAATTGGCATGCTGTTGACATGGGAGACATTTCTTGACAAATTCACACGCATCATGTTCCATTGTTGGCCAATAATATCCAACTCTAAGCAGCTGCTTTGCTAGAACCATGCCACTCGTGTGGGCACCGCAAATTCCAGCGTGAACTTCTTGTAAGGCCAGGATGGCCTCGTTTGAGTCTAAACATCTAGATAGGACATTGTGATACCCACGATGATATAGGGTGTTGGCTACAAGAGTATAGCGGGAAGCTCTGCGAATAAGGTTTTGGCGTTGGTTATTGGTGAGATGGGGAGATATGATACCATTTTTTAGATATGCATGGATTTCGTGGTACCATGGGGATTGTGGACCAACCAAGACACATACCATGTCTGCATCGGCGTTCTCATAAGCTGGTGAATGTAGCTGCTCGACTAGAAATTCATACTGTGATGCGTCTCGTGGGATTTCCAATAAGGATCCGATGGTTGCCATTGCATCTGCTGCTTTGTTCTGAAGCCTTGGGATCTGATTGAATTGTAGATGTAGGAAATGCTCTTTCAATTTATCCACCAGTTGCTTGTAGGGTAGCAATTTGTCATCCTTTGTCTGATATTCATCTAGGACTTGCTTGATAATGAGCTGTGAATCTCCAAAGACTTGTAGTTCTGTGATGTTCCATTGGATAGCTGTTTTGAGACCTAAGATGAGTGCCTCATATTCTGCAATATTGTTGGTACAGGGGAATCCCAACTTGAATGATTTTGGAATATAGTCACCTTGAGGTGTGACGAATAGGATTCCTGCCCCAGAGCTATGGGATGTGTTGGAACCATCAAAGTATAGTTTCCACATGGGCTGCTCTTCAATCATGCATAAATGTTCATCGGGGAATTCCATGATTAGTGGATAGGCATCCACCAGTGGTGCTTCTGCTAGTTGATCGGCAATGACTTGCCCTTTGATTGCTTTGCGATCTACATACTGAATGTCAAATTCACTGAGTAACATGACCCATTTTTCCATACGGCCTGTGAGGGTTGTCCTTGATAACAGATACTTAAGAGGGTCCACCTCTGATATGAGCTTGATTGTGTGGCTAAGCATGTAATGTCTAAGCTTTTGAGTGGAAAAGACCACTGCTAGGCATGCTTTCTCCATGGGTGAATAGTTAAGCTCATAGCCCACAAGAGTGCGACTGATGTAGTAGATAGCTCATTCTCTATTTTCATCATCATGCTGTGCTAGGAGTGCCCCTAGTGCTGTAGCTGTTGTTGAGATGTAAAGGATGAGTGGGCATCCTGAAACCGGTGGTACTAGGATTGGAGCATTAGCTAGATACTCCTTGAGCTTATCAAAGCTTCTTTGACATATGGGATCCCACTTGAAGTTGGTGTCTTTGCATAAGAGATGTGAGAAGGGTTGGCACTTGTCTGCTAGTTGCGAGATGAACCGCCGAACTGATTGAAGCTTGCCCTGTAGGCTTCTGAGCTGTTTGAGATTTCTTGGTGGAGGCATCTCTGTTATTGCTTTTACCTTTTTAGGATCGATCTCTATGCCTCGTCTAGAGACGATGAAGCCTAGAAGCTTGCCAGATGTTACGCCAAAGACACATTTCTTAGGATTTAACTTTAAGCCATAATGATTCAGACGATCAAATACACGCTCTAGGATGTTGAGGTGCTCATCTCTTGTTTTGGATTTTGCAAGGATATCATCCACATAGTCCTCAAGGATTTTGTGGATCATGTCATGGAAGATCGCTGTCATTGCTCGCTGATATGTGGCCCCTGCATTCTTTAGCCCAAATGGCATCATGTTGTAGCAGAAGGTACCCCATGGGGTTGTGAATGCTATTTTATGTTGATCTGCTTCTGCTATATGAATCTGATTGTAGCCTGAAAATCCATCCATTAATGATAACATCTCATGACCCGCTGTGAGGTCTACAAGCATGTCTATGTTAGGTAGCGGGAAGTCATCCTTAGGGCATGCCTTGTTCAAGTCCCTGAAATCAGTACAAATTCTGATGTCGCCAGAAGGCTTTGTGACTGGCACCATGTTAGAGATCCACTCTGAATAATCTATTGCTCTGATGATCTTAGCTTGGAGGAGCTTCTCAAGCTCTGCTTTAATGAGCAATGCTACCTTTGGATGCATTTTCCTTAGCTTCTACTTCACTGGCTTGACGTTTGGATCTACTGATAGGTGATGAACAACAAGGTTTGGATCAAGCCCAGGCATGTGGGCGTATGACCATGCAAAGTTGATGATGGATTCCTTGAGCAAGGCACTGAGAGCCATTTCTTCTCCTTCTGTTAGGTTGACTGCAATGTAGGTGATCCTTGGACATTCTTCTGTTCCCAAGTTGATTGGCTTGGTCTCCTCTATGATGATCGGTGACTGCTCTGGTCTATAATCTTGGATAGGGGGAAGAGGCAAGGCTTCATCTTCTAGCGCCTGAATTGCCAGGTTTTCACTAGAAGATACGCCCTTTGTTTTTACTATTTTGGAATCAGAATGTGCCCCAAGGGGGTTTTCACATAAAGACTCATGATGTTCTCTTGCTATTTCATTTTTGCGACTAAAGCTTGCCTCTTCCCCAAAATATCCTTCTGGGTGAAGCTGATAGACAGAGGTTGATGTTGGATCCTGATTGCTTGCTGGACCTGATGCCCCCATGAATTCTAGGAGTGCTTGTGCGCTTTGGAACTCGTCGATGTGTGCGATGCTTGGTTGGTCCCAATCTATGAGGTCGGGGTTTGTGAGGGGAAGATCTATGAGGTTAATGGAGAGTTGTTGGAGAACAGAAGTCCCCAGGAGGGTGTCGTCGGCAAAGATATCATCGTAGGATCGGATGTCTTTCTCTTCGGGGATGTCTTCGATTTCCACGAGGTCATCCTGGCTATTCGAAAAGTTCACGTTGGTCATGTTAGTGTCCGCAGTTGTGGTATTGGGCTCTTGTTCAAGCAGGCGAGGGGTATTAAAGCCAAGTCCTTGCTGTTCTAGATTTTGGGATGGTATGATAGGAAACAAATTTCCGTCCTCTTGTGATCCTAGACCACCACCTTGATAGTTGTATTGTTCTGTGACATTCTTGTAGGGGATTGGATATTTCTCTTTGAAGTACTTAAGAAGTTGTGTGTCACGTGATGGGGGATCTTTGTATAACCATTTGTTAATATCTGGATCCATTTCTTTGCTGTTGATGGTACCATGAGACTCAAAAGTCATGTTTCCGATTTGCTTGAGCTTATAATTTTCTTCAACAGGCTTGTTTTGACATCTTGGGCGCCCTTGAGTATGTGGATCACGTCGAAGAGCCCCTACAGCAAATGCATCACTGAGGCTGTATTCGCCACAACCCTAGTTGTTGATCTTGATGGATGATAAGGTGGAAGAAAGGATGGTCTCTGGATCACGATGGGATCGGGATGAGCTAGCAATAGAAGTACCAATATCGGTTCCAGGACAATGAGTAGAATGAGGGAAAGATGTTTCCATCGCAAGGCAGTATGCGAAGGGGTTAGGGTCAGCGTGGATGGTAACCTCAGTGCCTTGATGTGGAAACTTGATGCACTGATGGTAAGTAGATGGTACGGCCTTAATGGAATGGATCCATGGACGACCGAGGAGGATATTGAACGGTAGGTCAAGATCAACAACGTGGCAGAGAGTATCTTGCGTTGCTGGGCCTAGCTGGATAGGCAAAGTTATAGTACCTTCAGAGGTACGCTCCAAGTTGTCATATGCTTTGATAGTGATTTGCTCATGTTGTATGTCGGCCTCCGTGAACCCGATCTTCTTGATGAATTTTAATGTGCACAAGTTGAGGGCTGAGCCATTATCAACTAGAACTCGTTTGATGGCGAAATCTCTGACCATGACAGCAATGCGGAGAGGGAGAGTATGGTCAGGAGCGACATCTGGTATATCAGATTCTTTGAAGGATAAGGCACATGCTGCTGATAGGTGTCCCACAAGAGTTTCAAACTGAGTTGTGTTAATGTCCGTGGGGACATGGCCTTCTTTTAGAGCTTTGTCCAGGATCTCCTGATGGATGGGTGATGTGCGGAGCAAATCCAAGATAGATATTTGGGCTGGCATGTTCCCAAGATGCTCTATGATATTGTATTGTGCACTTGGTGCATTATGTTGTGTTGCGCGTGCATTTGATGCTGGCCTGGTGTTAGACTATGCTGTGGATGCAGTAGATGTTAGCCTTGGAGGAGCAGCTGACCTCGGAGGAGCACCGGCAACAGTTATCCTACCACTGCGGGTAGTTGCAGCACATTGTCGATCCGGCCCTCTAACGTGGATGGTATTGATGGTGGGCTCATCTTGGATGGGCTCAACTTGAGTTATGCATCCGACATATTTGTCATAGTTGATGTAGGCCGCTGTGTGATCTTCCTGCTTGCCTTTGCCACGATTTTGGGGCTGATTGGCGTTGGCTTGATTCTTCCCGGTATCGTGTTGAGGGAACACATTTTGATATATTTGCAAACCGGCATTGGGTGAAGCTTGAGTTGGTGCATCGACCTGGATCTCCTTGCGATCAATGAGATCCTGGATGTAGTGCTTAAGCCGCATGCACTTCAATGTTGTGTGCCCCTTCACACGATGATAATCACAGTATTCATGTTCTTTATACCAATCAGACTTTGGTGTGTTGTCATCCTTCTGTGGGATGGGCGGATATGTGATCATATTTGCTTTGGCTAGCCGATAAAAGATCTGATCCAGAGGCTCACCCAAAGGTGTGAAAGTCCTCTTTGGATTGTTCTGATTGTTGGGCTTGTTCTGCCTTGGGGCAACGTTAACTGTGTTAACAGGATTACCTTGACGTGCTGGCTGCTGCTGTTGGTATTGCTGCTGATATTGTTGCACAGGTGGTTGATGAGCTTGAGGAGGCTGCTGATAAATAGGTGCTTGATATGCGGGAGCTGGTGGTTGCTGATAGATGGGCGCTTGTGGCGGTTGGTATGTTTGAGCTGGTGTAGGACTAGCCACAACGAATTGTACATTCTTAGTGTCAGTGGCTCCATCTGTAACAACATTCTTGTTACGATTCTAGTAACGAGATTTATCATTGTTAGGTTTGTTCTTGGAATCATCCTTGAAGTGACGAATAGTGCCTTCGTCTAGGAGAGCTTTCTCGATGCCTATGCCTTTGCTCTTGATGTCTTGGTATGTCTGGAGACAGTTCATTCGCATGTGATGGGATAGCTTTGGATGCAGGTTATCAATGAAGATCTTTGTTAGATGCTTCTCTGGCGGCTGATATGATAACCTAGTTGTAAGATTCTGCCATCTTTGCAAGTATTCTGCAAGGCTTTCTCCATCTTTCTGCTTTGAGTTGCATAGGTCTAGCAAGGACAACTCATTCTCCACATTATGGGCATAGTGTGTGATGAACTTCTCAGAGAGTTCAGCAAAGGTTTTTATTGTCTCATGTGGTATTTTGTAAAATCACTCAACAGCAGTTCCTCCCAAGCTTTTGGGAAACAGGCGCAGGAGATAGTTATCACTGTAAGCCACTTCTTGGCACGCCATGTAGAACTCTTTGATATGGTTTACTGGATCTCCTTTCCCTCGATACTTGTCGAACTTGGGCATCTCAAAATGCTTGGGGAAAGGGATAGTTGCTATGGATCGATCGAAGGGATATGAGCACACCTCTTCGAACTTATATGTTTTGTTCTCTGTTTCACTTTGTAGCTCTTTTAGAGCATTTTTCATTGCTTCCCACTCAGCATTGAGTGGCGAGGGAACTGGAACTTCTGCTTGTGATGGAAGCTGTGGAACTGGATATAGCGCTTGCTGTGGATAAATGGGTTGGAACTGATTTTGGGGCAATGGTTGTTGGGGATATTGCTGGTGTGGCATAGGGGGATATTGTGGTAAATGATATGGGACCTCTTGATGTTGTTGGGCTGCTTGCTGTTGTTGAACTGGCGGTTGTTGTGGGACTGCTTGCTGATATTGGGCATTTGGGACTTGCTGTTGTAACTGATAGGTGGGAACTTGTTGTTGCTGGGGGATGATAGGGATTTGTTGCTGGGGCTGATAGCAAGGGACTTGCTGTTGTGGAGGAATGATGGGTGTTTGCTGAAAGGGGACATGTGGTTGCTGTGGGGGAGGCTGTTGGAACGATGCTGCTTGCGGGTATGATGGTGGTAGTTGCTGAGGTTGGCTTTGGGTTTGGCTGATATAAGCTGGGTGCATGCCTGCGTTACTTAGAGGTGGAACAGATGTGGGGAAGCTAGAAGCAAAGGGTGATGGGGTAAGATAGTTGGGGAAAGTTGGCTGTTGAGGTGGTGGAACTTGCTGGAAGGTATTTGGGATTTGGGACGAATAGCTTGAAGCTCGCGGTGGTGTTTGGGGTAGTTGCTACTGTGCTGCTTGGGCGAAGGCGGTTTGTTGACTTGCAACCATAGATGTAGGGGATTGAGATGGGATCCCCCATGCCTTCATTTCTTCTTGTGTAAGGCCCCACTGAGAGCTTGTGTTAAGGTGCACTGTAGCGGATGATGGAATGGTAGGAGTAACGAGAGCTTGGGACACGAATGATGGTTGAGACAAAGGAGCTTGTTGAGGTTGTGGTTGAATGGATGCTTGTGAGGAGGAAAATGAAAGAAACACCCAAGAGAAAGATGAGGTTGGAATGGGGAGCGATTGCGCTAACCCCAAAGAAGAAGGTACAGGTGCTTGGGGGGTGAAGGGTGACGGTGCTCCTTTGATGGTAAAAGGTGTTGCTTGACTTGCGGATGGCGGCGGTGTAGAAGCTTGTGTGAGAGGTGGAAGCTGACTTTGGGTTAAGTGTTGGATTTGGGCTTGGGCAGCCATAGCAGATGATGAAGCAAAAGGGGTATGAGATGGAGTAGATGGTGCTGCAGCTTGTGTTACGGGACTGGTGAGGCTTCCTTGCAAGAAAAGGGGAATGGTGGAAAGCTCTTGGGATGTTTGCATGATAGGATTGGGAAATGATTGGACAAACGGAGAATACGCTTGTGCTGGAACTTGGATAGTTTTGATGGGGATGCGTGGATAGAGAGATGGTGGGATGGAGGTACTTTCTGGCAGGTAGTGAACAAACGTGCTTTGCTGATGTTGTGGTACAAGGGCATTGGTCGCTGGTGGGCTTTCTGGAGGATTCACAAATTCTTGTTTTGCCAAGGGGGATGAAGGGATGTTTGGATCTTCACATGGGTTATTGGCTTGGATCTGGGAATTGTAGGTCATCATGGCGTTGGTGAAAAGGTTGGGATCGGATGAGGTTGTTGGTGGATAAGCATTCATGCTTCTTCTTTTCCGAGATCTGGTCTCAACAGGCATGGAGATGCAAGTGCTAAATGTATGCAAGATGTTTGGCTAAAAGATGTTGATGGATGCAAAGCTGATGAACTTCTAAAGATGATGACTTCTAAGATGCAAATGCAAAGATGGATCAAGATGGCGATGATGGAAGCTGGATGGAACTGATATGGATCAAAACGGTGGAGGAAAGATAGGTTGCTGGTGGAAAGCTGGTGAAAGATTACTGAGTGGTCAACAAATAAGCTGTTGTTTTTCCCAAATGGAGGATCAGAGGTATGATGGGGTCAACCTAAGATAGACTGATGATCTTCGGTCAACAAGTTTCTTATCAATACACTCCAATCTCTTGCTCGAGATGATGGCTATGCAAGGACAAGGTTTGATTTCTTTATGACAACACGTTGTGTCAAAAAAGAGGATGATGGTCTCTGATCTTGGATATGGGATAGGAACAACTCAAAAAGGTAGAACACTAAGTGTTGGTGGAACTCTGGATTTGGAACAAAGGATGATGGATCTGCTGTAAAGATATGGAAAGCTGATGGGGGGATGCTGGTGGAAAAGGTTTTGAAGGGTGAAGGGACAATGCTCTATCTAAAGGGATAATGCAAATGACAAGTATTGATTCTAGAATGCTGGTAGGAAGATGAATGCAAATGCAACTTTATGATGTTTTGAAATGCAACTAAGGATTTGATGCTGATGCAAAGGGTGAAACTAGGATGAAACTAAGATGCAAGGCTGTTTGAGACAAGATTTCAAGATCTGAAGATGGAACAAGACATGAACAAGGAATTGGCTAATCTTCTGGCTCAAGGTTGACAAAATGATGGTTAACTCGAAAACGGAAGGCGAACTGTTTGATGCGGGCGTTATGGGCAATGTTCTCAAATCTGGTTTGGGACTTCTCCTCTGCTTGGTTTGCTTGGATAATGGCTTGATAGCTCTTGGTGTTCTTCTTGATAACTTTTTGCTCTTGATAGGCTTGGGATTTGGACAACTTTGCTTTAGGATGTTTGTTCTTGCTGGGCATCACTTGGAAAAGAGGTTTCTGATTTTGAGGCAAAGGTTTCCAATGGCAAAAGTTAAAGTCAAAGCAATCTCCGCAAGGGACAAAGCAACCCTGCGGGATACAAACAAAGGCAATTAACTCTGAAAAAGCTTTGAAAGTGTATGTTTCAACAAGTGTTTTCACGGAGTCTTTGACTGTCAAGCACTTCAAACAGATCTACCTAAGGAAGGTGAGTATCAAAATCGCTTGCCCACAGCTTGGTATCCCCCAGAAGGGAATACAAATGGTGAGTAATCTTGAGGCGACCCGGTAAACCCCTTGGAATCGGTCCTTGCACAAGGATTTTGATACTTTCGGATGTAGATAGGGTAGCTTCTATTTTATCAAGTTTTTAATAGTTCTGTGGTGTCTCCATACCCGGTTATGTTGATCATCCGTGACTCACTTAAGAGCCTTGCCAATTATGCTGGGGGAGAGGAATGTTTACCATCCCCAGACACGTGTTTGGCATGAACGCCCGGCGATTAGGAGATGTAAGAGATTCTTTTGGTATTCGCTTATTTGTATACCGGCCGGGGGGGATACCGGTTTGAGGTCGTTCTCCGAGGAGGAAGCGCTTCTCCTTGGACAGGCCTCACTAAAAGTAGAACAGGTGAACTTGTCCAAGTTCAAGTGTTCCACGTTGCTTATTCTAACAAGGTTTATGCAAGAATTTGAAAAACTCCTACATGCACATCAAGCAGATTTTGTTCATTTTCCCAAATTTGATTAAGTGATGTTTGAACTTTGAAAATGAAGACACTCGTGATTAGCTTTTGATTTGTTCCTTTCTCCAAAAAGTAAATCGAGCGTTTGCAAGTTTTTTGACTTGGGCATTCAAGATTTGATTAGCGAGTTGTCTTAAGAACTTTGAAAAAGCTTTGTTTTGTCCCTTAGTTCACTCAAGATTGAATTTGTTTGCTTGCTTTGGAAACTGAAATAGATGAGGGAATAGAGTTGTTTGTTCCTTTTAGTGCATTCAAGATTGAGTTTGATTTTCAAATTGACAATGACACTTAGGACCTAAGTTCATTTCCTTAAGTTTCATTCAAGATTGAGTTTGACTTTTGCTGTAAAAGAAAAGAAAAAACCAGTTCCAAGTAAAAACAAAAAGCGACACTGTCCAGCTTATAGGCGATGCTGGAAAGTTCAGAGGTGACATTTAATTCCTATAGGCGACATTCTGTACCTCAAAAGGCGACAGATAAAAAACCACAGGCGTGATTTCTTTTGTTACAGGCGTGATTTAATTAAAAGAAGGCGACAGAAGAGAATTCTGAAACGTAACAGAAGTTGCCGACAACAGGAAAATCTCAGTTATGCAGGCGTGAAAACAGAGTTCACAGGCGTCATTTCTTTCTTCAAAGGCGTGATTTAATTGCATGAAGGCGTGACTGAATTCCTTGTAGGCGACATTTCTTTTGTTGAAGGCGACATTTCTTTGTTTGAAGGCGACATTTAATTGCTGTAGGAGTCATTTCTTTTCATGAAGGCGACATTTCTTTATTTCCTGCAAAAAAAAAGCATATAAAGTATAATTTCATCAAAATGATTGTGGTTAGAGTCCCACCGGGCGTGCCAGAATGTAGACTAGGATTTGTGAGTGCACCTAAACCTGTTTTGAAGGCCAAAGACAAACAAATGTCATAGCATATAATCAAATCAAGTTTAATGGTAAGCAAACTAAAATCAAAGCCACCTCAGTTTAAGCTTAAAACGGATGCGCCCATGCACCGTTTGATATGCTTAGATATAGAGGGATGTGGGTGTGCAAACTCAAGCACTTGGAGCATGCAAGATGGATGATTTGAGGATCAAGAAGACCCAAAATGACACAAAATAGGTATGAGGAACCTATTTTGCCTCAAAGGCCTCAAGAACACACAAATATGCAAAGCTAAATAAATGAACTAAGATTAAAATAAGAAATGAATCTATGTTAATCCATTTAAGCTAATTTAGATGTGATTTAAGCTTGAAAATGATCTAAAAATGATGAACTTATGCTTATGCTAAAATGAAAATGGCATTATAACTTTGCTATTGAGTTTGAGAGTTGAGAGATGATTTGCCTTAGGAAGTGAGGGTATTTATAGGATTTCTAAGGCTTGGGGTAGGAGGAATGAATGGCCAGGATTGAAATCCTTAAGAGAGGCCAAGATTCACTCAAAGGGAAGCACATGGATTGTGCTAGTTCTCAGCCAATCAGGAGGTGACACATGTCACAAGGTGAGTGGATGAAGGGAAGGGCAAAGAGGAGTCAACAAAGGGGGCTCCAAGCTCATAACTCTCCAAATAAATGCTTGTAAGAGCAATGAATGGGCTTTAAGAGGCTTTGAAGACTTTGGGGAAGCAATAAATGCTTTGTGGTTGAGATATTTGGAAGGAAAGACTTTGCTTTGGTTTAGGAAAGTCTTAAGCTTGGTTAGGATTGCACAAAGGTTTAAGGTTAGGATTAGGATTAGATTAGGACAAAGAAAAGGATTAGGATGGGTGAAGAGGGTGGATTTGAGAAGATTCTAGAAGAGTCTAGATTTCTCCTTAGTTTCATGGAATAAAAGGTTATTCATTCCAAAAGCTTAAGTCTTGGGAATATTTATTAAAATATTTTCAATAAATATGGAAATTAAATATTTAACCTTAATTAAATATTTAACCTTGGGATTAGGGTTAGAAAAGATGGGATTAGCCTTTTAATCGAAATTAAGAAGGGATTAGAAGATTTTGGAAGAGGTTAGTGGTCTTAAGAAAAATGGCCAAGTTTGGGATAAAAAATAAATTAAAAATAAATTAATTTATTTTTGAGGTTTTTGGTCAATTTATTAATTAAATAATTAATAAATTAGGGATAATGTCCAAATGACATTTTTAGGCTAGATTCCTTAATTAAAGATTTTTAATTAAGAGAGAGGGATTTAATGCCATAAAAATAAATTAATTAATTAAATAAATAATTAATTAATAAATGATGATGTCATCAAAGATTTTCAGAAAACAAAAATAATTTATTTTCTGAAGGATTTTTTCGGTGTCTACAGCTATTAAAGCAATATGTAAGGCAATTAAATCAGTCATTATGTTGTCATTGATGTCAACTAGTTTTGACTATACTTATCATGATAGTTACAAACATCTGAAGAAGAAAAATGGTAAAGGAAAGAGATATCTACATGAAGAAGAGATGGATATGGAGATATGGCTAAGGTATATATTGGGTAACTTATTGATGAGTCTATGACATCATTTTGTTGACTTGACTGTATTACATGAATTTTTTATGTATTAAAGATCAGAATTGAACAAGTTAATGTAGTCAGTAATTGAAGATTTTTGTATACACCGAGCCAATGCAGTGTATACAGAGTATCAATAATAACCGAGTTAGTACTCACCAACACATCCTGTATTAACCGAGTAAGAGAAAATAATTAAATGCTATGGCAGCCGACTAAATTGACGTCTTGGAAAATTGCATATGATTCTAAGGTAAAAGATAAAGTTAGTTATGAGGATCTAATGGATAATGTTATTCAAAGTTGATCACATGAAAAAGATTGAAACATGTTATTGACACATTTGTCAAGGAAGCTTGAAGCGGAAAAATGGATGATGAAGATTAAGAGGCAAAATCTAATGGATGAGATGAAAATAGTTTATGACATCTATTTAAAGAGACATGAGATTCATTGTTATGTCTGGGATAATTGAATCTACAGGACAATTCATGTGGAAGGAATTTTTCATGCACCACTAATCAAACTGGTTACAGATAGAATTGAGCAAAATTACAAGCATGCCCAAGCATTAGAGTATTGTTGACCGAGTTGAATATGATGAAGGATATGAAGGATTGAAGTGATTATTGATTAGAGGAGGTATTATGAGCTTAGCTTTGATTTGAAAATCTACAATCTTAGTTGTATTTGAATCAGATCACTACTGTATCAGTTTAACCATTTTTATAGCTAAATCTCTTAACCGAGTGGACTTAACAATCTTATTTGTATTTCAATATGACATTCTATGAATGTTGATAGTTTTCTTTTTGACCCCATATTGAATATTCATCAAGATTTAACTGGTAGTGATAAATCCTTTAACCAAGTCACATTTTATAGTGTGAATTGTAACCTTTAACAAGGTTGGCTCCTAACCAAGCTCACTTCAGAAGAGTGAAATATTTTGGGTTACCGGTCCCAAGTGGTTTTTCCCTTAGAAGGGTTTCCACGTTAAAATCCTTGTGTTATGTGTTATCTGATGTGATTGGATTGTTAGTTTACTTTACACATTTCATGTTTTGGATTAATCAGTAAACACAGTATTGATTTTAGTGGTATTCGGTAAATGAACAGAAAGATTGTTATTACTATCTTACCAAGTTGGTTATTTGTTTAGAAAGTTTTAATATATACATCTGTGAGTTTGGGACTATAGGATAACTAGAATTAACTGATTCACCCCCCCCTCCCCCCTCCTCTCAGTTATCTAACAAAAAGATGAAGACCTACAGGACCTTAGTTAAAATTTTAGATAGATTCCCAAGGAACAAAATGCCCCAAGCTTCTTGTTCCCTAGAACAAAACATCCAGGGCCTTTTGTTCCTCTTAGAACAACTAAAAATTCAGATCTCAAACTAGTACAATTTATGGCTTTCTATTTTTGGTTAATGTAGGTTCTTGTTTGTTTCGGTTAGTCTGTAATTTCCTGAAACTCTCTAATTTAGCTCTTTTTAATCATTTATCTTGCATTATTAGATAATTCCCCCAAATCTATTTCATTTGTAATCACAACAATGAAGGACCATTGCACTCACTTAGCACTTAAGTCCTACTTGAGCTTGTTTGGTCATCTTCCATCCTATTATGCATTAAGAAAATGTGAACAAATCCATCTATACCTCCTGTGTTCCTTTATCTTTATGTATAAGAAAAATCAAATTTAAGAAGTATGATCAACATAAAAAAAATAGTTCCTCCTGAATATTAAAACAAACATAGATCTCGAAAACTCCAACAATTCTCATACAAAACTCTCCCCTCTTCAAAACAAGTAAAAACTTACATGTGAAAATCTCTTTTTTAACTTTCCTTCTTTATCCTTTCTAACTACTTAAAATTTTGTATTTCTTTATTTTGAGGAACAACTCAAATTCCCTTCAATCTCAATATTTTCAAGGTGTGGTTCTTGATATGATGCTTCAACTAAAATTCCTTAAAAAATAGTTCTTTATATGATTTATATAAACATATGGCACAATGTTGACATGTTTTGTTATAAACACAAACACATTTCATTTGTAAGAGAAGAATAATAAAAAGAGGAAATATATATCCTAAGGATTTAAAAACACCTAAGTGGAATAGAGAAATTGATGTGGAGATAAGATGGAGAAGAAAATCAAATGGAAAAAAACAAAAGATATAGAGGATGAGAGTAAGTTTCATGAAATTTTAGTTTTATTTAATTAAATTTTAAATTTTATAATTAAAAGTGCTTCAACAATTGTATGGATTGCACCATGATATATATATATATATATATATATATATATATATATATATATATATATATATATATATATATATATATATATATACATATATATACATATATATATATACATATATATACATATATATACATATACATATATATACATATATATATATATATGTATATATATATATATATGTATATATATATATATATATATATATATGTATATATATATATATATATATATATATATATATATATTGTGCATAGAAATTTGAATTGATAACTGTATGCACCATAAAATGGTCACCTAGACTTTGGGCTCCCATTCAGCAATTTATCAAATCTTTGAATCAGTATTTTCAAAAAATCTGCATTTTTCAATTATATCAATTTCCTTGATCAAATCCTATTTTAGCATTTTTGATTATTTTCTATGGGCTAACCATTTTATCCTAAAGTTTTTATTTTTTTTAAAGGAATTTCCTCCCCTTTTATTAAATAAAAAGCCTCCACTTTTCCTCTTATCCTAAGTTGCACAAATAAAGCATTATTCTTATTTTATAAAAATAAGAAAAGAACTTTTTGTCTTATATGGACACAAAAGTCAACTCTTATTTTCTCATTGGAGAAGATTTGTGCACATGGATTGCTCCTCTTTCAATCTCCACCCTTGATTAAATCTTTTGCCTCTTAATCTCCATGGTCCATTCCTTTTCAATTCCTTTAAAAGAAGAGCTCTTTTCTCATTCTTATACCCCAACTTTGAATACTAATCTTATGTTGCAAGATTTCTTGGAGACTTTGGAGCTTTTGGAGATCTTCATGCATTTAGTTTCATTCTTGCATTCTTAGCTTAAGCATTCATGGCATCTAGCTTAGTTTTCTTTATGCTCTAGATTATCTCACATAGATCAATTAGCAAGGATTTGTAATACTTTCATTTTCATAGCTTAGCTTGCATCTTCATTCCTAGCATAGTTGCATTGCATTTCCATTGTTGATTCTTGAGGATATTGGCATTCTTTCCCTTATCTCTTTGAATCTCCCATTGTGTGGTTTACTAGCAAGGTTGCATCTTCAATAGCTCTAGCTAAGAGCAATATACACATCATTGTGACTCCATGCCTAGGGAGCTCTAGGTCACTTTCTCAAGGTTTCCCATTCATGGATTCTCTTGGAAGTAATGACTTAGAGAAGTGAACTATTTGAAGTAATCCTAACTCTACAATCACCAGAGATGATACCATTCACATACACAATATTGAACCAGTCATTGACTTACCCCTTGCCAATCCTCACTTAATTGATTGGTCTCAGCGCTATCAAGAGCCTCATCTCTTAACTTTTCAAAATGACTATGAGATAGCTTGTTACCTAAATGCTCCTGAACATGTAGTCTCTTCCACCAGCGAACCAACTACAAGCATGACAGAACTAGATATCAAGTACCTTAGTCACAAAATGAAAAGAAAAGAAAAAAAGAATAAGAGTTCTGATGGTGAAAACCACTGTGGGGCAGTGTCAAAACCTAAAAAAGTAAAAATAAAGGATGCATCTGAGGGTGAAAACCTCTCTGAGGCACCTAAGGATGAGGTACTTGATCATCTCCCAAGCTACTTTCACGATAGATCTTCAGTGCTTGTTGAGCCTACACAACCAGTTAATTTGAATACACAAGAGGCTCCACAAATTGTGCATTTAGCTCAGTCTCTATCAACATAGGAAAAAGAAGCATATACCAAGTTCCTACAAACCAAGAAGATCAATTTTTCTTGGACTTATTCAGACATGCCAGGATTGGACACTAGTCTCATTATGCATCACTTGTCCATAGCTCTAGGAATCAAACCAGTAAAATAGAAATTGAGGAAAATGCATCCTCACGTAGCTCTTCTTGTCAAAGCTGAATTAGAAAAACTCCTCAGTGTAGGATTTATAAGAGCCATTGATTATGCCGAATGGATATCCAATATTGTACCAGTTTCAAAACATGACAAGTCCATTTACGTCTGAACAGATTTTATAGATCTTAATAAAGCATGCCCAAAGGATGATTTTCCACTCCCAAACATAGACATGATAGTGGACATGACCATGGGCTATGAGATCTATTCTTTGATGGATGGTTTTTCTAGGTATAATCAAATCAAAATAGTTGTTGAAGACCAGGAAAAGACTGCATTCACTTGTGCATGGGGAACCCATTGTTGGAATGTCATGCCATTTGGATTAAAAAATGGAGGAGTTACTTATCAAAGAGCTATGACCACTATCTTCCATGACATGATGCATAAGAATATGGAAGATTATGTGGATGACACCTTGGAAAAATCTAAAAAAAGGGATACACACCTAGGAGATTTGGAAGTAATTCTAGATCATATGGAACAGTTTCAATTGAGATTAAATCCCAAAAAGTGTGCATTTGGAGTCACCTCTAGAAACTCCTAGGATTTATCATTTTAGTTAAAGGAATAGAGGTGGACCCAAAAAAAGTTCAAGCAATAATGGATATGCCACCTCCAAAAATATCAGTCAAATGAGGAGTCTTCAAGGATGCCTTCAATCTATAATGAGGTTTATTTCACAACTGGTTGATAGAGCTCAACCCTTTAACAAGACTTTACACAAAGGGGTTAAATGTGTCTAGAATGAAGATTGTTAGCAAAGCATGGACCAAATCAAGCAATACTTGGCCAACCCTCCAATTTTAATGCCTCCTATCCTAGGAAAACCACTCATATTGTATGTATCAGCAACAGAATCTTCCCTAGGGGCATTATTGGCTCAACATGATGATACTAGAAAAGAAATAACTATCTATTACATCAGTCATACTCTTGTGTCATATGAGGTTAATTACACTAGTATTAAAAAATCTTACCTAGCAGTGATGTTTGCTTCCCAAAATTTGTGACATTACATGCTTGCACATACAATACACCTCATTGCAAAAATTGATCGTCTCAAATATTTTCTTGGTAAGGCTACTCTCACAGGTAGACTTGCTAAGTGGATGATGATCTTATCAGAATTTGACATAGAGTATGTTAAGCGTAAGGCTATAAAAGGACAAGCCATTGCAGACCAATTGGATGATTTTCCAATTTGAGACAAAGCACCAATTCAAATTGAATTTCCAAACAAGCATATAATGTACATGATTGCAAGAACATGGAAGATGTTCTTTGATGGCTCTTTCACGCAAAATGGTTCAAGTGAAGGAGTGTTGTTTGTTTCACCTCATGGGTACATAATTCCTAAGTCTTACAAACTATTGTTCCCATGCACAAATAACATTGCTAAGTATGAGGCCTTAACAAATGGACTAAAAATGGCTATAGAGTGGGGAATCATAGAGCTACATATTTATGGGGATTCACAATTGATAGTCAATGAAGTTAATGAAGAATACCAAACCAAAGATGAAAAAATAGTACCCTACAAGAAAATGGTTGATTCATTGTGACGATACTTCACCTTTGTTACATTTCAACAAATCCCTAGAGCAGAGAATAAAGCAGCTGATTCTATGGCTACATTGGCTTCACTTCTTCAGCTAGAATAGCATGACTCTAGATTTGAATTCCTAGTGGAAGAGCTACGCTACCCTATTTATGACTCCCAAGAAAGCCAAGTTGTTTGTACCCTTATTGGACATGAGTCATCCTGCTATGGTACCATTTACTCATACCTCTATGATGGTACTATTCTTGAAACCTTCAACCGATCTGAATGAAGAAACCTAATTAGAAATGCCTCTCACCGCACCCTTATCTCTGGTGATTTGTATAAGAGGGGTTTAGATGGGACACTTCTTAACTGTTTAGAAAAGGATGAGTCCAACCAAGTGTTAGTTGACATTCATGAGGGCATTTTTCAAGGACATTCCAATGGTCTTGCCATGGCCTGAAGGTTTCTTAGGGCAGGTTACTGTTAGCCTACCATGCAGACAGATGTAGTAGCTTTTTCTAAATCTTGTGAAAAGTGTCAGAAACATGGAAACCTAATAAATGCTCCAGGCAGGGAGCTTATTCCTTCTATTTCTCATTGGCCATTTCAGTACCGGGCCTTTGACCTTGTTGGGAAAATTCATCCCAACTCATTAGGTGGACACAAATTCATTATCACTGCTACTATTTACTTTACCAAATGGGTAGAAGTTGTCCCACTTTATGTTGCCTTAGGCAAGATAGTTTCTTTATTTATTTTGAACCATATCATCTATCAGTATGGAGTGCCTTCTGAAATAATCACTGACAATGAAGGTCAGTTTAAAAACAAGGACCTTAAACATCTTTGCAAGAAATTGAAGATAAAATAGCATTGGTCCTCCATTTACTTCCCGCAAGGAAATGGACAAGCAAAGGCTTCAAATAAAACCATTCTCAAAATCCTCCATAAAATAGTTCACAAGAATGGTAGAGATTGGCATCTACAAATAAATTTGGCCTTGTGGGCCTATAGAACGAGTATTCATACTCCAACGGGGGCTACTCCTTTTTCCCTTACTTATGGTGCTAAAGAAGTGTTACCTTTAGAGGTGGAGATTCCTTCTCTTAGAGTTTCTCTTAAAGGTTTAGTGACAGATGAAGACTACCGTGCCATAAGACTTCAAGAACTAGAACTTCTAGATGAAAAGTGTAAATCATCTTTTGATCACATGAGAGTCTACCAAAAGTGTATGTCCAAAGCATTCAACAAGAAAGTTTCCCCTAGAGAATTTCAAGTGGGGGATCTTGTCCTATGAGAAAACCCTAAGAACCAACAACATAGAAAGCAAAAGGGAAAGTTCAAATCTAATTGGCTTGGACCATACATCATTACTACTACTTTTGGTACAGGTGCTTATTTACTATCTGATCCAGAGGGGGAATAGCTCCCTGACCCTATCAATGTTTTGCATCTCAAGAAGTTCTACCTATGATGCCTATTCTATTTGGGGGCATCCTTTGTACATATCTTATTGATCCTGAAAAAATTTCAAAAAAAAATTCATATATGATGCTGAAAAAATCATAAAAAGCATATAAAGTCCTGAAAAAAAATACAAAAAAATCAAAAACTGTAAAAAAATTCAAAAAAATAGAAAAAGTGCCTTGGTGAAAACCTAGAAACAAGCGCCTTGGTAGCAAAAATACAAAAAAATTGAAAAAATAAAAAATCTCCAAGTGGTGAAAACCTCGAAATAGGCTCTACTTGAGGCCTTTGCACCCTTGTCTTTTAGCATACATCCTCGACACTTAGCCTCTCTCCATCATGCCTTGACCTTGTTGCCTTGGTTTGGAATTGGTCTTTGTCTTTGTCTTTGTCTAGGGGGCATAACTATGTTAGCTTTGGTCTCTAGGATGCATTGGTCTTTAGGACATCACCCCAACGATGTTTTTCAACACCAACCCCAACTATGTTTTTCAACACTACCCTAGCATCAAGTGTTTCTCAACACTTATCAGATATCCTACCTTTATCATCTTAAAATGGAATCACTTCCATTTGGATAGGTTTAGCACCCTCTTTCAATGCATTTATCATGATAAACCTGCATTTAGGATGCATTTCTATGTCCTGGGTGAAATTAGGGTTAGGATCCTGAGGATTCTCCTTAATTCCCCTCTTCTATGACTCTAATTTCTAGGTAGGATATAGAAATGGGTCCTCCTAGCCTTCATCATGACAATCACATGATCTTTTATCTATCATAGACATTCTATTCTCATCAAACTTCATTTCTAAGTTTTTGGGAATCCTCGGGGCCTTTAAACTGCATCCTAGCAAAAGTTAGGGTTTTTGGTCAAGGTCAACCTTAACCCTGACTAGGTCAGGGATGACCTTGACCCTGACCAGGTCAGGGTCAACCTCAACCTTGACCTCATCTTGCCGGGATTTCAAATTTTCAATTCCCGCTAATTTAGCTTTCGGGATTATTAACTTCCCGCCTCTGGGTCAACTGTTTCGGGCTCCGAAATGGTAAATCCTTTAATTACATTTAATTTAGATCCATTCTCTAAAGGTTGTGACCTAATTGGGATTTAATTCTTCAAGGTGGCCCTTCTAGAGGAGTGTGACCTAATTCACTATAAAAGGAGGCCTTCCTCTCTCATTTTCGCATCTCATCTCAAGCAATCAAGCTCTCGAGTTCTCAAGGTGTTCAAGCAAGCATTTCAAGTCTTCAAGCATCTTCAAGCATTCATATTTGGAGCAAGAGAGAATCATTCTTCCTTGATCCATCATCATCAACATTTCAAGCATTCAAACATGGAGTAACAACTACGGATTGTGAGAATGGTAGAAGTACTTTAGCCTTGGGGGCTTGGTATGATTTTCTATCATATTCAAATCTATGCATTGTTATTTCATTCATATTCATGCTAGGGTTTTAATCTAGAGGATTAGATCTTAGCTTTACACTTTCAATAGACACACACACATACTATTTCAATTGGCTATTCGTGGAGGTGGGAATCACCAAAACGGGGGTTTGACTAAGGCAAAACCCTATATAGCCACCCCAAAAACCCCTTTTTCAGATATCTGCATGTGTTGTTTTGGGAATTAGAGGCCAGATCAGAGTACCCTTTTCATTGAACTTTCAGGATCTGTGAACAGAATCGGATTCAGAGTTCAGAATAAAAATGTGGTCTTTGAACTTTTAAAAGGTCAAAGTCGACCTATGTGAATCTAGAGAAAAGATTTCTGGGTTTTGTCTGCCTCGGCATTTCCAATCCAGTATAAGTGACAGAACTTTTTGAAACTTCATACAGACTTCAAAAAATAGGTATTTCTAGATTAACATCATGATGAGGTATGTACTTTGATCTAATTAATTTCCAAGCATTTTTAGATCTATTTATGCTTCTAAACATCCTTTCTAAATGAATAGGTGATGAATGTTATGTATGTTACTATGCTTCCATTTTCACCTTATTCATTTTGGTGAACCCATTTGTGACAACTCTTTCTTTTATGGTGTTAGATTTAAATCTTGTAGATTTCTTTCTTGCATTTATATTTCAAAAATACAAAAAAATTGCAAAATTCCTTTAAAAATACAAAAATATTTCTATTTTTTCATGTTTTTAGTACTTTCTTTGTATTCAACATGTATGATTCTTGTTTGGAGTACTTTGATGATGCTTTTATTATACAAAAGGATAGAATCCCTAATGAGGAACATGGTAGTGAGGATGAAAATGGTTTGAATATGGTCTCCATGGATCCTATTCCTATTTCACTCTCCTCCACAACCTCTCCAATTGACCTTTACCATAGGGTGTGTGCATGGTTACCTTCATGTCCCTCTATTTGCAATATTGATAAACCAAAAATGATATTTCCTAAACCTTTGATGATGGTAAAAGGATGTCCTCCTATAACAGTTAAGGGTAAACCTAGAGATCCATTGGATTTTTTTGATAACACTAATTCTATTTCACATGCTTATCGCACACGGAATAATCCTCAGCCTACTGTTCTAGTTTATTTACCTCCTTCTCAACCTACACTTCCCCAAGTGCCTAGGTATCCTTCTACCTTTAAGGAGTACAACTTAGTTGATCAATTACGTGCTACTCCTGACAAAATATCTCTATGGGAATTACTTCAAACCTCCCTAACATATTATGAGGCTTTGCAAAAGGCTTTATCTACTCTTCCTGCTATGCCTCCTAACCAAGAAAACATTCATTCAATTTTGGATTGTATGCATGCTATGCCTTTTGTACCTCCTATAGTGTTTTCTGATGATGATTTACCTTCATTAGAGGTGCAAAATCAATATGATGCTCTTATGGTGGCTATCTCTATTAATAAGAGCATCATTCAAAGAACCTTAATTGATAATGGATCTGGACTTAATGTTTGTAGCATGGACATGCTCAAAGCAATTAAGGCTGATTTATCTACCATTCAACCTGATAATGTTCCTATACGTGGATTTGATAATATTGCAAAAAGAACTTTGGGTATTATTACCTTACCTATTAAGGTGGGTCTAGTTATCCTACATACTCCTATTCATGTTATGCCTGGACCACTTAACTATAACCTTCTTTTAGGAAGACCATGGTTACATACTATGCATGCAGTTCCTTCTACTCTCCATCACAAGGTTTGATTCATCTATAACAATCTAATGTATACATTACATGTGGATGATGCTCTGAATCCTTGCTTAAACGCAGAATATGCTAAAATCTCTTAATCTATTCAACCTAGTAAAGAGATTGAAAAACAATCGCCAATACAACAATCTGAGATAAAACAACGTGAAATTCAACAACAAGAAGATCCATCTTCTTCCTCTTCCTTGACTGAAGATGATTGGGGAACATTGGATTTTAATCCCACATTTATTGGTGAATATAAGGTCTCTAATTTAGACTTTATGAAGCAACAAAATGGGTTTGAGAAAAAAGTTTTTATTTCTTCTCCATTATCTGAAGAATTAAAAAGTAATTTTGTTGCCGCTTCAAGCAATGAAACACTTGACACTATAAAACCTGATTGTTATGATATTGTGACATATGCCACTCCTTGGACTCCTTCTGATATGACTAATCGATATGGTCCTGGTTATCATTTGCTTAATAAATCAGGATTCAATGGGAAAGTATGTGGTAAATATGAACAAGGTATACAAGTACCCTTGGATAATGACATCTATGACCATACGTATGGATTAGGATTTAATCCTTACCAACAACCCTCTGCTTTTCCTCTTAATGTTAATCATATTTGCAGTGGATAGTTGAAGTTGGTTAACCCATTTCTTATTGATCTTAATCAACAACCTTCTTTGGATATCTTCCCTAAAGAAGAGGCTTAATGGAATATTTAGGGGTTTATGAGGACTTACCTAAGTTTCATCATAAGCAAGGAAAGCCTTATTGCTTAAAAATTGATGCTTATTTTGGAGAACATGAAAAACAAGATATTGCGCCTTTACCAATGGATTCTTCGATAAGAAGTGATTTATTAATCACTAAGACTATTGATATTCAAATGGATGAAACTAATTCTGAAAGGGTGATAAAACTTGGGAAATGTTTGACTCATGATGAATGTGATCAGTTGGCTTCCCTTTTGCTTGAATTCAAGGATATCTTTGCTTGAACATATTCTGATATGCCAAGTATCGATTCTAAGATTGTTACTCATAACATTGTTTTAAAGCCTAATATGAAACCTATAAAATAGAAAATTCAAAAGATGAATCCACGAATTGCTTTCTTAGTCAAAGGTGAAACTGAAAAACTATTGGATTCTGGATTTATCCATTCTATTGATTATTTAGATTGGATTTCAAACATTGTCCCTGTGTCAACGGGAGAAAATAAGATAAGGATGTGCACTGATTTTCACAATTTAAATAAGGCATCCTTGAAAGATGATTTCCTGCTACCTAATATTGATATGATTGTGGATTCCATAGCGGGCCATGCTCTGTTATCCTTTATGGATGGATTTTCAGGATATAATCAATTTTTTATCCCTCCTGAAGATCAATTTAAAACTGCATTTATAACACCTTGGGGAACCTTTTTTGGGGTCATGATGCCCTTTGGATTAGAAAATGCAGGAGCAACTTATCAATGGGCTATGACTTTAATTTTTCATGATTACATCCATAAGATTCTTGAAGATTATGTGGATGACATCTTGGCAAAATCCATACAAAGAGAAGATCATGTTACTATTTTACAACAGATATTTGAAACAATTTGAAGTTATAATATGAGATTGAATCCTAAGAAGTGTGTCTTTGGGGTTGATTCTGGTAAATTATTAGGATTTATAATCTCTAAGCGAGGCATCGAGGTAGATACTAAAAAGATCGACGCTGTTGTTAATATGCCTCCTAAAAATATTTCTCAATTATGAAGTTTGCAAGGAAAAATACAAGCTATCCATCGCTTTGTTTCTAACTTGGCAGACCGAACCATCCCTTTTACTTCCTTTCTTAGAAACGATGCCACTTTCTCTTGGAATGAGAACTGTAAATAGACTTTTGAGAAATTTAAGGAGTATCTTGAAAATACTCCTATCTTGTAGCCTGCTAAGTTTGATAAAACATTTCAATTATACACTTCAGCTACCCCACAAGTTGTGAGTGCATTATTAGCTCAAATTGATGACAATGGTAATGAAAGGCCTGTCTATTACATCAATCAAACTTTATTGGATTATGAAACAAGATACACACCTCTAGAAAGACAATGCTTAGTGGTGGTTTATGCATGTCAAAAACTTAGGCATTATCTCATAAATGCTGAAGTTAATGTGATTGTCAAATTTGATCCCTTAAAACATCTTTTTTCACAAACTGATATCTCCAGCCACTTGGCAAAATGGGTAATGTTACTAACTGAATTTGATCTTAATTTTACTCTTTAGAAATCAATTAAGGGACAAGAGTTGATAGATTATTTAGCTGAATCTCCTTGTCCTCACTCTATTGAAGGTTCTACTCCTATCGAATTTCCTGATGACAATATTTTAGCTATTCAACAGGATGATATTTGGGAATTATATTTTGATGGGTCTAAGTGTAAGACAGGATCTAGTGTGGGTATCATCTGATTCCCCCTACAAAGAAACCCATCCCTTTATCATATCAATTGACCTTTCCTTGTACTAATAACATTGTAGAATATGAAGCTCTTATAGCTAGCTTACGAGCTGCTTCATCTCTCAATATCAAACACCTACATATATATGGAGATTCGCAATTGATAGTTGTGTTAGTGCTCAAATATGCAGATTATTACATACTCCTACAATCCCAATGGGTATAACCTAGCAATATGAAAACACTAAGGTATTAAGGTCAAAAACCTTCTTCACTTTGAGTATGAATACTCAGGCGGGTGTACCTACTTCAATTCACCGTTTGATTGAGCTGTGAGTTGTGAACTAGCTCCTTCACTGCTTCATGGTTACTTTCAAACTTAATTCAATAAGATGATAAAACTTTGATTGCAGACCAAATTATCCTGATGCATAACACTATTATTGAAATCATGAAAGTAATCAGATAAAACAATGGTTTAAGGATATTCATCCTTCTTCTTTTTAGAGTTGAACTCAAGGAAGGCTAACCTCATTCAATACTTCTATAAAGTATTACAATACATACCTATAAACTTGTCATAGAATGATTCAGATTAGATTTGTATAGATGAAGTAAAATGAAATCAGTCGTTTATATTTTGGATGGCAAATGAATGAAAATGGAACCAAAACCAGTGCCTAATCCCTTTGGGTAATAGAGTCAACCCCACCCTTACATACGACTATTAATGCATACATACTGTAATTCAAATGATATGCCTGATGTACCATCTTTTAGATTCCCACAACTGTCATCAAATTCATATATGGCTTATCAATTCCCAGAAATCTCCCCTAAGATTTTACTCCTTCCTTGAAGGAAACTTAAGTTTAACCCCTATATTCACCTTATGAATAATGTATCTAAAATGCCTTGCAATATAAATACATTATAAAACTGAAACACTCCATACACAAAGACAACCAAATCGTAGTAACAGAGTTCCAGTACTTTGTATTAATAATCTGAATGCAGTGATATAGTCTCTCTTCCTTAGAGAAAAATAGGTTTGATATTTCATAACCTCTTCCTTACAAAAATTTCCCAACCTCTATATTCAATAATAACTGACTATTTATACTAATCAACCATCCTAGAATCCTCGAAAGGATGCAACAAGCTTCGGATGGCTGATAGAAATTTGCACTAGAAAACAAAAGAAAATACAAACAGAAAGATATTTGATAAAGACAGCAAGGCATATTTTTTCAATTCTAAACAACTTCCGCAGCTGGCACCTTTGTTTGTAGATATTTTCAGAGCAATTACCAAGTTAGTTATATGAATGATGACCACCATTACAAGATAATTTACATCATTCTCTATTTGAACACGCTCTCCCTCAAATTCTGGATCAGGTGCCAAGTGCAATCTATTCTTCTTCCTCCTCTATCAGCTGGATAACCGATTTTTTCTTCTTCTTTGTTATTAGCTTTTCCCAAGCTGCCACATCATCATCAGATGGCCAGTCGTAACTCTGTAGCTCCTGTAATAAGTTGACTTGCCGTTCCCATGTAGAATCAGTCACATTTTTAACTTCTGCTGTAAACTTAATACAGTCACTTTCAACTTTGAATAAATTATCAATTATATTGTTAGTTCTTTCCACATCCAAAGCCTTATTATCTTTTAGAAAGGTGTCTTGCTTGATTACCAACTGACCCATTGACAACTTCCAATCTTCCAGCTTGACCACATTTCCATTGTCATCATATACCGGGGGTAAATAATTGCTGTAGTCTTTATCAAACATGGCTAACCTAGCCTTTACTTGGTTTGACTTTCCTTTGAAAAACTTTGACGCAGCACTTATTAGGCCAATCCTTTCAAATACATCAGTCACTACTTTTGGGATATCAGGCCTGTGTTCTTGTAAACTGTCAAGTTTATCAAACAACAAATTCCTCCCAGACCAAATACTATAGAGTGGCTCCAAGGTGGCTAAATAGTCATTCACCTTTTGATTGATCTGATGTAATAGGATGACTAATTTATGAACTGCATCCATCTTGTCCTTTATTTTGTCTTGCCTGTACTGCACTATTTTGGCTATAGTGTCCAGGGATGCATCCAATTTCACCTTTTCCAAGTCTTCAGCAGGTCCCTCAGGTGCTTCCAAATTTATCTGAATAGGTACCTCAACTTGCAAAGGAGGAGGAGGAATTATTTTTGAGGCTTCTTCAAGTTTGACCTTTATTTCTGCCAGCTCATCTTCCAATTGTTTGATCTTCATCATTTTCAAATCTCTGTCCTTGGCTACCATGCTTGAACTTTCAAACAATTTAGCATATCTTTCTGACAGCTAAGCTGTCTTGGCTTCATTCAGATTAGCCCAATGAGTTACTGCCTTGGAGACTTCAAGGTCTATTGTATTTTGTACAGTCCATATAATCTTATTCCCCTCCATCTTATCCTCTATACTCAATAGAGATGGCTTTTGGGTTTTGGGGGCCATAGACCACATTGCAACAGCTTGGGACTTAGGGTCATAGCCACTTCCTCTTATCATGTCACCAATGTGAACCTCATATGATAGGCTACCCTCTGGTTGCTTTCTCAATTGATCAATGAGGAATGCAGAAGTCAGATCCCATCCTGGGGTTAACAACATTCCACTTGATTTAACCAATTCTCTGGCTTCGTCCACTGTTATAGGATCAAGGCTAGGATCATATGAAGCAAGAGCTCTCAAAGTTTCTTCACTTGGCTCCATACCTTTAGGCAGAGCTTTCTTTACTTCTTGCTACTTGTTCCAAATGAGAAAACTCTTGAACTCATCAGTCTTAATAAATTGATCATCCCTCAAGAATTCCTCCTGATAGACCTCTCTGATATCCTTCTCCAACCACAAGCACTTTTCTCTGCTTTCTTGCCCAATGGCCATTTTCTTGCCTGCTCTTATTGCTTTCCTCAATTGATGATGATATGGCCTATCACCTGGTACAAGAGCAGATGCTCTGTCAATTTCCTTTCTTTGTTTTTCATGCCTTGAAGGTTCACCTTCCTCAAGCCTCTGTTTCTTCAATGGTGGCTCTGAGATATCCTTTATTTCTGGTTGATCTTGAGTGAGATCAACAACTGGTGGTCCCTCAACCTGTGGAGGACTATCTTCTTCTTGTGACTCATCAGTGAATTCTTCCTCATCAGAAGATGAATAATCTTTCTTTTTCTTCTTCTCTGGCTTATTCTGATCAACCAGGCTTTCCAATTGATTCGCCAAGGTATCATATTTTTCAATCATCCCATCAATCTTCTTCAAATAAGGAAGATCGGGGAAAAAACCATCAAAAGGAATCTGAGATGCTTTCAATTGTTTGGACAAATCTACTAAATCAAAGAATCTATACCATCTCCTCTTAACCTCATCTTCATCTAAAATGTTTCTAATCACATCTTCTTCATCTAAACCCTCATGCTCCTTGATCACACCAATGTTTGGGATGTAAGTCATCCTGGCAATCTTGATGAAGCCCTCAGGATCTATGTGCCTACAAGCACCAGTAACCATTTTGAATTGTTGTAGCCATGCACTAATTTGAGGAAAAGCCCTCTTTCCTATCAGGAAGTCACCTATCCTAAATTTCCTGGGTGTGAATGTACCCTTTCTGTGAGGGGCCAGAAGCTCTCTATCTGTACACATCAATTGCCAAACAAATTCCAAACAAGCCACTCTCGAAGGCACATACTTCGGTAATAAATGTGGGGGTTGGGGACAACCATAAACTTTGATAATTGTGGAATTATCTCCTAAGTAGAAGTCACCCCAATTATGATTTCCATCCCACTTATCCACATACTGCAGTGGTCTTAAAAGCCTAAGGACTCTAGGAGATAGCCTAGTGACATTTATGCCTAGCATCCTGATAATTGGAAAGACAATGAAATTTTGAAAAACACAAAAATCTGCTTCATTGGAGGTAGAATTCCATATTCTCACCCACAACTGCACTGGATTGTGCTGATCCTTGAAAGTGAACCTTGGTTTTAACATGTTTAAATCAAAACTGTTGATGTTGAAAAACAGAATCAAATGCATTAATAAAGAATAATGCATGAACTCAATAGGACTTTTACTTTCTTTGACAGACATCAGCCCTTGATGTATCCTATCAATTACATACTGAATGTAATCATAGTCAGTGTTTACCAGGGAATTTTGAATATCCAAGATAATCATCAACAAGTCAGCTGGTAAAAACTCTGCATCCCCATCAATTCCCAAAACTCTACATAACGCATAGCCAGTATATCTCATATAATGATGGAGGGATTTGAACTAGTATGGGGCATTCATGTTAGCAGGAAGGGGGGCTATATATTTATCCTGTTTTGGCATATGTCTAACCAACTGGTCTTTTACTGACCCTATATTGCTTCTGTATCTTGCCTTTTCTTTGTTCAAATCAATCTCAGTTGAAGAGGACGTGTATAGACCAAAAGCTTTCATAAAAGATCCCCTATCAAGAGTAACTAAGGGTGATTGGTCTTCTTTTCTAATTGTCCTTGAGATAGGGTCATAATTTCTAGCTAGGGCAACAATTAAATCAACATCTAGGAAAACATCAGGGACAACCATTTTTCCCAATCCTAACACCCAACCATTACAGACAGGAACATGCTTATTTTTATTGCGGTAAAAGAAGTTGAAAATAGTGTAACCTGAGAATTCCAGAGTGATTGGGTCTCTACACCATCCCAAAAGATCTTCAAACACGTCATCAACAGCCCTCTTGTTCTGACTGGAGCCCGGCAACAGTTTCAAGAATTCATCTGAAAAATTTGGTTTATTCTTGTCCTCACCAGTTTTGGACTTGGCCTCACTACTAGAAGACACTGCACTCTTCTTAGGTTGACTCATCCTTGCTACAGAAACATCTTCAATTCTCTGTATCTCAAATGCTTTATGCTCAGAAATTCTCTAGACAAACAGAAACTCTTAACAACTAAGACTGAACAAATAAACAATGAGCTTCAACTTATTTATCGACATGAATCCAAGGTGTGCAACTACCATAATTAATGCAAATCTCCTTAATTGATCCCATATTCAATTTTATGTACCCTCAGATTTCAAATTTTGAGCTCGCCATGTCCGGATGTTGACAGATAGATTAAACTACTTGAAAATGAGGTGAAGAAGCAATGATCATGATTCTGTACTTTAAAACTGTTTGCATCATGCGATCTTTCTTCTTGAAGCTGATTTGATGGCTTACTGGTTTCATGTCCTGATCGACAAAGTACTTTATCTATGTGGCAATGGTTCCTTTTCTTTTCCCTTTATGACCTTTTCCATCTGAGCCCATTTAGCGAATCGGCGACTATTGGCTTCTCTTGGTCGCTGAATATAATGCTAACCCTAGCTAGCAACCGGAGAACTAGCGACCACTGGCTTCACGAGTTCTCTGAATCCTTGTTTAATCCTGGTTCAAATTTGGAGAACTAGCGACTACTAGCTTCGCGGGTTCTCGGAATCCTATCCTTAACCACCCATGCATTTCACGAATCAGCGAACAAAGGGCTCCCACTTAAACAGTTAACTGCAATTACCATTTGGCGAACTAGCAAACAAAGCCACCTCCCATTCTCTTAATATTATGACTGACGGTCAATTTTCTTGGAGATCTAGCGAACAAAGGGTTCGCGCATTCGCTTAAAGATATACTTAACTGCTTGATTGTCTGGAGAACTGGCGAACCCCTTTAATCTCTGATTCGCTGAATCTTTCCTTAATCATCACTTTATACTAGGATTCCAGATTGACCGTTGATCTTCATCAATCGATGGCTATCACTAGTTCTCTGAATAACAAAAACCTTAACCATTTAATTCTGAGAATCAGCGAACAAAGAGCATTCGCTAGTTCTCCAAATACTCCATATCATTGAAAATTTCATTTCGAGAATAAGCGACTGAGACCTTAAAACTTATCATCCATTGATTCGCTTATTCGCCAGACTGTTTTAACCTTTATCCTTTTATTAAGAGAACTGGCGACCACTGGCTTCGCTGAATCACTAAATTGTTTAGTATGTCACCAACTTATTCTGAGAATAAGCGAATGTGAGAAAACTTATCTCCACTGAAATCTTTTGGGCAAACCATTAGAACCGCCAAATTTAGAGGATAGTACTATAAGTATTTAGTCGCTCATTCGCCAGATCAAATATGCAGGACCCACAGATATTTTGAGATTAAAACAGGGCCGTTGATCGTGAAAATAATCCACGGTATTCACTAATTCTCTAGTTGACATGACCCTTGACCGCCAGATTCTAAGAATAAGTGAACAAAGTGTTCGCTGAATCGCTAGATTGTTTCACAAGACCGCCAAAGATTGCGAGAACTAGAGATAACCCTCATTCGCTAGTTCTCGGAAAGGAAAATGAAACCGCCGAAGCACTTGGAGACTTAGCAAACAAAGTAATCAAAAAGCGTGGCTTTAATGCATTCACCAATTTGCTGGATGTTTGGGATAACCGCTGGAAGATCTAGAGAACTAGCGACTGATATTAATAGTGAACATGAATTTGACTCATTCGCTGAATCACCAAATTGTTTTGAAATTTGATAAGACACTTCCCGATTCGGCGAACACTTGGGGCAAATAAGCATATGCACAAATAGCAACTTAAGTGACTTAAAGGTAACCAAGAAAAAGAAACAAGAGGGCCACATGAAGTTTAGAAACGAATTGGAAACATTTTGAAAGACAAGACCTAGGGTAAGGGTTTTTCTGAACATGTCAAAAACCACTTTCACGACACTTTACAAACCCTAGTCCAGGTATAACACTCGCATGGAGACTTAAACCAGGAATTGGACACAAACCTCAAAAAACTTTTAGGATACCCAACAAGTTGAACAAATTAAAGGTGGATATTAGACTAAAAACAATAGAATGACACAGTATAGATATTTATCTCTTGATGTCCTTTCACAATTTTCCTCTTACACAATCCAGACATTACCAAGGAAAGATAATTAGCACACAGATGCTATGGAAAGTGCAGCATCCTTGGTTTGTCTCGAGAACAATGCTAAAAATTTCCAATTTACAATACAAACTCTTAAAAGTCCTGCAATTTTTGATAAGATTACCTCTGATTGTTTCAACCTGCATTTGGATGAATGGTATTCACACATTTTTCATTTTTTGAAGGATGGTACCTTTCCTAAATCAGCAACAAGGAACATGTGTAATCGCATTCAAAAACTTGCAGTGTGCTATATCATTTTAGGAGATGCACTATACAAACACTCTTATGAAGGTTTATTATTACGGTGTCTCAATAGAACCGAGATTCTTGTAGCTTTAACAGAAGCTCATTCTAGTTCTTGTGGGGGACACTTTGGTGGAAAATCTTTAGTTCATAAGTTACTTCGAATGGGGTATTATTGGAAAACTATCGAACAAGATTCTTTTATGTTTGTTAAAAAATGCCCTCAATGTCAACAACATAGTAATTTGATTCATGCTCCTACTCATGAGCTTCGTAATCAAGTTTCTCCATGGCCTTTTAGTATTTGGGGTTTTGATCTTAATCGAAAAATCTCACCAACTTCTTCTCAAGGGCATACTTACATTCTCACTGCTATGGATTATTTCATGAAATGGGTTGAAGATATCCCTCTTTGTTCTACAATAGCAGATGTTATTTTTTATTTCATCCTTAATAATATTATAGCAAGATTTGGTATTCCCTTGACAATAGTTTCAGATAATGGAACATCTTTTAAGAATAAAGACGTTGCAAAATTCTTGGAGAAATATAGGATTCAACATAGATTTTCAACTCCTTATTATCCTCAATCTAATGGACAAGCTAAAGCATCGAATAAAATTATTGAACAAATTTTGTGAAAAATAGTTAGTAAGCATGCCAAAGACTGGCATACTCAACTGACTTACGCTTTATGGGCCTATAGGACTAGTGTTCATACTGCTACAGGTACTTCTCCTTATAATCTTGTTTATGGTACTGATGCTATTATGCCTTTGGAACTAGAAATACCATCCTTACATGTTTCATTTCATGGGATAATTGATAAAGATACTTTTCGTGAACAACGTTTAAAAGAATTGGAAATGTTGGATGAACAATGAATACATGCATTAGATCATATAAAGCTTATCATAAATCTCCCTAGAAACAATATAATCACAAGGTCATTGAATGAACATTTGTAGTTGGTGATTTAGTTCTTTATGAGAATCAATGAAATGTGAATGCTTTACCAGGTGAAAAAGGAAAATTTAGCCCTAATTGGCTTGGACCTTTTGTTGTTATTGAAAAATTTGGTTCGGGTGCTTACAAACTTGCTAATATGGATGGTGTTTCTTTTAAGGAACCCATTAATATTATGCATCTTAAATGTTATTACCCTTAATCTCATTTGTTCCATGTGCATTTATGTGTTCCTTATAATGATTTCCTTTATAGGTAATGTAGTTTTAGTAAAAATTACATATTGAACATGTTTATGCACTTTATTTCTTTCTTTCTATTAAGTTTTATATTGATGAAAACATAATATTCAAGTATAGAACTAATTAGTAAAGAAAGTTTTTCATTTATCAGCAATACATAGTTTTTCAAAGTTCTGATACATATGAGGCCAATGGCCCTATCTATCACTACATCTATCACCATGTCGCTCTGATGGTCGATGACTCCCAAATCTCTCTCCTCTGTGATAGGAAGATGAACATTTGTGTGTCCGTGTATGGCTCCTAGATATGCTCATGGCCTAAACACATTCTTGGAGACTTTGTATCTCTATCATCATCTTCTCCTCCCTCTCTCTGCACATCCTCAACTCCCGCTGGATGCATATGAAGATATCGACATGTCTACCTGGATCTTTGTGCCCAATGGAAGACTCTCACTCATCAGCTAGAAGTCAATAGCAAATAATGTTATCCTTGAGAACCTCAGATACAAAAATCCTCCATTCCACGATGCTAGTTGTAGAGGAAACATACTTTTATCATGCTAATATCATATTTTCATAAAATCATATTTGTAATAAAAAATTCATAGTCCATACCTGGGTCTCCCTCTTGGACATCACTAAAGTGTCTAGATGGTGGGGCCATGGAGTGACTACTCTCTCCATGCTCACTATGTCTAGGCCACAGAGGTCGTGTCTCTGTGTGGGGCCGTGGGGGCCATCACAATCTCAGTGGTGATGCAAGAGTGATAGGTATATCTACACCAATATCACTGGTTGGGGGCATGTCCTTGGCTCTATCATCTACTCTTTCCTCCTCCATCGGTTCCCCCTCAGCGATGTGTTCCCCCTCATTTCTGATATTCTCATCATCCCTGCTATCTGCACTATCCTGGTGTGTCCTCTGTCTATAGTCTGGATCACTTGTAGGATAATCCTCAGGGAAGATAGGGTGGGTCCCCTCTAAGCTCCAATACTGGATGTAATCTCGGCTAACCCCTGCATAGGATACATCTGATGGTACCTCAATATCCTCTGTCTCGTTTACATCGCTATCCTCTATGTCTGTCGCTGAAGGTCGGTGCATGGTGCTGGGTCTCTGATGGTATCTCATCAGATGTGCATAGCAAGGTACTGCCTTAGGGACTCCCTATGGTAGGCCAAACTATCTCATCACTCGATCATAATAATATGGCATCACTATATGGCTTTGGTGACCTTCTAGTAGCTTATGCTGCTAAGAGTGTCTCATCTGGAATCGGGTGTCTGGCCACTCTGTCATCTGGCAGTAGAGTCTCCATATCACATCAACACTGGCAATACAGTCAAGATGTACTCTCCAGTAGATCATATCTCCAAGTTGCCAAACATCTCTCATAGGATATGCAAAGGCTCTCATCGTACTCGCATCTACCATCACTGGCACTCCCTATGGATGTGTACATGTGAAGTGCTCAAAAATCCAAATCTGTACAATGGTGCACGTCGATAAACTCTCTCATTAATACCTCACCAGCTGACTCAACTCATGGTATAGCTGATAAAGCATGCTATGACCCCATGAGAACATAATCATATCTCTCTCCATCCTTTGAATCAAAAGAGTCATAGGTGAACAAAATACAGTACCCTTTGAGTTGGGTAACACAACCAAGGCTACTATACATAGCATCACCTTCCGTACTAAGGGAGTATGGCCTGATACTATGGATGATAGTGAGATGTGATCTGAATGAGTCTGCATCACTAGATGCCCACCTATACAATGCTCTATATCTGCATGAATCTCCTCCCAACCTCTATGTGTCCTAGGTTTGACAATCTCTCCTCAGACTAGAAGCCTCATAATCCTGTATACATCCTCTAATGTCACTATAATCTCACCGGAAGGAAGATGGAAGAAGCATGTATCCTCATCCCATCTCTCTATTAGTGTAGATAACATCTCCTGATGTAGCCTAACCTGTGGAAGGACTGATACCCAATATAGTCCTACATCCCTTAGTAGCTATAAAACCTCATCATCCAAATTGGACAGCCTCTCCTTGACCTGCACTAGCAGTTCCCCAAAGGGATGCTCTTGGAAGCAGATGAGGTCTTGCAATCACAAACCAGCATCATATCAGTCATCTACATCATCAAATCTGAAAGTACAACTGATCTAGGTCAAAGTTGACCTCAATTAGGTCAAGGTCGACCTTACTAGGTCAAGGTTGACTTTTTTAGGTTAGGGTTGACTTTTCTGGGTCAGGGTCGACCTAATTGGGTTAGGGTCGACCTCCAGGGGGTAAAATCAACCTTGCCTAGCAAAAACATGAATTTGGAAAGAATCTCACCTCAAGGAGTGCTCGTCTGGTAGCTAGACGGTGTCTCACAGTCTCCATGCATGTCACTCGTAGTTCCTCTCTTCTCGGCATCTTGCTTCTAATTTCAAATCTGTAAATGGTAAGAATGAGTAAGTATTACCTTTTTCATCTCTTTTATAGGCTTACAATTAGGATTAGGGTAAGAATTTCCTTTTATGCATTACGATAGACATTCATTCTTTTCATCATAACTTGAGTTAGATAACTCTTTTTTCCATGCCGTCAGTGGTGTTGGAATCATGATTTAGATACCTAACTCCCTGAACCAATTTGGGAAGGGTAGGAATCCTTCTAATAGGTTTAGGAATGAAATTTTCCACACTCTGCATATCCAGTATCTAGAGTTTTCTTACCACCATGTTTCACCCTTCCAAACTAGAAAGTCAAAATAGGGGGGGGCATAAGGGGCTCTATATACTTCTCAAATTATCATATAGTAAGCTCTAGGTGATTATAGATTTTCATTAACCTGGTGTATTGTAGGTTCTAATAGTTTTCTACAGGATCTTTACATCGAGGACTTTGCTATATCCTTTTTTTTCATCTTTATGATATTTTCTTACTTTAGCTTGCATATTCACAAAGTGTCATATCTAAGCTAAAGTGGGGGCTAAATGTATCATCTTAAAATGGAAGCACTTCCATTTGGATAGGTTTAGCACCCTCTTTCAGTGCATTTATCATGATAAACCTACATTTAGGATGCATTTCTATGTCCTAGGTGAAATTAGGGTTAGGATCTTGAGGATTCTCCTTAATTCCCCTCTTTTATGACTCTAATTTCTAGGTAGGTTATAGAAATGGGTCCTCATAGCCTTCATCATGACAATCACATGATCTTTTATCTATCACAGACATTCTATTCTCATCAGACTTCATTTCTAAGTTTCTGAGCATCCTCTGGGCCTTTAAACTGCATCCTAGCAAAAGTTAGGGTTTCTAGTCAAGGTCGACCTCGACCCTGACTAGGTTAGGGTTGACCTCGACCCTAACCAAGTTAGGGATGACCTCAACCCTGACTAGGTTAGGGTCAACCTTGACCTTGACCTCATCTTGCTAGGATTTCAAATTTTCAATTCCCACTAATTTAGCTTTCGGGATTATTAACCTCCCGCCTCTGGGTCAGCTATTTCGGGCTCTGAAATGGTAAATCCTTTAATTACATTTAATTTAGATCCATTCTCTAAAGGTTACAACCTAATTGGGATTTAATTCTTCAAGGTGGCCCTTCTAGAGGAGTGTGACCTAATTCACTATAAAAGGAGGCCTTCCTCTCTCATTTTCACATCTCATCTCAAGCAATCAAGCTCTCAAGTTCTCAAGGTGTTCAAGCAAGCATTTCAAGTCTTCAAGCATTCATATTTGGAGCAAGAGAGAATCATTCTTCCTTGATCCATCATCATCAACATTTCAAGCATTCAAACACGGAGTAACAACTACGAATTGTGAGAATGGTAGAAGTACTTTAGCCTTGGGCGCTTGGTATGATTTTCTATCATATTCAAATCTATGCATTGTTATTTCATTCATATTCATGCTAGGGTTTTAATCTAGAGGATTAGATCTTAGCTTTACACTTTCAATATATACACACACATACTATTTCAATCGGCTATTCGTGGAGGTGGGAATCACCAAAACGGGGGTTTGACTAAGGCAAAACCCTATATAGCCACCCCAAAAACCCCTTTTTCAGATATCTACAAGTGCTATTTTGGGAATTAGAGGCCAAATTGGAGTACCCTTTTCGCTGAACTTTTAGGATCTGCAAACAAAATTGGATTCGGACTTTGGAATAAAAATGTGGTCTTTGACCTTTTAAAAGGTCAAAGTCGACCTGTGTGAATCTGGAAAAAAGATTTATGGGTTTTGTCTGCCTTGGCATTTCCAGTCCAAAACAAGTGACGAAACTTTCTAAAACTTCATACAGACTTTAGAAAATAGGTATTTCTAGATTAATATCATGATGATTTATGTACTTTGATCTAATTAATTTCCAAGCATTTTCAGATCTATTTATGCTTCTAAACATCCTTTCTAAATGAATAGGTGATGAATGTTATGTATGTTACTATGCTTCCATTTTCACCTTATTCACTACCTATAGTCTAGCATGATATTATATTTCTCACTCATAGATGTGATACTCAAAGTTTGACTCTATGACCTACACACACACACTTAAACACTCAACTCACTGAGACTTGTTTGACTTTATTTATTTGTGTGTTGTCTATGATGATTTCTTTGATGAGTTTTCTCTCCCTAAGAAGTTTTCGATGATGCATAGCTAGAAGACTGAGGGCATGAGGACATGTTTTATTGTTTTTTCTGCTTGTGGGTATATTTTTTTAGTCCTAATTGTCATTAGCATTTATGCTTGATCCACTTGACAATAAGATCTACAAAGTATTATCCTTGACTATTTGCGCAAGTGCATACTTCTAGCCATCTTGACTTTCCTTGTGTCTCGATGCGAGTATAATCTTTCTATACTAAACTTAGGTAATCTCACTACACTAGTCATTTTGACCTATATGTCTTTGATGCCTAGGTGGGATTCCCACATACCTATCTAATATAGATCATATTCAGATCCACATAGTCATACTAGTGTGCATTATATGATCTTGCGACGCTACCAATAATGCTCGATGATGAAAATTAGAGTCTAAAAGCTTTGTGACCTTGCAAGTAAACCACTTTTTCATAGTAACTTACATTTTTTAGGTTCATATTAGTTTAGTTTTGCATCTTGCATATGGAGAGAGCTCTCCTTTTTCATCTTTCATGGACCTGTCGGTCAACTGCGCTCACCTTTCCTTTTCTCGATCATGTCTTTCGCTCCTTGTCTTTCACATCACGTCATGTTCCTGTCATCATAAGGGGTTAATCTTATCATCATATCTATCCTAAAGAGATCATTTTCAAAAACATGAGTCTATATCATAAACATGGGAACTAAAACATACATCTATGAGAGAGATTATACATGAGCATATATGACATACATTTTGAGAAAAATGACAAGACAATATAAAAACTAAAAGATCCATCACAAGTGGGACAAGTACACAAGATATATCATCAATCTAGTAATCTCATATATATAAACAAATGTCATGATACAATATGGGATACAAAAATCTGGATCAAGTCCCAGGATATGTCTCTATACATCTATCTAACCTAAACCTAGGACTCGCTACCACCATCATGTGGAGCTGGTGGTGGAGGAGGTGGTGCCATGTCCGGTACTATATTAGATCTCCCAACTATAGCAGAGTAGGGTGGTGCCCTCTAACCCTATGGCACAGCCTGTATATAGATCCCATGATAGTATGCGGCTTGCGCTACCTCTCTCCATGACTCTGTAGTAGCAATCTATATAGTCTTATCCCACCACTCAAGCTCAGCTCTTAGATCCATCAGCTGCTGCTCTCTAACCGCTATGGTGATGTGTAACTACTACATCTCCATCTCTAGGACCTAGATCCTATCTCTCAGGTCCTCTCCTCTTGTAGGCTAATCCTGCCTAACATCCTCCCAATGGCAAGCTAGCCTCGCCCCGTCATCACCCTCATCAACAGAACCCTATCCCCATGGCCATTTTTGGCCACCTGATCGAGAGCTCTCATGAGTCTCTCTCCCTCTCCCTCTCCCTCCTCCATCTCCACCATCCCCATTGTCTCCATCATCCCCCTATGCTTATGGCTGTGCATCAGGTACAGTAAACCTAGGGAAGGGCTACCTCCGCCGCTCTACCCTATAGGCCGCATCAGCTCCTACATCTGCCATATCTAGGAGGTAGTCCCATGGCTCCTGACATATCACAGTTGTATCTTGTATTGCCTACTGGTAATCCAGCATCAGAAGCCAACCCTGGCCTTCCTCATCCCTAACCCGAGCGTATGTGGTAGTCTCGGTGGGCACTCTCTGCTAACACCCAAACTGTCTCCAGACATGGGTGATCACAAATCTCTCCATAATATCTAAATGTCAACCTACCAGTGGCTGACTACATAGCATGTAATCCAACTCATCACAGTCACCCCACTACTTGCAGGCCCTATATGGTCTCCACTGGAATGAGGTGAGCTCATCCAGTACCTGGTAGTAATATGTGACATCTCCGCTATGTGGCTGGGAGATGAATCCTGTGTACCTATACATCTAGGGGTGTCTCCACTCCCTCAGCTGCACTTGTGGTCGCACTACAGCAATGTGCTCCCACGCCCATATTTGAGCAAGAATAGCTCTGCATGCCCAAGTCCTACTATCCTGATATACTATCTCATGGAGCTCGTGGTACATGTCTGCAAGGATGGCTGGCCCCCATGCCATCCATCGTGGGTGAGCAATCAAATCCACCACTAACCTCTCCTAGCCCAATGGAAAACCCTTCTGACTCCTGTCATTAATAAGGGCATGTGCTACAATAGAACAAATGATGCATGGCATCGGGAAATCCCTACCAAACTCCTCAACTAACCGATCCTAGCTCAGATGCCTGTTAATGATAGTGACATCCTAAAACATATCCTGCATGATCTATCTACCCTCTCAGATCCTGATCATAGTACACCTATGCCAACAAATAATCATGTCAGTTTCTATCATATGGAAACTTTACATCTATGACTATCTGTGAACATGATTATACTTACAGGATCTCCATGGCTCGAAACCCGTAGGATCTGATAGACATCCTTTAGGCTAATCGTAGCCTCTCCAGTGGGTAGGTGGAAGGTGTTGTGCTCACTATGCCATCTCTCAGCCAGTGTAGTCAACAACCCATGATTCACCTAAATGTGGAGCATCTGTAGCAAGTAGCCAAACCCCATCTCCCTCAGGTCTGCTCGCCCTAGATCATCAAGATCTCAAACACATCATAGTCTAGTCACCCTCAGCACTCTAATGAGTAGTGCAGGAAAGTTCTCTTGCAAGCCATTTTAACCCAAGCCAGATGTTAGAACATATCATGATGGATGTATAAAATCAGTATAAAACAATCTTAAAAGTAAACATTATCAGGACCCATGTCATTTTTGCTCAAAAACATTAAAACATGTCATTTTTTATACTGTGCGATACTGTTTTGTGACTAAGTATCATGCGATACTTTCTTCAATACCAGTGTGATGATATCTTTGCCTGTGATACTTTGCATAGCATCACATGATATTTCATCCAGTATCGTGTGATACTGGATTCAATAGCAGTGCGATGCTATTTTGATCCACGAAGTATCGCATGATAGAGATCCTCAAAGGGTGCGATACTTCTAAAGTATCGTATGACTTTTCATACAAAGAAAATTTGACAAAGTTTAAAAACTTTAAAAACATGTTTTAAATTGCCATTAATGCTCATAAATGACCAACAAAAGTGATTTTTTTTTAAAACATACCGAGGCACCATACTATGGAGGCCAGTTGTGCAACCGAGCGCACTCAAATCGGTGCCTGTGGACCGAGATCACTACTTGCTGGGCCATTTTCTCTCTCTAAAGCTCTAAAGATTCTCAAATCACTAAAAGACAAATGATTTTGAAAATGACCTTTTTACCCCCTTTTATAGCATTTTGACTTTTTGACCTAATTTTCAAAACACCTCAGAATTGCGCAAAAATTGCACCCCTAGCTAATTTCGACATCCTAGACCCATTTTCAGGATCAAAATCAAAATTTGAGTTAATCTTCATAGTCAAAATCACCTTTCAAACTTTCCCCTTCTTCTGCGCAGTTGGCTAACCTTTTGAGGCCTGATCCTTCGATCTTCACTGGGGCATCTTCATTTCTTCATCCCCATCTCTTTCAACCTTCTAGTCTTTCATTCATTTTCATTTGATTCATCTCTTTGAGGTTTGACTTCATCTTTATCATATATATTTCCCAGTCAAACCTAGTCAAACTGGGGCATGTCTTCATTGCTTGATGGTTATCCTATCATCTTTCACCTTCGATTATGATTTCTAGTGACTTGATCAAGTTTATCAATTTTTTGTTCTCCTCTGCTTGATTTCGATTTCGATTCTGAGGGGGCAGTACCTATCAGCTTTAATCTTTGATTTAGCTTATCAATCAGCTTTGCTTGAGATTCTTATCTCTTATTTGAGACTTGATTATCACCTAGCTATACAGGTGTTGGTCTTGTCTTTCAGCTTATCTTTGTCATCTTATGCTTATGCTTGTCCTGATATGTTCCCATCTATCAAACACATGTCTGGATTGTTTTGTGATCCCAAATCGATCTCACATTTCAATTCCATTCTTTGACTGCATGTGATCCCAAATCGATCTCACATTAGTCAAAGAGGGGCAAATGTATGCACCCTAAAATGGTCACCTAGACTTTGGGCTCCCATTCAGCAATTTATCAAATCCCTGAATTAGTATTTTCAAAAAATCAGCATTTTTCAATTATATCAATTTCCTTGATCAAATCCTATTTTATCATTTTCGATTATTTTCTATGGGCTAACCATTTTATCCTAAAGTCTTTATTTATTTAAAAGGAATTTCCTCCCCTTTTATTAAATAAAAAGCCCCCACTTTTCCTCTTATCCTAAGTTGCACTAATAAAGCATTATTCTTATTTTATAAAAAGAAAAAAAGCATTTTTTGTCTCATATGGACACAAAATTCAACTCTTATTTTCTCATTGGAGGAGATTTGTGCACATGGATTGCTCCTCTTTCAAGCTCCACCCTTGATTAAATATTTTTCCTCTTAATCTCCATTGTCCATTCCTTTAAAAGGAGAGCTCTTTTCTCATTCTTATACCCCAACTTTGAATACTAATCTTATGTTGCAGGATTTCTTGGAGACTTTGGAGCTTTTGGAGATCTTCATGCATTTAGTTTCATTCTTGCATTCTTAGCTTAAGCATTCATGGCATCTAGCTTAGTTTTCTTTTTGCTCTAGATTATCTCACATAGATTAATTAGCAAGGATTTGTAATACTTTTATTTGCATAGCTTAGCTTGCATCTTCATTCCTAGCATAGTTGCATTGCATTTCCATTGTTGATTCTTGAGGATATTGGCATTCTTGCCCTTGTCTTTTTGAATCTCCCATTGTGTGGTTTACTAGCAAGGTTGCATGCTTCAATAGCTCTAGTTGAGAGCAATATACACATCCTTGTGACTCCATGCTTAGGGAGCTCTAGGTCACTTTCTCAAGGTTTCCCATTCATGGATTCTCTTGGAAGTAATGACTTAGAGAAGTGCACTATTTGAGTGTGTACAATAACAATCTACAAGTTACATGTAACACCCTCTCCGATGATTATACTTGGACTCTTTGATTTGGACATTTTACATTATGATGATTAGAGCTATGTATTCACATTTATGTTTATGATGATGATATGCTTATCAGATATTTAGACATACTCAATTATGATTATTGTTTATTGTTTATGAAATTGGAAATCATTTATCTTGTATATGCTTATGAAGATTTAAAGAGCTAACCCAAGGATTTGGAAGCTAACCATTATATATATGGGATGCCTCATTCTTTATGTTTATGTGATTGATGTGTTTTCATGACTCAGGATGAAGTCGTAGTTACTCACTTAGTTGAGGTCCACACGATGTATCGATCCTAGTCATCTGTCTGCAAATGTCTTACTGTATATATCTATGCACATGTATCTCTTCTCGGTGATGCAGGCTTGTAGGTACCGGGCATCGTCTCCACTTGGTCCCACAGGTCTTAGCGAGCCCTCAAAATCCTCGATCGTTGTTGTTGTTATGGAGATATCACCAAGGATCCATAGGAGGGAATCCTACCTTTGACCTTTTATGTCCCTTAGGTGGGGAGTTTCTGAGTCAGTCCTTGTGTTGATGGTGAATTATTGTGTTATCCTAGTTTGTTAGATTATGTGGAGTGCGTTGCTTGCTTCTTGCATTTATGGAATATGAGAGTTTGTGTATGGTGGCTTTAATTCTATATAATATATCTTCTATTAGCAGTTAATTTATATGAATTATTGTATATTGAAAGTATATGATGTTGTGATTGATTACCCTAAATTGTGTTTAGGGTATCTTCTACTTGTGTTGGTAGTTACCCTATATATATAAAGATATATATATCATTATTGTATCATATAAGAGTATGATTTAGTATTTGATTAAATAATGTGTTTATAATATCAATGGTAGTAATATGTTTCATAATGTTGATAATAATATGATTGTGATATTAATAATAATAATATGCTTGTTTTATAATACATATGATGGTATATGTACACCTAGGCATATGGGTGCACATGTATGCATATGGGTACATATATTTATAATTGTTTGTGAAATATGAATTATTGCATTTAATTATATTTATATAGATTTGTTTGTGGATAATAAATTATTATATTAAAGGATAATAAGTAATATTATCTATATGGAATAGAAATTAAATAAATAAATAAATGATAATCCTCTTTACTATAACCTAGGTAACTAAGGTAATAGTAAAGGTGTTAGAGGTAATATTTACTAATGTTGTCCTTAAATAAAGGAGACATAAATTACATTATTGGTAATATATTAATATATTAGTTTATAATCTCCCTTCTCAAGAATGGCTTTTAGTAATAATATATTAACCCTAAACTATTAACCAACTTTTGGTTGGATAGTTGCTTTGGTTGATTTTCCCATGCAACTACTCCCTTAGTTTTTATACGGGAAGAATCCCTGTGAGAAGGGGAGTTGGGAGTTGGCTGGAATGATTTCTCAAGAAGCTTTATTATTAGGATATCATATTGAGATCTTAGTTGGCTGGAGGTATTTCTCAGAGATTTATATTATAGTTTTAGGAAGGATATCACATTGAAAACCATAGTGTTTCCAAAGGAGGATTGAGTTTGCTTCCAGAAGGATTCCAAAGGAATATTTGGACTTAGATGAAAGTAGTTCTCTGAGGAGGCTTCATAGTTGTCTTGGTGATGTGATATTGCATTTTAGGGGTTCCATAACATTATGGAAAAATCTTGTATCTTCATTTTGGGAAGGAGTCTAGAGAAGTTCTTGAGGAAGGCTGAGATGGTTGGACCCACCTTCATCAATGGTATCTTCGTAGGACACTAGGTAGGATCTATCCTGGGAGATGATCCTCCATTTGAGTGTTGCCTTGTTTGAATGCTATTATGTTTATCTACTTGTTTTCTTATGTGAATCTGCAAGTCAGTGAATGGTTATGTTATTGTATTATGTCTGCATTATTGTGAAATAACCTTAGGAGAGAGGATAATATTGCCATAGTGTTGTATAAATAAGTGTATATTCCCTGTGTGTGTGGATGTTACTTTGTTATTTTCTTGTTGGATGAATGTAGAACAAAAAATTAGATTTGGATTGTGCTATTATTGTTTGTGTAATGGAATAGTTGGGATTTGAATGTTTATAGATGCATTATTGTTATCAAAGGAATTATATGATCAATTAGGAGTCTGTTGGTTGTCATTTTGGCATTGGATGAAGTCTAAGAACTTCCTAAGATCCTTGTGACATTCTCTCGTATGTCTTAGGGACCTCTAGGAACTTCCAAACCTTAGGCATTGCTAGTTACCTTCATTTGGTTGTACTATGTTCTAGGAGCCTATTTTCTATTCCTAGATCTTGAGTAGGTTTAGGTTGCTAGTAAATTGAATCTAAGGGCCATTTTTGTATGGAAACTAGGAAATCTCAAATGGGTCTTACCCAGATTAGGCATCCACAGCCCTTATAATGCCTAGTTGTACCCGCAAGTCGGATATGTCAGTCTTTTTTTATTTTTTGTCATTTTGTACAAATGCGCAACTCTACAGATCAAATGTGCATCACTCATAAACAAATGTGTAGCTCTGCAAGCTAAATGCACAGTTACTATAACCAAATGCACAAGTCTACAAAATAGATGCGTAAGTCTACAAAACAAATGCGCAAGTCTGCAAACCAAATGTGCAGTTTGCATGATCAAATGTGCAATTCTAGACCACAAGTGTGCATTTCCTTGGACCAAATGCGCAGCTTCTCAAACCAAATGTGCAGCTTGATCCTAGGTTAGGGTTTAGGCAGGATTTATACAAATATAACTTGATCCCAATTAATTTCTTATACTTTAAGTTTTATTTGTATAAATTATAAAATATTAATACTTCAGGATGTTTGAGATAGATTTCAGCTTCATAGGAGTTAAGATGCAGATTCTAGATTTTGGAAATTCCTAAAAAAATCAGACTTAGCCAAATTTCAGGCACAGGAGGTTTCCATAGATGGAGCATTGTGTTATGCATGTGAAATTTTGTATAAAATATATATGCTCATTATTTGTTTGGTTGAGGTTATATGGTGCATTTAGATGCTTGAATAAGGTTTAGGATGTGTTTAGGGATCAGAATTAGGGTTTAGGGTTGTCTGGTGGACTAGCACTACCCTAAGGCTTCCTAAACATTCCTAAACGCTTCTAAACTTTCTTATTCTTTGATACAAGTTCTCAAATGTCTTTATGATATGTTTTACTTCTTGTGTGATGTGTTTATGATGTTTGGCTTAAGGGTGGAAAATCTAAGGACACTCACTTAGTTTGTTGTTTAGAGTTTCTACCTAGCCTGAGAACCTTTAAGAAATGTTGGTACCTTGATCTTCTTTTCAATTGCTATTTGGGAAAGATTACCCCAACCCTAGGTATGGCCTAGTTGTTATCACTTCCTTGTGGACCTTGGTGTTTATCTCCTAGCACGGGGGAGTGGGCCTTTTGGTATCCATGTGGTTGGGTGGTAAATATTTTATCGAGGTATCTTTTACGGTTGTAGTGCTTATGGATTCTTTCTTATTCATTGTTCCAGTTTGAAGAAAGAAGACTCTTTGTTTATCCTTCATCATTTCTTGTCAAATATAAAGTAAAGTTATTATTGTAACCTCCTAAGAGGAGATGAATGTAATGTGATCTTCATTGTAAATTCAAAGTGATGTAATTTGGAATGGGTAGATTTAGGGAAAGAAGGAAAAAGGGAATTGTTATCTTTATGCAAAGTATTGTTGTGTTAAAAGAAATGAATTTAGTAAGTTTCAAAGTAAAGTGGAATGTTATATATTATTGTTGATTAAGGCTAGTAAATCAAATAGGATAATTTCATACATATATTTATTCAAGTCTTAAATGATTCATTTGTAAGGAATTAGTGTTTCAAATGTTATGATGTACATAAAGGAATATTTAGAGAATGTAGTTGGATCTAAGAGTTAGGTTAAATATTTGGAAGAAAGTATTTATGTTTCCTTTCAATAATCTTTAAATGTTATAATATAACTGATTTAAAATTTATCCATGTTATTCATATCTTTAATGAAGCTTGAATGGATTGTTAGTATACTAGTAGGGAACCATGGAAGTAATCTAAGTTAAAACTTTGCTTATGTTATTATCTTTTTAAAGTTCAAAAAATTTCACATTTCATTACTTAGGTTTTCTTTCCTAAGAGAATCTTTGTTCTCTTCTCTGGTTCCCTGGCGGGGCATGACATTACAAATGGTTCTTAATTGTAACTAAGTGTGATGGTACAAACATTAGTACTTTAAGTATTTAGAGAACATCAAAGTTAATTATATAATAACTTTGGGCATTATTCAATTTAATAAAAATATGCTTAATCATAAATAAAATTTGTATCCCTCTAAACTAAGTATTCAATTTTGAAAGTGCAATGTTTAAGATATGTTAAATATAATTATATTCAAATATAATATAATTTTACAAATATAGAGAGTCCTCATATAAAAGGCTAATTTTACATTTAAATGTCATGGTATATTAGATATAACCACATCAATTTCTATGCACCATTTGTAACTTGTAGATTGTTATCAATTCAAGTTTCAAATTTCTATAGGTTAAATATAATTATATTCAAATATAATATAATTTTACAAATATAGAGAGTCCTCATATAAAAGGCTACATTTAAATGTCATGGTATATTAGGTTTGAGAATATTTGATTTAATATCTTTTTTAGAATGTTCATTATAAAGAATAACATGAAGTTCACTTTTATAATTATTAAGCAGTTAGTTTTGGTTTTCATGCTTTCATTTCAATGATCATATATTTAACAATTTGTAAGAAGTTCATTTCTTATAGTTTGAAAGAAGATTAGTTTTAGTTTCTATGTTTATAATTTAATAATAGTATTGCAATGAAGTTTACTTCTTGTAATTTGAAAAAGAATAGTTTTAATTTACATGTTTACAATTTAATGATCATATTATAACCATATTAAAATTATTTTTGAATTAGATCTTTAATGAAATAATTTGTAAGACACAAATAAAATGATTAGTTAGTTTTTGTATGTTGTTTCTAGATTCGATTGTGTGAGTGTTTTTGCATCAACCTTTTGGATCACACTCTAAGGAACAAACTGATTCACTCCCCCCCCCCCCCGCTCAATTATCTAACAAAAAGATGAAGACCTACAGGACTATTAGTTAAAATTTTGGACAAATTCCCAAGGAACAAAATGCCCCAAGCTTCTTGTTCCCTGGAACAGAACGCCCAAGGCCTTTTGTTCCTCTTAGAACAACTGCAAATTCAGATCTCAGACCAGTACAATTTATGGTTTTCTATTTCTAGTCAATGTAGGTTCTTGTTTGTTTCTGTTAGTCTGTAATTTCTCGAAACTCTCTAATTTAGCTCTTTTTAATCATTTATCTTGCATTATTAGATCATTCCCCCAAATCTATTTCATTTGTAATCACAACAATGAAGGACCATTGCACCCACTTAGCACTTAAGTCCTACTTGAGCATATTTGGTCATCTTCCTTCCTATTATGCATTAAGAAAATGTGAACAAATCCCTCTATACCTCATGTGTTCCTTTATCATTATGTATAAGAATAATCAAATTTAAGAAGAATGATCAACATAAAAAAAATAGTTCCCCTTGAATATTAAAACAAACATAGATCTCAAAAACTCCAACAATTCTCATACAAAGCTCTCCCCTCTTCAAAACAAGTAAAAATTTACATGTGAAAATCTCTTTTTTAACTTTCCTTCTTTATCCTTTCTAACTACTTAAAATTTTGTATTTCTTTAGTTTGAAGAACAACTCAAATTCCCTTCAATCTCAATATTTTCAAGGTGTAGTTCTTGATATGATGCTTCAAATGAAATTCCTTAAAAAATCGTTCTTTATATGATTTATATAAACATATGGCACAATGTTGACATGTTTGTTATAAACACAAACACATTTCATTTGTAAGAGAAGAATAATAAAAGAGGAAATATATATCCTAAGGATTAAAAAACACCTAAGTGGAAAAGAGAAATTGATGTGGAGATAAGATGGAGAAGAAAATCAAATGTACAAGGAGCGACAACTTGTGAGCATTAAATGTACAAGGAGGGACAACTTGTGAGCATTATAAGGTTCAATGTTGGGATTGTGGGCAAGAACCTAGATATATATATTTATTGCTTTTGCTACCTGGTGCTTGAAATTTCAAATCAAAATGATGTGTGTTCGATTCCCGTCATGTTCACTTTCATATTTCTACAAATTGATTCTTACCGGGCAACAATATTTCTACGAAGTGATTATTGTTATTGTAAATGTTGTTGATTGCTAAAGTTACTTCGCCTAAGAAGATGTGGGGAAGTGAGCAAAAAATTCAATAGAAGTAAAACAACAAATTGGAGATGCGGGGTATCGATCCCCGTACCTCTCGCATGCTAAGCGAGCGCTCTACCATCTGAGCTACATCCCCGTAAGGTTTTTAATTTTTTTAAAAGTAATTGAGTACAACGATAATATTCACATCCTTTACGTGCCTTCTAAACGAGGGCCTAGGTAGCTTCAGTCGAATTTTAAAATATCCTCATCAAGCTCCTCATCTATTCTTAAATACAAATATGCATAAGACAAGAAATACTAAATACTTACTATTAACTCAAAGATGGACTTTAATCTCGCTTGCATTTACAAGATGTTAGGGATTCATAAGCTAGAGAAAAAGCTTTTGTTATCTAACTGTTTTGTTTTATTGATCATAAATAAGTTGGCATATCAATCAATTTTTGTTTTCAATTGATTGTAATGACCTTTTTTTAGATTGTCTATTTGATTTCTAATAAGAATATGAATGTGATGAGTTTTCAATTTCTTTAAAAGTTTCTAAATAAGTTCAATTTGAATTCAATAGATAGAATGAGCATACAACTTTTAGGATGAATTTGTTAAATTGTGACATACATCTCATCTATCGAGTTTTCCATTTGTATCAACTCTCATAAGTGGAGTCCATGGGCATACATCTCTCCCACGAGTATACCTAACTTATATGGGCTCGGCCATACATCTCTTCCATGAGTTTGTCCAAATTAGATGGATTTGCAGGCATACATCTCTCTTACGAGATAGCCCAAATTGTAATGACTTTCCATATTTTTGAATAAAATGTTTCTTTACACATTGTTGTTGGGCATTTACAATACCACTAATTCTTCTTTCAATATTGTCTCTTGAATTTAGAGAATAATTTGGATCATTTATCTCACTTGATGTCACTCCACCTTCTTGAAACATATGAAATAGTATAATAGTTGTGACTTGTTCTTCTCTCTTGCAAAGTGATGTAATTTTGCCCTCACCTTTTCTAGAGTATCAGCTTAATGTTAAATAAAAGTGAAGTTTAGTTAGATAAGGTGTTAGGCATCAAAGTCCACCTTGAAAAGGGAAAAATAAAGATGGTTACAGAGTGCACAAGCCCATGATAGGATCTTGTCACCAAATTGTTGGAGTACAATATCACTGAGAGGGGGGAGTGAATTAGTGATATGAAACAATGCATCAATTTTTAAAACCAAACTTAAACAACTTAAATGAAATAAATGGAGATAACAACACAAAGAGAAGTCATGCACATGAAATTGTAACACAAGGTATCTCCTAAAAGGAAACCCTCTTGGGGGATAAAACTAATTGAAATGCCTCATTGGCATATCTGGAAATATCCTTTTTACAATGCCTCACTGATTATACAACTGTATCACTGACAATGCTATCTCACTAATAGTTTATTTATACATCATTTGCTTTTCATTTCACAACTTTCCATACATACGTACGTACGTCACTAGTACAAAAATAGCAAAATTAGACTTAAAAAACTACTAAAAATCGCATATAGATGACCAATTTTGATCACATGACCATTAATAGTTTATTGCCAGTCATTTGTAACACCACCAAATTTGTGACTAAACAAATTTTAGTCATTTGTTGGTTGTTTTGAATGATCAATTTGGTAGTATTTTTACTCATTAATTTAGTCATTTGTTGTTGTTAATTGGTCATTCATTTAATCTTGATAGTCATTTATTTAATCATTATAATCATTAATTTGTGTCAATTGGTAATATATTTTGTCATTTGTATCAACTAATTTCCATCCATTGGTAGCATATTTGATCATTTTAATCATTAATTTAGTCAATGTTGTTAATAATTAGTCATTTATGTAATCACGTTAACACTTAATTGATATCGATTGGTAATATATTTAGTCATTTGTATCAACTAATTTCCATCCATTGCTAGTATATTTGATCATTTTAATCATTAATTTAGTCAACGTTGTTAATAATTAGTCATTTATTTAATCACGATAACAATTAATTGATATCAATTGGTAATATATTTAGTCATTGTCACTCTTATGTTTCCATCTACTAATAGTATATTTAATCACTATTATATTTTGGTTCTCATTAATTGGTATTAAATTTAGTTGTGATATAAATAATGTATTAAATTACATAAATTTAATAATGCAAAAAAGGCATATATTAAACTTGAAATAAACCATAAAAGAAATTAAAAATATATTAACATATACAAACAATATTCAACATCATGAGAAAGAATGGTAATCTGCAATTTAAAAATATAATGAATATATATCAAGTAATAAAATGTCAACATTGAGAGTATACATAATTATATCTAAAAATATCAAAGTTATTAAGAGTTTCCAACTCATTAAATACACCATGAATGTCTGGTATCTAGTGCATGATAAACATCAACTAATTCATTTTCTCCAAAAAAAATATTTCGCCAGCGTGCAAAGGATTCTTCTTTCTCTTTTAGACGGACCGCTCCATCTAGTTTGTCCTCATAAATAAGTGGTACATTACTTGTGACCCTCACAAGTTCTACATTTGCATCACTCGTTCCTTTCAAGTTTTCTCCATGTATGATAGATAGTGAATGGATCCGCCCAACACCAATAGCAACACTATCAAATGGATCCAACACTCTGACTTTATCTCCTTCTTGGAGTTCATGAACATTTTTTTGCAAAGACAAAAAGTGTGTAGTTAATTATGTGACTTATTAAATAATAATTATCACATAGGTAAACATTTGACTTATCAACATAATAAAACAACCATTACTTGCTCAAATAATACTTGCATGTGTTAAAACAAATACCATGAAATGCACAACAATAAATAAAACTCACCTTGCTTTTAACATGAAGTCTTCTTTGAATATCATATAGATCCTCATCCAATTCAACATGTTCACTATCAACATCCTTCTCAAATTGTGGAGCTTTATAGATAGGTCTATTGAGAGTGTCTTTTCCTGTATGCACAGTAGACTTAAGAGAAAACAAGTACAAGTCATATGCTGGAAGAGGGTATGATATGTAAATCTTGGCAAGAAATAAATACAATGCTAAACGGTGCAATGAAGATAGCTAATAAATATTGTGACAGATTAACTTACATCCGGAAGAATGCAAAATTTATAATTATTTGTTTAAAATAACATTTCAAGCATGAAGATTAGGATAGATAATTGACAACTATTACATTACCTCAACTTTACCACAACTATAACTGTGTTGATCCACATTCATGTCCACTAATTCATCGGAATCGTTGTCAATATCAGTAGCTTTGTTGGCATCAAACCATTTTTGTGCAGCTTTAATAGAATTGCTCTGCACGTGGTTAAACCGTTAGTAGATAGATCAATGCAATGGTAGATTAAATGCAATGGTCGTATTTTCTTCCATGTCCTACCCTATAGGCATACATAAAATAAAATCATTGAAAATAGAAATCATTCCTTCATAATGATATTAAACCATGTTTGTTACAGCATGATAAGTTGTAACAACTCCAAAATACAAGCATACACTAAAATAACGTTATAATTAAAGCATAAATGGCTTAGAAGATAAGCATACCTTAGTATTGAATATCCAGTTATTAGTTGCCTTATTTACACCTATATTTGGAGATAAGTGAAAGCAAGCGCATTAAAAAGAGATTCCAAATATCTATTAAATTGAGTGATAAGCATATATAATAATTCAAATATAATAAGATAGTGAGAAATGGCCTGTGGAGTCTTGTTTCTTCTTAACCGTAACATTCTCTTTTATTCCTTGACCATCTTTTCCCAAGCCTTCACCTTCTTTCCAAACCTTGCAAAGAACAAGCAGAGGGCAAAAAATGAGAAAACTTACATAAGACATGCAAAAAACAATATGTACTTACCTTTTAGAACCCATAACATAAACTTAAGTTCAAATATAGACAACAACATGCAAGAAGATGGTCAGAGTCGTGGGTTTCCTGAAGTCATAGATTACTCATCTCAATATGAACTCGTAGAGATTACTTAGATTACTTGTCTCAATATAAAGTCGTAGAGGGATGTTGTTGTTTAGAAGTCGAGAAAGCAATTCAAACATACTAGCAGTAGACATACTAATAGACAAAAAGAGGATGAATCTTCTTTGCTTACCCATAATCTTCTTTGCCTATGAGCTCAGCCTTTGACACAACACAACAGAGAATGCTATTGATTAATCAGATACTATGAAGGGGTCACATAATTTGTAGTTTGAAAAAATACTACATTAATACCGTCTATATCCGCAAGTATATCCTTATTTTCTATTAACTTTATGGCACTAAGCCATTACACTCTTTGTCTATTGCAATCCCACCATTACAATATCTCATTAATACTATTTATGCATATTGTATCTATGCTTTGTCATTTCTTTATATATAAGACTTAGGATATATAAATTTATAATGCAATATCTATAACAGAGCTGCTCTGTTCTTTGCTGAACTAACCATATCTTTTGCTGTACAGAATTCTTCCAATTTAGTGGCAAGTTAAGGTATAATTTTTTTAACAATAAATCATCATTTTTAACATAGATCAATAACATTACCAGCAATAAGCAATTCATTGGATATGAATAATCCATTGTCAATGTAAATTCTGTTGCACAATTAAAAAATATGATTACTGCTGAACCTATATAACTATTGTAAACATCTGTGGTGGACTTGAAACAAGATGCACAAAGCTTTACTGCTAAACCTATTGAAGAGAATGCCGGTACCTTAAAAAAAGACTCCTTAAACCTTGCTTGAAGTCCTCTTGCAAATAAAGGCTAAACAAAGAGGTGATGTTGGAAAAACAAGTAATAATCGTATTCAAGAGCACCTCAAAGGGAAGATCTATATAATAAAGAGATTGATATTGTAAGGAGACTAAAGTATATGCAGTTAAAGGCAGATCAATATAAAGAAAGCTACCACCTTAGTGAAAGAAAGTTTTTTCTTGCTTATCACGTACAATGTAACTTAATAAGCCACATAAAGATGTTTTAGATTGCAATTTTATATCTAAACACCTCTCATGCCATTTAAATCGCACAAAAATTTCATTGTAAATTTTAAATAGCCTTTGTCCAAAGAAAATCAAGGTTTAACTAGATTCAACAATAAATCTAGAATCTCAATTCTTCATATTTCCTAATTGTTATCTTGATATCCATCCACAAAGAGGTTGTTCTACCCAGGCAAATCAATGACATAAAAATACGTTTCGAGAAAGAGTGTATAATTTTGCTGAGTAACAATTTCAGCTCTATCATCAAACCATTTCTGGCCTTTTTCAATTCATTTTGGATATTCAACTGCACAATCATTGATGAAGATGTCCTATTGATAAAAATTGTGAGTTGAGCATAATTATTATAAATTGACCAAAGAAATCATTGAGATTTGACTAAGGAAAGATATAGAGTGAACATCATAACTGTGAAGTGTAGATCAAACACATCTCAAATGTATGATGCAAAAAGAATATCGCAGATCAGTTACATCTCGAATGTATGATGACAAAGAATATTGCAAATCAGTTGCAAATAATATGACAGAGAGAATCTATGTAGATCAGTTACAAAGAATATGACAGACAGAACATATGCAGATCAGTTACAAAAGAATCTAGTATGTACGTTGCAACATGTCATGTCGTAGCATAAAAAAATGGTCTGCAAAAATTCATGTGATTCCTTTGTTTTAGCGGAGCTGGAGGATTTCAAAAATGAGTGCTAGTGTGTGAAAATTGGAGTCTATGGGTGGTGTGAAAAGGGCCCATTGATGAAGAAGCAAAATCTGTGTGTATTCTTGAAAAGTTCTTATTGGATATCGATTTTGATTTTATCAAAAAGGGGCACAAAGCTATGACTGTGTGTTATGAATCAAATGAAAAAATCTACTACTAACTGGAGCTGTGTTAATTCTTAGTCTTATCATCTTTTGTAAATGTTGAAGCATTTTTGTATGTTGCTTAGCGTTGAGGTTGAAGCCTCCAGTGATTTGATTTGGTTCTTAGTAAGAGTTAGATATGTTTGTAATATTAGACTGAAGACTTTGTTTGAAGTAGTGATACTGTGGTTTTTTACCCTGTTGGGTTTTCCATGAGATGAATTTTGTGTTTCTATCTCAAGTGTGCATGTGTGTTCAATCTGCTGTGGCAAAATATAAATTAATTTAACTTACTATGGCCAAAGAGTTAAGTTAAAGCTTCACACTGAGTGAATGACAAGAATTCCTGCCAGTATGTGCCTTGGGGTGTTGTCGAAAGCTTCAGATGCAAATAGTTGTTTTCCACACTTGATATGAGTTATATAATATGCTTGATTTCCGCTTTCTAGTATCATGTCTAACCAGTGCATACTGCAAACACCTTCGACCTAGCAAATTGACTATTTTCTGAGCTTTTATAACCTTAATCTCTCTTAATCACCAATTTAAGCTACTTTTGTTCCTAGATAGTAGTAAAGTAGAATGCAATTACACCACCTTGGAAAATGTCACTGATCTCCTCCAGGCTGATGTGCTTTGGGCAACCATAGCCAGCCACAAGTTTTGTGGAAACTACAAGAGCTCGAACTAAAGAACTTGAGATTGAAGGCCCAAATCCTCCTTAAGTCATCTTTGTAATCTCCTAATCAGACCAATCTATTTATTAACATAAATCATATAATATTTACCTTGGACCATCTAGTAAACTGAGCAAGTGTCAAGGAATGTAATGCTCTGTTGAAGAATGGCAAGGGCTATGTTCTACCTCTGGAGACTAAAAGTATATGTCTTTCCATATCCATGTTTTCGAATAACCCTAGTTTTTGTTGACTTAGTAGTGTATGACTTTATTCTTGGGTAGTATGTATGCCATCCGTCACCTTTGAAGTCAACCTTCTTGCCATTGCCCTTTTTTCATAATAGAGCCTTCTATATTAAAGATTTAACATAATCCATCTTATTCCAGATTTTAGATTCTTTGAATAGTGATAGAGTAATGCAAATCCTTCGCAGTTCCTCACTCTCTAGTTACTTCCTTCTAATTGTGGTACTCCATCCTATTTCGCTTTCACTATATATCACACAGACCAATTTTGTACGTAATGATAGGTTATCAAGTTCCCCATTTTAAACTTCAGCACATCAAAGATACTTTTGTAAGAAAATTCTTTCCATGTAACTAATAAGACTGTCATTTGCTCCTCTATTCATTGCCACAAAAAAGGAAGCAAAACTTTATATGCCTCATTGTGAATATTCTTCAGTGCTTGCAAGATAGAAAACCAGTAAGTAGAAACTACTTGGAGGACCACTTCTTTTTCCAAGTAACTAAGCCATTTACTAGCTTGTCCACCAAATTGAACCAGAGGTTTAGTTTCGTTGTCCTTCAAAGTGAGGAACACCAACATATGAATTCATTTACCTTGTGAGTTAACTTCCCAATCTTTTTCCAAAGTAATCTTGGCTCAAAATTCTCAAATGTAGGTTATTGTAGCGACATTGTTTCAAACTAATAATGGGGACCTTATATGGCTAGGCCTCCTTGACACCACTTGCACAGACTAGTGATCAAATTCTCTCATGCAGCATTTCATTTTAGTAAGAGATAACAAGCCTGCTAGCCATCGGAATCAAAGAACTTGTCCAATTGTTTGCAACAAGATCTTCTACCTTATGCCTGATACTCCATGTGAATTACCCATGTCATGATTCAATGACCTAGAGTTGCAAGTTTACCTCAAGATTTTGCAAGTACTCAAGATATGGCTCATGAATCAATTAACAGATTGTTAATTGAATGCATGCTGAAGTCTACACCATAATCCATATTTTTGTTCTTCTGTTTCTCCTACTTTTTTTGAAGTGGTTGAAGCAGTCCTGCAAAATATTATTTCAAGGGCCATAAAAGTTTGTTTTCTCAAAGCTGACTCGATTTTGGATGTGAACAACAACACACTATGTAATTCTTAGACAGCTCAAACAATTTACAAAAGATTGAATCAAGATTCTAGAGTGTTACCCACCCTCCAATGACCTCTATTATTCATTCTATATATATAGCTTGACAATATCTGTCCATTTAACTAAATCAACTCCCTACAAGATTGATATCATAAAACAAAACATATCTAGTATATGGTTACCCATTAAATATTTATAAAAAAAATAGCTTCAGCATTTTGAATCACACTCTCTGATCTAGCATCAATATTCCCTCTTTCTAACAATGGAATGTTGAATGTAAACCAAAATGTTGATGCTGAAGATATTCACATAGTTACTTCCAAAAGCACTCCCCATCACTATCATTTACTGTGGAAAGTATTCTACCTTTTACTTTCAAAATTTCTCTCTAGGAAGGGGCAGCCCTCCCTTAATATTCAAAGATTATAATCTTCATGAATTCAATTTACATTTTTTTCTCTACCTAAGAACTTTCTTCACTAGAGATTAACCAGAGAAACAATTACAAACATGAAAAGGATGAAAACCGAGACTAAGTAAAATAAAAAACTAGGTTTGAAAATCATATAAAAAAGAGTCACATGCTCCCCATTGTGACAAACTACAGAGAATGAAACACAAAGAGAGATTAGACCACCCACCACCCATCTGCATGCCCACACAAGTTGACAACACCATCTTCATCTTGAACATACTGTACTCCTTGGCTTGTTTTGGAACTTCCGATACTGATCCATATGAAACTCCCTTGCCAAGTGCCATTCTCATTACTGGCTCTACATCTAACTGGTATGCAGGTATAATTGATTTGGTTGATCGATTTCCACTTAGTCAATCACAATGATACGATATTGGTAACAGGCAATTCCCAGCTTTGGTCATATCCAAGCGTGGCTGTCTGCTTCTCTTCCTAAAGTTTCTCAGGAAACACTTGCAAACTTACTCATGAAATTCACCAACAATTATAAGTAATAGCATTACAATGACTCATGTTAGGGAATACAATTGTGAGAAAGTTCATGAACCAAAAGATCAAGTTGAAGTTGAAAACCATGAAGGAGGGTTGTGAGAAGGTTCTAACCTCAAATTTGGTGCTTGGTTCTAAGATTATATCCTTTCAAATGGGTTGGAGGTGCTAACAGTTGCAGACTGCTTTCATCTGAAAACGCATTTGGAGCAAAACTATGTAAAATATTTTCATATCATTCAACAAGAAATAAAATATTTTTAAAATATTAAATACAAGTAACAATCGTATTCAAGAGAAACTCAAAGGGTAGATCAATATAATAAAAATATTGATATTGTAAGGAGACTAAAGTATATGCAGTTACAGGCAGATCAATATAAAGAAAGCTACCACCTCAGTGAAAGATAAGCGGAAGGGAATACCATGGCTTGATTCTTCAAATCAAATGAGTAGTTTTTTTATAATAATAATCTATCAAAAGTTCTCCAATTCAGACACTTCTGAACCTAATGTGCTATTGTTGGGCTTCTATATATTAGCCTTATGTTTCAGTTTTGTATTCTACATGATGATTTTGTAACCGCTATTTTGTCTTGATTGGTTTTTAGGTTTGGTGTAGTGGTCAGGTTGGTAGGAGTCTTTTTATTTAAGTTGGTGTGAGTAGAGGAAGACACAGATCAGAGTAGAAGGAAGAAATAAAAGAACACAGGTTTGCACTGATGTTTGCAACATGTTTCACAGAAAATACATAACAGAAAATTACCATAGCAGCATACTAGTTGACAATGCAAAAAAATTCAAAATAGAATTACAGGAATAGAGCCTCTTACCTGATTTGAATCCATAAAATTATGGAGATTCCATGTAGAAACTATAGGCTTAACAGAAGTGGCCAACTGTGATACTGTCTCAGCCAGTCCATCCATACGTGCAGCATTGGCAGCCAACTGGGATACTTTCTCAGTGAGTCCATGTTTGCAATTCATTATTTGTGAATACCCATCATTTGAGCTAAAATGATCTGCAGAGGCTATTACATGACATGCAACAGATGGCTGTGAGATCTCATTTGATGGACTAGATTTCCAACTCATATTGTTGTTAGATCTAGGATCCAATGTTTCCATATAATTAACAATTTCTTCTACATTTGCTTCTCTATTATTATTTTCCATCTACAATACAACATTAATATCAACAAATAGTTAGTTCAATAAATAATTCCAATAAATATTCACATAAATTGAACCAAAAAACTAAGCACTTACTCCAAATTTGTCCTTTTTAGCCTGCAACGCACCTCGGCCAAATGTGTATCCAGCTGTTACATTGTCTCTTGCTCTCTTGCCTCTACAACTTTTAATCAAATATTCTTCAGAGCTCATGCTTTCTTTCAATGCCTCCCATTGTTTAGGAGATAGAGTAGATTGTAACCTATCTTTCCCATCCATGATAGTTTTTCTGCAAGTGTATCTAAAATTATTCATCAAAATTCTCATTTTTTTCTTGTAATATCTTCGAGAGATTTTTCCACCAGTAGTCTCAAAATTATTTTCCATCTTTTGTATGACAATTTCCACATTTTGTGGATCTTGATCTGCAAAGTTTGCCTTGCAAATATCCAAATGGGTTCTACATCGCATGCCCAACTCTAAGGCCCACCTTGCAACATTTTTCCCAATGGGCTCGCCATCTCTTGATACCTCAACCAAGAATGACTTCTTGCCTTCTAATTTTCTCTGTTTTGCATCCCTCTCTATAGATCTATATAAATTTTGACTCAATCTTCTCCTTTTGACAAAAGTAGGCACATCTTCCATATTTAAACCACTGCCAATATTTTTTTCTAATTTATTAGTTCCATAAGATGTAATAGGTACATTGGATGCAAGAAATATCTCTTCATTCCTTTCAGCAACCTGAAATTCATCATCTTTACCCACATTAAGTGTGTCATGAGTAGTTATATCAGTACCTATCTTTGTAGATTTTTCCTCAAAGATATCCTTTATCACTCTTGCAAAAAGATTTTGCATATTTTTTGTTCTTTGACTCCCATGTTTTTCAATAATCTCTTTGAGACTTTGTGTTAAAAGATCTTCATGATGTTGTGCATCACCATGTTCTATATCCAATTGTGCATCACCATGTACTTTATCAAGATGCACATCACTATGCATTATACCTAGCTACACATCATCACAACTATTATTTCCCCAAGTGCATGTGTTGTTGAATCACAAACTCGTTGGCTTCTACAAGTTCTCAACATTGTATCTTTAATTTCCTTTTGCTTTCCCTTTTCATTTCCTATGCATTTTGTTCCTTTCCTGTATAACAAAAAATATCATATTATATCTTGTATACATAAAGCTCAAGCCTATAAATTTTCAGTAAACACTATTAAACAATAACATACTACTCACTGGATTTACAACTTGCTTATTTGTTAATCCAAGCTGTGACAAATATTCATTAATCCTTGCCACACGTTCTCTACGAAACTTCTCGTACTCTGTCAAAAGAATTTTAGCATTCTCACCACTATCATCTAATTTGGGCCTCGCATTCTATCTCCTCATTTCCTGAAGTCCAAATAAGTGATAATGTATAAATCAGCAACTTGAATCAAAATATAAACAAAGACAAATTTCAACAGCTAAATGCTTGACAAGATACTCAACAAGAGCTCTGTTTGACATGATCAAGACAAAAAATAATTGTACGTGAGCAAAGGAAAGAAGTGACTAATCTGCATAGACATGAATAAATATTTCATTGAGTTACATATGAGAAAGGTGGAAGGAGTGCTGGAAATAACATCTCAATGACAAAATGAAGAAGTAATTTATTTGAAGGTATCAAGTAACACGGTTGAACTGAGTCTATGTGTTAAACAAACAATGTGACCATGGGAATAGTTTGGTATAATAATAAAATAACTTGAAAGAGGGTTTGAACTAGAATGACAACATTGGTTTCAAAATTTGATCATGCTCGTACTAATTTAACCATCACCAAACCACATAATTATTTGATAAACCTTTGTAGCTCTTTGAACATGAAAGAAAAACCATGACCATTTGAAGTATTATGTACCTTTCCTATTTCTTTTAGCTTCAACTGCGGAAAGAGAATACATACCATTGTGTTAATTATTTTCAAATTAAAAGATGTGATTTGATACATAAGTAACAAAAAAGTCAGCATGACATGACAAACCATGATCAATATTACACGATAGAGTCCATCTCAAGAAAAACCAAGGTAAACAGAATAAAACTATTTACTATTTTCAAAATAGTATGTTGATCTCCTGATTATTCAGCTATTCAACTTTCCATTGATCTTGAATTCTTCCTGTGAAAAAACCCTACTCCGATACAAAGATATTACATCATGGATTAACAATAGTGCATGCTTATTAACAGAATTTGTATCACCAAATATAGTGAACTATTTAAAGCCTAACTTGTGCATGTGTTAACTATTAAAGGCACTTCTACGATGATTGCAGTTGAAAGGCTAGACCCAGTAAAGGCAGCTATGACATTGAGAAACAATATTCAAGTGTATGCTTCTAATACAATATTTCCCTATTTTTCTGTCAAATTTAGATTGAGCTTCTTTAGCTCGAGGATTGTCAAGATTGTCTTTCACATGAAAATGAAAACCCCAAGGCTAAATATGTCTGGCTTATTATTCTCACTTGTAACATATTTTGTAGTATATTCTTCTATTATGCAAGTTATTTCATTACAAGCAGTATAAAAGTGTAATATCTACTCCTCAGCTACTATTAAATTTCTCCTTTTCTTTTTACAAGTGCTGACTTAATTGATCTAGCATCTTCTATCTAGATTAGATAGGATAATTTTGAAGCTTTTACAACTTTTATGTCTTGGAGAGGTCAAACTCCTGATGTAGCAATCCAACCGCTGATATGTCATTGTTGATCTTGCAAAAATTTGGCCCCTTGCTGGAATATACTTTGAAATAACTTGCACAATAGAAGAATATACTACAGAATATGTTACAAGTGAGAATAATAAGCTAGAAATATTTAGCATTGGGGGTTTCATTTTCATGTGAAAGACAATCTTGACAATCCTCGAGCCAAAGAAGCTCAATCTAAATTTGACAGAAAAATAGGAAAATATTAAATGATTTTTAATGGGAGGCAAAGTATATTCCAGCAAGGGGCCAAATTTTTGCAAGATCAGCAATGACATATCAGCGGTTGGATTGCCACATCAAGAGTTTGACCTCTCCAAGACATAAAAGTTGTAAAAGCTTCAAAATTAGCCTATCTAATCTAGATAGAAGATGCTCGACCAATCAAGTCAGCACTTGTAAAAAGAAAAGGAGAAATTTAATAGTAGCTAAGGAGAAGATATTACACATTTATACTGCTTGTAATGAAATAACTTGCACAATAGAAGAATATACTACAAAATATGTTACAAGTGAGAATAATAAGCCAGAAATATTTAGCCTTGGGGTTTTCATTTTCATGTGAAAGACAATCTTGACAATCCTCGAGCCAAAGAAGCTCAATCTAAATTTGACAGAAAAATAGCGAAATATTAAAAGTTATACCTAGTAAAGGCTAGACCTAGTAAAGGAAGCTACTAGGTTACAAGTAAAATAACTTGCACAATAGAAGATTATACTATAGAATATGTTACAAGTGAGAATAATAAGCCAGACATATTTAGCCTTGGGGTTTTCATTTTCATGTGAAAGACAATCTTGACAATCCTCGAGCCAAAGAAGCTTAATCTAAATTTGACAGAAAAATAGGGAAATATTAAATGATAGACCTAGTAAAGGCTAGACCTAGTAAAGGCAGCTACGACATTGAGAAACAATATGCAGTTTCCCTTATCAAAGATATATTCAAGTGTATGCTTCTAATACACAACCTATAGCTCAAAATCAGCATAGTCCACAGAACCTGATTCTATAGGTGGCATCATATAGGTCGCTATTATTTCTGACACCAATGCAGCTATTAAAGGAATTCTTTCAGGTTCTTTATAAAGCTAGGATCTTGGCTTTCTCCAATTGCTATAATCTTTTGATTTATTTGTTCTAGCCAAACAAAATATACTGCTGCTAATAATAATAATTTAATAGGATTTTTCTTCAAAGTAGTAAGACTATATCCACTATTCTAGCTCACCTCAATGATCACATGCATATCAAACCCTTTTGCGTTCAGTCCAATTCCCTTATAAAATGCTGTCCTCTGGCAGTCATTTAGGTACAATACATGTATGTTTCAGGCTTGGGGAATCTAACCAGAGTAAATTTATACACAAAAGTTAAAATTGGTGAATTTGTGTCTTTTTTGGTTGATTTTGCTTTCTAGATTTTATGTGAAGATAGACAATTGGGTAATTATAAGCCATAAAATTAAAATACCCTTCATTGAACAATATACAATTTTAAAAAAATTTCATTTGTTTATAAGTAAGATGACACATTGGATGTTGCCCTCTAGACAGTGCAATGAACCACCACTTGTTGACTTCAATGGGAAAGCAAATTTAGTATTTCTGGATAGTGCAATGAACCACTGCCTGTTGACTTCTATGGGAAAGAAAATTGAGTATATTAATTGGTGATATATAATAGCCGATGTATTATATTATTTTCTTTTGCATTAAAGTTTTAAATTTTTAATGCTATAGCAGTTACTAATATAGCTTTCCCTGTATTTTCTTAGCATGAGAAAAGTCATTTTATTTGGAATTTTGGACCTTACCATGTTTCTAAATTCTGAAGGTGAAGAAAAATTGAATTTATTGAATCAAGTGAAGGATTCAGCCAGAGAAAGATTACAGTCTGAATAGGACATGTTACGCTATATGAATCAGTACTGCTATTGAACTATTTGAATAGGATTTGAAATGGGTACTATTGAATATTAATATTTTTACCCGAGATAGTGCATGATGGCTTATAAGTTGTGTTTCCTTTACTGTGATTTGGTTTCTTCTATTGCTTATATTTAATTTTTTGTTTTAAATCCTTTATTGCATCATTCAGCAGATTTGAGATTCATATCCTAATATGTTGCTAATCAAGTTTCTTTAGATGCAGATACCTACAACTCGTCCAAAATCACCAAAGCTAGGATGCAATAACAGTAGTAGATCATCTCGTCTTAGTTTGGATGAAAGCAAGATAAATGGGGGTCCACAGAATAATGCAGATGTGAAAAAGACAATGCGGAGGTCATTGACCAGATTTCCATCTCAAAAAGCAACAATGAGTAAACCTAATGAAACATCTGAGACCCAAAAATAAGGAACTTCAAATAAAATAGAATAATACCATTGAATTTGGATCAAGTGTTGTTCATGAATTAGGTAAGGATTTGCATTCCTCAGAAAGAACCGAATTAAAGAGCAATGGAAATGGGGACCTTTTAATTGCTATAGAGAAAAATTCAGTTGGGGAAAGCACACAGGGCTTCAGGAAAGTAGACTCAAATACGATACTAGATCAAGTAAAGCCTATGTTGTCTTCTTTAAGTAGTTCAAAAAGAGAAAGTGATGTGGTTCCTGCCACTGAAATCGGCAAGCAAGATGCTCTTGTAGTTATCACAGATGTTGTTGTACAGTTTTGAGAACAGAAGCTTTGGTAGCTTTTTTAACTATTTGTATATTGGCTATTTTCAGAGTTAAAAGGCTCATTATATTAGGTGAAGGGGGAGATTGATCCTAATATTGAGTATGAGTCTTGAATGTTCATACATTCAGGAGGTATTCATCTGTCTTTCTTATCTAGGAATGGAAGACACAGTGGTGTTGCTATTGTATTGGTTGTATTCTGTGTTTGTTCTGATATTTGAGTTTTGCTTTTGGGTTGGTGTTAAAATTGAGATTAAAATTGAGGATATCTCATTGAGTTACAAGTGAAAATGCAACGGATAGATCAACAATGAGAGAGGTGGAGGGAGTACTGGAAAAGATGGTGCATGACAGGGCATATGGCAACTTGGAAGAGAAATCATCCATCCAGAATTTGTTGAGTATAGACAATAGAGAGGGCCATTCCAACAGCAGCACAGATGAAAGTGAGAGTAGTTGAGTACAGACTACTAAAATGGAGTGAATTTCTTCCACCAGCATCCAAAAATAATTTGCCTATAAAACAAGTCTTTAGTTAGAAACAGTATGATTAAAGTTGGCTTGGAAAATAGATATATATATTTTTTTAAGACAGTAAACTAGATTTCCTTTAACAACATTGTCTATGCAAACTTTTTGAAAATATTAAAGTTGAGTTGCAATCAATCATCTATTTTTGTGTAATTCATTGACCTTATGAGGTAAAAGTTATTTTAGATAATTTTGTTCAAACTGAATTGAAACCAGATTTTTTAAATGAAAAAGAACAGACTCCTTTTTCCCATACCTTGATAGGGAAAAGCTAAAAAATGTGTTGCAGATAGAATATGTCTATATACTATTTTGCAAAATCAATAACAAGAATTAGGAGTAGACATACTTGGAAAGGGAATAATTAGCTTTATTGATGTGAACCACATCAAAATTGAAATCGCTCAAAAATTTACCAAAAATGCCAGATTTATAATTATAGTAATATCAAATTTGCCAAGTTTTCACAGATTTTCATGGAGGATAGTGGTCATAGTATTAGTAATATGTATACTGTACTCATCATCTGTTTGTATGATATGTATACTGTACTCATCATCTGTTTGTATGATATTGTCTTTGACTGCTATCTATCTGAATATTGAATGCTCTTAGATATAAGTTCGGAAATATGGATTATGATCTTCTGTGATGCATGATGGTCATTGTATGCTTGTTGTATAATTGTCTTCAATATATATTTGGGTAGACAACCTTACCCTATGTGAAGAGTCAGTTGCGAAGGATCACATCCATTCAATAATACCATCTCTTTGGTAATCACATAACTGCATCATTTGTTTCTTTCTCAATGTTGATAAGTCAATACATAATTTGATCATTCTCTCAAGTGCTACAATCCATCACTTGAAATGATCAAATGTTTGTTGGTTCATTCTCCTGACGCTAATCTTCAACATTGAGAGCCTTTGAATAAAATTTAAGATATTTCCAAAGATATCCTCAATGGTTTTTGTTAGATTTAATGTAACAAGTTAACAACCATATAAAAGTTCAGACAAAGTATGCAAAATGGGGGCAATTCACACCAGTTCATTGAAAACCCTGACAGAAAGCCTTAGCAAGATTTAAAGTGATACCTATGGGCTATGGCTAATATAAGGCCATAAAACAGTCTCTAATCTTGTGGTTGCCAAGGTGCAACTATGATTATGGAACTTCTGAACGTCTTCTAATTTTCAAGAGGATGGGATGCCTATTTGTAATACTTCCTGATCTAAGAGACATTTTTTTATTAAAGCTTGCTATTGCTTGTGCATTGGATAGCATTAAAGAAGATCAGGGAAGGAGCTACTAATTTTAATACTGAATTCTGGAAGGTTTTAAATTTTTTTGCTGGTGTTGAAGAAAACAAGGCAGACCCCCAAAGCACAAAGGAGCCAATATCTCAAGTGATAGAGCACTCCAACATTCCAAGCATGGATGGAAAGGTCCTCAGTTCAAAAACTAGATGATCCAAAGAAAATATCATAGCATTTGTGCAAGCCTAAAGGTCCCAATCTAAAAGTGACTTATTTTGAAGAATAATATGTAATTTCAACAAAAAGGAACTATTAGGTTTGTGTAAAATGCCCTTGTATGAAAATGAGAGAATCTGGATTCAAACCTGACATGACCTTTTGAAAGTAATACAGTTTTAAAGCTAGACTAGGAACACAAAGCACAAAGAAAAACAAATGATGATATATACCACAAAGGGCATCCCCAGTAGGCAAGCAAGAGGTCCTAGTTTCAAGTTGCAACTGAATCATGAAAAATAATATGGTATCAACGTCAAACTAAAAGCCTCAGGCAAACACTTGTCACTCAATAGGGTCATTGGAAGAACAATCTACACTCTGAACTATAAAGGAATGAGAAGCTTGGTGGTTGAGTGTCCTTCAATGCAAATGGAGGATTGTAGACTTAATTGCTAGTAGAACTACGGAGAAAATGAGGATACCAAATCCAGAAGCATACCTTAATGGAGGGTGTGCCAAGGAAATGAGCCACACTTCTAAATTCGGGCCTAGGATTATCACTCAATGGAAGGTCTTGTAAGAAAACATAACCAAACAATAGAGCACTAGTTTAGGACTGCTACTCAAGGAAAATATTAGGGAAAAAACAAGCCATGCCAAACAAAGGACAAATCGGGCAGAATTACTTAAACAACCATGATAAAGCCTCGGGTTCCAGTGTACTGATTCTTGAAAACAATCATTGGAAAGGGAGGTAGGCCCCTTCCCAAAAGGATGAGTATAATGTTAATACATTAACATGTTAAGTCTTGACATTAGAAATACATGTCTACATATGTTTGGCTTTTATCAAATGAAAGTCATCCATTTTACCGAAAAAATAATTATAGCATCTGCTTATAAATTTTAATGCTTCATTATGATCTATTGTTGAAAAAGATAGGTCTAAGGGTGAAGTTTCCTTTCCACAAATGAATTTCTCTGATAAAAAACTATTAATTTGTATTGGAAACTTTGAACTTCTTTTGTACTGGGAAATCTAGAACACCTCCTACAAATGCAGTTTCCTGCTTGAAAGATGTGCAAATTTCAAACATAAAAAAAAGACCTAACAGGTGTTATACTGCATAAAGACAAAAACAAATATTCATTGAACATACCTTCAATGCAGAGTTCTCTTGTGCCCAGAATTGATCCTTCAAGCAAAACTTCTCAGAGCTCTCTTGCACCTAGAATTGATCCTTTGAGAAAAACTTCTCAGTTTGTTTAAGAAAAACTTCAAGAAAAACCATGTGGGATAAGGAAGGGGCCCAGTTGTACTTATTTGCTTACCCGTTGGTTTAGGAAAAACCCACAAGGCATGAACCGTATAGATATCATTTCTAGATATTGTCACTGATATTATAGAAGAGTGGAGGCGTCTGGATAAAGAACGATTGAATAAATGAACTTCCTAATGCATAGGAATTGTTGTTTCTATGGACACCGAACGGATTTGGATATTTTATTACAAAATATTGTGGTTTCCCTTTTGTTTTCTTGCCGCTCTCTTGTGCCCAAAATGCATGCCCCGCTCTCTTGTGCCCAAAATGCATGCCTTCCTTCTACGCGCGAAGTGAAAATGATGCCTTCCTGTTGTTCCCGCTAATGAAAATGGATAAGAAGAAATGTAAAGCATTATATGTTTTTTTGCTATTAACATAATTCTTGTGCTGAAATTTTTCTATTCATAATTAATATAATGTTTAGATTTAAGTTGTAAATAAATTAATAAATAAATAAATATATTTGTTTTTGGAAGTAAATTTAGATTATTAGGGTATTTAAATTGAGTATTTTTAAAATATTTATATAATTTAAATTTTAACTAATAATGTTCCAAATATTCTATGATAAAATATTGTTGTCTACTCGTATGTTGTAAAATAGGCATTTTATCTTTTATCATTTTTCTTTAGTATCTATTTCAAAACTCAAATGATGAGAACAAGTTCATAGTTTATCAACTACCATAGTAAATAAATTTATAAACAAATAAATATATTAAAATAATAAAAAGTCAAGGAGATAGATAATTAGGAGGCTTAATATTTCTATATAGTTACATCTTTTGAGATATTTTAATTTTTTTATGAAATTACATTATTTTATTTTTTAGTGATTTAAGCCTTGATGGGTTCCATCTATTAATTAAGGGTCTTAACCTTCTTACCCCTCTAGTCTTAAATCATATTCAATGTAGATCGATTTTAATGTAATTAGAACTATTTTTTGTCAAAACCCGTACAACTAGACTGCACTTGATTTTAATAATGTTAGAACTATTATTTGTCAAGATCTGTACAACTAATTTTGTTTACTTATAATAATTATAATTTGGCTATTCTTTTTTATAACACTATCTCTAAATCTTGTTTATCAATCGGTTTTGAAATCACCAAAAACCCAGATTTAGGGCATGAGAAGGGTGTACATATAAGATTGCTTGCACAATAAGCCTATTGACGAGAAAGCATTATTGGTGAATTGGAATTTCTAACTCTTTGATATTATATTCAAATGTTATAATTATAAATGAGGTATAATCATGCATTTAGTCATTTTGTTTAGGTGACTAATTATGTAGTCATTAATTTAGTCATTTATTTAGTAAGTTTTGTTTCAGTAACTAATTATTAGTGACTAATTCTTTAATCATTTAATTAGTCATTTATTTGATCATCTATTTAGTCATTTTTATTTGAATGCACTTGTGATTTTACCTTATGATCAAATTACTCACATATTTAGTCATTTATATTTGTGAAGTACAAAACATTAGTAGAGTATGATCAATTTTAGTCATGTGACTAAAAGTTTTAGTCATGTAGTCACATATTTGCCAAAATATACTAGTCATGCACATGAAATTGTAACACAAGATATCTCCTAAAAGGAAACCCTCTTGGGGGATAAAACTAATTGAAATGCCTCATTGGCATATCTAGAAATATCCTTTTTACAATGCCTCACTGATTATACAACTGTATCACTGACAATGCTATCTCACTAATAGTTTATTTATGCATCATTTGCTTTTCATTTCACAACTTTCCATACATACAGAGTCAGAAAATATGATCTTGTGTAGTCACTACAACCTAATACCATACAACATAAAACACAAATAAGACTTTGTGTTGAACAATGTATGATACAATGTTATGAATTCCTATGACCTCAATCAGGTATTTCTTATCAGTAAATTGATTGTGCACAAATAATAAAATGTACTTCATGAAAATCCAAACACCCTCTCTATATCTATATGTACAACATTTTTCATTGCCATGTATATATAAGACATTTTGAATCTGATCAATTGCTCCATAAAAAACTAATTTCAAGAACCAAATCAAACTGAATACTAATCCTTAACATGTTGATAAAGAATCATTTATCAAAAAAAGTATGTTTCTATTTTCTCTCGTAAAGAAACATTTATGAATGTATATGAATCTAATTTCTCACCTAATATTCATTATGATAATGAAAAGACTTTAATCAGTGATCCTCATTAATCATTTTTACGGATCCTTATTAATCCCTTTAATATCTATGATCATATAAACAATATCTTTTAAAAATACACAAGATATCTCCTAAAAGGAAACCCACTTGGGGGATAAAACCAATTGAAATGCCTCACTGGCATATCTAGAAATATCCTTTTTACAATGCCTCACTAATTATACAACTGTATCACTTACAATGCTATCTCACTAATAGTCACTTTATGCCTCGCTGGCTTTTCATTTCACAACTTTCCATACATATAGAGTCAAAAAAATTGATCTTGTGTAGTCACTACAACCTAATACCATACAACATAAAACACAAATAAGACTTTGTGTTGAACAATGTATGATACAATGTTATGAATTCTTATGACCTCAATCGGGTATTTCTGATCAGTAAACTGATTGTGCACAAATAATAAAATGTACTTCATGAAAATCCAAATACCCTCTCTATATCTATATGTACAACATTTTTCATTGCCATGTATATATAAGACATTTTGAATCTGATCAATTGCTCCATAGAAAACTGATTTCAAGAACCAAATCAAACTGAATACTAATCCTTAACATGTTGATAAAGAATCATTTATCAAAACAAGTATGTTTCTATTTTCTCTCGTAAAGAAACATTTATGAATGTATATGAATCTAATTTCTCACTAATATTCATTATGATAATGAAAAGACTTTAATCAGTGATCCTCATTAATCAATTTTACTGATCCTTATTAATCCCTTTAATATCTATGATCATCTAAACAATATCTTTTAAAACTACACAAGATATCTCCTAAAAAGAAACCCTCTTGGGGGATAAAACCAATTGAAATACATCACTGGCGTATCTGGAAATATCCTTTTTACAATGCATCATTGATTATACAACTGTATCACTAACAATGTTATCTCACTAATAGTCTCTTTATGCCTCACTGGCTTTTCATTTCACAACTTTCCATACATACAGAGTCAGAAAATCTAATCTTGTGTAGTCACTACAACCTAATACCATACAACATAAAACACAAATAAGACTTTGTGTTGAACAATGCATGATACAATGTTATGAATTCCTATGACCTCAATCAGGTATTTCTTATCAGTAAACTAATTGTGCACAAATAATAAAATGTACTTCATGAAAATCCAAATACCCTCTCTATATCTATATGTACAACATTTTTTATTGCATGTATATATAAGACATTTTGAATCTGATCAATTGCTCCATAAAAAATTGATTTCAAGAACCAAATCAAACTGAATACTAATCCTTAACATGTTGATAAAGAATCATTTATCAAAACAAGTATGTTTCTATTTTCTCTCGTAAAGAAACATTTATGAATGTATATGAAACTAATTTCTCACCTAATATTCATTATGATAATGAAAAGACTTTAATCAATTATCCTCATTAAACATTTTTACTAATCCTTATTAATCCCTTTAATATCTATGATCATATAAACAATCTCTTTTTAAAATATATAATATTTGCAACTTAAAGATAACCACCTTTGTATTAACCTCTAATCTCTATTACTAAATATTTTATCCAGCTGTTACTGCAATGTTTAGTTTGTTAAAGACTCAACCAATATTTACAAACTTGGGTTAAAACCACAAAGATTACATAACATGGACCTCGGTTTAAATATTTCAATAGAATGATAAAAGCTTGAACAAAAACTTAAGACCCATGGTGACTTAACATTTTGACAAGGGTAAGGAAATGCATAACTTGAGTATAACATAAGAAAACCTACATACTCAATAAACCAAACCCACAAACCCTTGACAAAGGTTTGAACACAAAGGCAATTGAGAAAGGATACATACTTAAAACCAAGGTTTGAACATGAACCGAAAATCCATCAATATATATGGGCCACATAAAATCATTTTAACTATGAATAAAAAATGTATAAAACAAGCTTAATTGATAAAAGAATGATATCAATGAACTCTCGACTTAACCGAAACTAGGGTTAGAACTAAAATGGATTGATAATCATGAACATAAACATAACTTAAGGAAATCAAACTTAGTGACTCATTTCACAAATACGATGACTTTAAACAATATGATTTACCAATAAAAAACTAGAATAAACTAAATGTAGTGAGTAAACAGAAGGAAAACACATGTAGCTTAAGAAAGATTCAAACCCTGTGATCTTTGTAAAAATATCTTTAAAAAAAATTCTCTCACAAACTGCCTTCAACTTCCTGATCCATTCTACAACTGTCAAGTTTTGTTGTTGTCAAACAAAATACAATAACTTCCATTAAAATGACGTGTCCCAGCTCCTTCAAGCTAGGGTTTCAAATGAAACCCAAGAACTCTAAAAAATGCTCATAAACTCAAAGTTACAAATGCTTATGTCATTTCCTTACATGTCACGAATTAAGGCATGTCTTTTCACATGTTAATATTATTAAATGATCCCTATGATACTTATCAACAATGAAACCTTAGCACAAACTGCTGAGTGTTGTGTTATTTACAACACTTCAAGTATAGCCGACTCAAAGGCATGCTTTTTATAATATTTTAAAATAAAATACTTCAAATGTCTTAATCACTTTAGTGACTTTTTTAATCACCAAAAAAATTTTGAGTAAAAACTAAGCCCCTAATTTGATCAAATTGCCTTAAACAAAATTCTAAATCTCAAAGGCTTGATTAATAGACATAATTATGTAACCAACTTGGATAATCCCCCTTGCATAGTTAAATTATTTCTAAAAAATCAAGCACAAATCATTTCCTAACTAAAGACTTGAAAACCATTTAATTGTCAAATATTTCCTTTAATATAAAGTCCTAGCACTTTTATTAAAAGGACCCATTCTTCACATGGATGTGCAACTTAATCTTGATTAAATGACAATGAAAAGAGGATTTTCTATTTTGTCTTATTCTCCAATCAAGCTTGGCCAAACAAAACTCTTGAGTCCTCTCACATGGATTGATCTCCCTCACCACTCATCTCTACCTAACATCTTTTGCCTCTTAATCTCCACCCTTTATTCATGAGGCAATTTCTTTAAAAGGAAGCTCTTCCTTGGCTCAAGGGTCCCAATCTTGATCATTTTGTGCATTCTAGAATGACTATGCTATTTTGAGTCCTTAGTGCTATCTTGATTTCTTAGTTTCTTTCATCATAGTTTCTTACACTCATATCTTTCTTGCATTCTTAGTTTAGCTCATTTTCTAGCATAATCTTGCATTGTTATCTAGTTTGGAATTTAATTTTCTTTCATGGTAGTATTGAAATTGTTAGCTTAATCTTGAATCATAGCTTCATTCTAGCTTTGCATTGCATATTTAGATCATCGAGTGGTGAATGCAAGTATTGCATCTCACTCATGCATTGAATCTTCTATTTTGGAGTAGTCAAGTCATGAATCCTTCATGCCAATCTAATGAGAATTACAAAAGGATTAAACTCGCTTCAACTAGGAAGCCATAAGCTGGTTTTGGGAATTTAGTTGTTCATTTGATTTGAATACTAGTAGCTAGATTCTTGAGTTAATGGTTTATTGAAGTGTTGGTTACATTCCAATTGAATACCAATTTTATAGCACACATTTTTGGTGCCCACCATGGGGCTCGAATAAAAAATTTACCCCTTTTCTTGTAGGTTATTTTTATTTATTTTTTGAAACTACGATAAATATCGCACCCAATAGCACAAATTATCCTATGACACCTTTTTCATCGCATGCACTTGTAAGTTTTATCATACAATAATATGGAATAAGGTGATTTGTCACATGTAGTTTCAAGTTCCATCATATGACACAATAACTCTTGCTTTCATCGCATGGCTCTTTGAGTTTCATCGTACGATTATATGGTGTTGTCTATATTTCATCACACCAAAAACAACAAGTATTTTTTAGGGTCTAGTCGCTTGAATTTTTGGATTTTCGTGCTTGACTTGGCTTTATCTTGGCCTTAAAACATTTTTTTTTGCAAGAAATACCTAGTTTTGACAAGATATTTGAGCAAGAGAGAGAGAGCCTTACAAATCTATTTATATTACCTTATTTTGAGACTACTAATGCTTTGTGGTTGTAGGATGCTTGTCAAGGCCATATCTTGAGACTACTAAAGCTATTTATTTTCCAAGTTTCCTTGGAGATTCAAGAAAACATTGTGTCTTCCTTAATTTGTTTTTTCTAGGAACCTAGCTTAACTAGGAAGACTTATTTTCTTGTGACTAGTTGGGTAGTAGAAGAGTATGCTCTTCACCTCCTAGAGGTTGAATCATAAATCTTGACCTACTTGATTTATCACTTGCAAAAGAATTTTGGGTAAATGAATGTGTGCTTAATGTGCTTAGGATAATCTATGGAGTAGGAGAGTATGTTCTTTTCCCTTGTGGAGAATCATAAATCTATACATTCATTAGTCTATCCACTTTTATTTTCTTATTTACCTTTAGAGAGCCTATCGTTGAGGTAAAAATCTCGCGAAAATTACCCAAGTGGGACAAAGCAAAGCCAGCTCTTCCAACCCACTATAAAACATTTGTCTTAGAGGTTAAAGCCTCAAGTATTTAGCTATTAACTATTTTGAGTCATTCATTTGAATATAAGAACACATGCAAGGGTAATGTGTAGGGCCGAGAGATCTCAATCTTTCTTGCAAGACTACCTTACTTGAAGCGCTTGTAGGGATATAGGCCTCAATTCCTCTAAGAAGAACTAAAAGGGATAGTTTTGAATGGATTCCCTTACTAGATACACTTGGTTAGAAGCTACCCGACTCATCTTCAAGAGTATCATAATATTTTTGCAAGGATTGATCCAAGTGGACTTACCTGGATCACCTAAAGATCACTCACAATATGTATTGCCTTGGCTGCTTTAAAGCTTGAATGTGGCATTTGGGGAACCATTGTAATGTGAGAAATGAGTCTCTTCTTTTGATCCATAACGTGCATAGTCCTCAGAAAATTCAACATCACTTTGTGTGAGGCGAAGGAATATCAAGTGTGAGCAAAGATTTTGATACTAGCCTTTGACCTTAGGTAGTTTCTTCTTGATGTGTTTTTGAATGTGTTGAGGCTCGTGGAAATCATTGTGAACATACACTTGATGCTTTTTGACACATTGCAATACCTCTTAGACTTTACACATGTTTGTATCCCCAAAGTCTCTTTTTCCTTTGGTGGATTGTTTGGAGACTTTTGTTTGGTCACATTATTGCTTACTTGCAAACACTCAGACCCGATCTAGGAAAACTCGTATTTATCACATCTTCGAGGTCAAAATAGTCTAGATTGGTCAAACTCTCCAAAAATAGTGGCAACTTATCCTTTTCCTATATTTTATCATTTTGCCCAATATTTCATCATAGGAGATGAGTGCTTCATCGCACCCTGTGTTGAGTTTCATCTTATGACAGATTTTACTCTAACCATATTATTGCATGTCCTTGGGAGTTTCATCGCATTCAGTGTTGGAGTTCATCATATGATCCTAACTTCTTATCATCCTCGAATTGAGTTTCTGAGTCTTGAAATCTTTTACTATTCAATCTCCTCTTATCTTTTATGTCATTTAGATCAGTATTCATTCATCTAAAATTGGCATTTTCTAACTGATTAGCTCTTTGCTAGAAATTTAGTCCATCTTTTCTCTTGTTTTAAGATCTTGGGAGTTCTCTAGCTCCTATCTCAAATATCCTATCTTATCTGAAATCAAACCTTGCTCAAGTTTTTCACACGTACCACTCATCAAGCATTCAAGCCTTATTCTTAGTACCTTGTACTCATTTTTCCTATCTATATCAACTCGGTCTCAAGTATCACCTACCATGCATTCATGCTCATTCTCGATACCTTGCACCTTGTTTTAGCTACCTTTTTCTACCTATCCTTGAGACAGAGCTATCATTATTGGTCACATTATTGCTTACCTGCAAACACTCAAACATGATCTAGAAAAACTCATAATATCACATATTCAAAGTTAGAACAATCCAGATTGGTCAAACTCTCCAAAAATAGTGGCAACTTATCCTTTTCTTGTATTTTATCATTTTGGCCAATATTTCATCATAGGACACGAGTGCTTCATCACACCCTATGTTGAGTTTCATCATACAACATATTTTACTCTAACCATATTATTGCATGTCATTGGGAGTTTCATCGCATTCATTGTTGGAGTTCATCATACGATCCTAACTTCTTATCATCCCTGAATTGAGTTTATGAGTCTTAAAATCTTTTACTATTTGGTCTCCTCTTATCTTTTATGTCATTTAGATCAGTATTCATGCATCTGAAACTCGTATTTTCTAACTAATTGGCTCTTTGCTAGAAATTTGGTCCATCTTTTCTCTTGTTTTAAGATCTTGGGAGTTCTCTAGCTCCTATCTAAAATATCCTATCTTATTTGAAATCAAACCTTGCTCAAATTTGTCACATGTACAACTCGGTAGGCATTCAGGCCTTACTATCAGTACCTTGTACTCAATTTTCCTAGATATATCAACTCAATCTCAAGTATCACCTACCAGGCATTCAAGCCTCACTCTTGATACCTTGCACCTGCTTTCAGCTAACTTTTTCTACCTATCCTTGAGACAGAGCTATCATTACCTAGATCTTTTAACACTAACTTAGTATCCTTGTTACTATCATATTTTCAATCTAATCTCCCATGCCAGTTATAAGTTGTAGCCATTATTAAAAGTCTATAGCTGATCTGAAAGGGAAATCTATTGATGATAATCCTAGACTGTCCTCTCACGAGGAACCTTAGCATCAGGCCCCTGTCTATCAATTGATACCCTTTACCTACACTGAGAATCATGATCAAACCAACATATCAACATATGATTGGAGAAAGTGTAATAAGCATGATTATGAGTCTTCTTTAGATGGATAACCTATAGAGGAAGAAGTTAGAAAGTGCCAAGAAGATTTAATAACTTCCATAAGGTGATGTAGGCCATTATGAATTGGGACAAAGATAGATATTGTATTCATCTTGTCTCTATGGGTGTAAAGTTTCCTCCTCACTTTGACGTGGAATGCTTGATACAAAAGGAGGAAGAATCTCCTATTATAGTCCTTAACAAATAGCTCCAAGATTTGTGTTGTGTGCTTTCACAACTTAAAAAGGGAAAGGACCAATCATCGAAAAAGTATTCGCTTGAAGCTATCTATCATTTCCCCTTTGAAAAGAATTTTTACATGCCACCATTCCCACCCAAGGTGGAAATTCTTAAGTATGATAAATATGATGGAAAAAAAGGTCCCCGGTGTTAGCATAATTGATGCAGTGATGCTAAGTGTTGCATTGATGAAGATTGGTATAGATTTAATGATAGGTGAATCAGTTATTTGGTTGTCATTGATGTCAACTGATTGACTCGGTTTTTTCAGTATGTCACCAAATATTGTATGAGTAAATCATGAGTTGTAGTATGTTTTTGAAGTTTCTATTCTAATAGAAGAATATATTATGTGTTGTGATGTTAAGTTTGCAACCGTGACTTTTGATATGAAGTATTTAGTTGGTTATGTTTGAATGGAATCAAACTGGGTAACTATTAAAATAGTTAGTGATAGATAGTAAGTGATTTGAATTTTGTTTCAAATTGGTAAATTTTTAGATGGAGTGGTCATAGGATATGATTGATAACAATGTCGAGATACTATGTTGAGGATTGTGACTTATATTATTGACAAGTGAAGATAGTTTAATTGACTAGAAGCAGTATTTACAAAATGAATAGATAAACAAGACAAAGTTCTTGAACATGTGATGAAGATTTGTGAAGCAGTGAAGAATTCTGAAGTGGCAATGGGATTGGTGATGTTTGTACTAAAGTACTAAGGAAAATCCATGATTTATGGAAAGTATTTGACATCACATTGCCTGAGGTATGTGTTTGAGGTGGATTCTTCAAAAAGTTTCTTTTGGTCAAAAGAGTTGTTGAAGATGATTCAATTTCCAAGGTAAAATTTTTATGGAAGATGACGTGATCAGAGAAAAACATTTTATGAGTTTTTAGATACATTGCATCTTACCTAACATGATCTGGATCATTCATATCTTAGATCTAGGTTTTATTTTAAGTTAGTGGAAGAAATGCTATATATTGGAAAGTTGAAAAAGGATTGAGTTGATGATTGTGGATTGTAGAAGGGTGTGGTGAATAAGTGAAGAAATCAAGTGTGATCAAGCTAGGAAAGAGTATAATGTGTGGAGAAGATTTTAAGAGATTAATAGGATCTAATCATGTGGAGTTAGTGCAATTTCACAGATCATCTTATATATTTCTTTCTAATCATTGTAATAGTGAAATCCCTTAACTGAGTAGATCCCAATGTATCTTTTTTGTAAATCCTCTAACAAGGTGGCTCCTAATAGCGAAAAGATCCTAACAGGTCTATATGAAAATCCTTCAATCGGGTAGCACCTAACAATGCTTTTGTAAACCTTTAACTAGGTAAGCTCCTCACAGGGAATTTTCTAGATGAGTACAAATTTAGTGGGTACCAACTCCAACTATGTTTTTTCCCGTTTCCATGAGAAAAATATGGCATCTTCATTGTGTGATTGATTATTTGTGGATGCATATTTTGAAAGTCTATATCTATACTAGTTGATGTTGAATATTTTCGTGCATATAGTTTAAAGAGTTTAAATCAGAGAATTTGTAGATTACTGATTCACCCCTCCCCTCTCAATAATTAGACCTACATTAACAATTGGTATTAGAGCTTTAGTCCTCTTGGTGATAATCTTGAAAACTTGAGGGAAAATACCTAAAGATATATAGGAAGGAAGCACCTAAGTTCTCTAAGGAAAACTTCTCACCATGGGTAAGTAGGATGAAGTTGCATCTATTATGAATTAGAGATCGAGAATTGGTTCATCTCACAACCAAGTATGTTCAACCTAATGGAACCCTAACTAATGAGAAACCAAAAGAAAGTTGGAGCATAACTCTACAATGATAGAAATAGCTAGTTCTCTATCTGATGTTGAGTTTGTAGATATCAAGGATATGGATAATGCTAAAGACATGTGAGACAAGTTGATATTATTTTATGGTGGTGATATTCATGTTTAGAAAGAAAAGGTGGATAGTCTCAGAGGTAGATATGATGAAATGAGAATGCACGAAGGTGAGAACATTACTCAATACAATTATAGGATAAAGGAGGTTGGTGTTGCAATCAAAGGTGCTAGTGAACAACTTGAAGAAGATGATGTGGTAAGAAAAATCTTGAGAACCCTACTATTGGATTTGATGAATAAAACAACCTGTAGGTCCCAAGAGCACCTGCATACAAACACCTATCACTGAAAGAGAGAGAAGCAAATAGCTATGGAGACCTGAACGTATGGATCCACGAGAGAGGATAAATCCTTGATGTGTAAAAACAAAAGTTGCAAATCAATAAAAATGAATGTTGAGAATCTGATTACAAAAGAGATCAATCCTTATAAAATGAGATATGAAACCCTAAAAAGGGAAAACCCTATGTTTCATAATAATAATTAATAAAGCAATTAATTATTATATGCCTAAAGTTTAGCTTAAGCATAAAGAGATAATAAGTGACTTAGTAATTAAATCTGTAAGAATTTGCCTAAGACAAAGAATAAACACCAAGATCTAGAAGCTCAAGAGATAGCACAAGAGAGATAGACAAAATGATCAAATAATTGATTATAGCCAATTGAATTGAATACAAAATAGGAATGCCTAAATATATAGGCAATGCAATAAGACTACATGATAAGGAGATGATAAGATATCACCCACACAAGGTGGAATCGCATGTCCACCAAAGGTGGATCATCCTCCATTGTACATCAAAGTATGTGCAACATGTGAAACAATGAGAGGACGATAATGTGATAAGAGCACTAAAGGTGGATCTCACAAACAAAGAGGTGTGTGATGACAACTATCACACCTAAAGTGGAAATTCTCCTAACCATGTGCTAAAATGAAATGCAAACTCGTAGGTGTCACAATGACAACTAATATGAAAATGCATTATCCTAAGTAAACTTAAGTAAAGTTTAATTAGTGAATATTTAATTACACCAACACCCCCCCTTAAGTGCAACTTAGGGGAATGCACTTAAGCTCACAATGCAAGATGGATCCTGGCTACTAGGCCATGTTAGGTACCCATGTACAAAATGCAAGAGCAATAGATAATGCAATCTCTCGTAAAGTGGAGAAAGAGGGAAAACCTCATGGGAAAAACCCTCCCCCAAAAAGAGAAATGAATACAAGATGCATGCATGGATGGAGTAATCAAGACCCCCCAATTATGACATACATCATGCATATACAATAAAACATCCCCTCAAAGGAAGGAAACAAGGAGACATGATATCCCCCCCATAATGAGTAATCTCCTCCAAAGATGGTAAGTACTTGAAGACAAAACATAGTCCAATGCCTACAAACAACATTTCTCCTCTTAGGAAGAAGATACACCAAGTATAGATGTAAGAAGGCTTCCCATTGTGGATGTGGAAAGGGGAATCCAAATGAAGTATGATGTCTCTGAAGTATGCTCATGTGTTTCCATGTCCTTGGTTGATGAAGATGTCACGAACCAATCAGGAGAAAGCCCAATAGGAGAAGGTGACAAACAAGGAACCAATGAAAACTAATCCATGTAAGAATTTGGATCAAACTCCAAAGTAAAATGTACCTCCTCAAATGAAGAAGATGGAAGAGAATCAAGAAAGCTCCCCCTTAATGTAGAATGTACACCAATGATAGGTGTGCCTGGATCAATGTAAAAACTACACCAAGAAAACTGAATAATGTTCCTCCCCTTAGGAAGAAACAAGTCCATAGGTGTATTAATGAATCCTCCCCAATCTAAAGGAAGAATCCTCAAAATGTATGATGTCTCAGGAAAATGAATAGGAATCTCCAACACATGAGTATGGTCAACGTGAACCATACAATGTGACATCTCAAGTGAAGTTTGAGACTTGTGAAAACCAATCTCCAAAGAGTCAAATGTCTTCTCTGAAGTTAAAGAGACCTCCTCCAAATGTTGTATCAAAGGATCCACAATCATGTCAATCTTAAAAGAAGGATCAAGTGGAGAGTGAAGATGAGGGTCAACATGCTCCCTCACAACAACTAAAGAAGGATCATCCTCAACAAAGAGAAGATGAATGTCATCAATGAAGTCTCCTAAATCTAAAATGTAGGACTCCACAAACAACCTTGCAATGTCTGTCAAGTAGTCATCCCATGGAACTATAACTGGAAGACAAGGAATATCTTGCTACACTAAATCACAAGAACCCATAGCTATGTGAATGCAAGCATCATCAGGAGAAACACTAGATGTGATATCAATAGGAGGAGAAGGAGCTGCAACTGGAGGTTCTGGACCTTTTGGAAGTGGAGGAATATGTGGATCTCCATACAATTCCCAAAGAAAAGTCCAAAGATCAGGAATATTTTATGTCTCATCATCATAGTCATCAAGGGAATCCATAACATCCATATCCATATTCCAATAGATAACCTTAATAACTTATGAGTAAGAGTCCTAATCAAAAGAAGGATTTTTAGGTCTAAGCTCACACAAATAGGGCAACAAGTTATGCTTAGTAAGATGAGCAAGAACCAATTCACTCCATTGCTTATAGTTTCCTCTTGTCAACTTAATTAAACCATCCATGATGTAATTCTCACATGAAACAATAAGATTAAAAAATTAATGCACCCCCCCAAAATGCAATGAGCCAAAGAACCCCCCCAAAATAGATGATTTTGGCACTTTATATATAGTGTGTGTACAATTGCCACTTGCCAAAATGAACCAAAGTGGACTTCTAATTTTGATAATTACAATAGAAAATATGAAGCTATAGTAGACTCAAAAAAATAAGACACAAGATCTCTCAAGAATCTAACAAATTACAAGTGCTAAAAATAGGCCAAAATAGACCAAATTCTGAAAGTACTATGTCTACTCAGAATTTTTCCAAATTGATATCAGATCTGGAAAGTAGACAAAAACTCATGAACTTTCAAAAAAAATAGCACCTGAAAATGTGTCCATATGAGCCCAAACAAAGCCTCTAAAGTTGTAAAAATCAGGATTTGTGATTTTCAGAAAATATCAGAAACAAAGATCAGAAATCACCTACACCATTATGTAGATCATGAAATTCTACCTCAAAACAAAAACAATTGCTCGAAAAAAGGAGTCCGGATGACTGAGATATCGTTGTTTGAAAATCGCCTCTGAAATTATTTTTTCTAAATCACCGCTGCCAAACCTTGAAAATTCAAATGGCTCTAGATTTGGCTTCAAATGTCTGATTCGGATGAAACAAAATTTGATTTAGGGGTTTTTGGACCTCCTCAATGTAATGCCAACCTCTGATTTGCACCAGCAAGCTCCAATTTTGACCTACAATAAAAATCTCTCAAAATAGGCTATACAATGAAACTCCTATGGCTCTAATACCATGTAAGAATTTGCCTAAGACAAAGAATAAATGCCAAGATCTAGAAGCTCAAGAGATAGCATAAGAGAAATAGGCAAAATGATCAAATAATTGATTATAGCTAATTGAATTGAATACAAAGTAGGAATGCCTAAATATATAGGCAATGCAATAAGACTACATGATAAGGAGATGATAAGATATCACCCACACAAGGTGGAATCACATGTCCACCAAAGGTGGATCATCCTCCATTGTACATCATAGTATGTGCAACATGTGAAACAATGAGAGGATGATAATGTGATAAGAGCACTAAAGGTGGATCTCACAAACAAAGAGGTGTGTGATGACAACTATCACACCTAAAGTGGAAATTCTCCTAACCATGTGCTAAAATGAAATGCAAACTCGTAGGTGTCACAATGACAACTAATATGAAATTGTATTATCCTAAGTAAACTTAAGTAAAGTTTAATTAGTGAATATTTAATTACACCAACAAAATCAAATATGATTCAATTAATAAGAAAACACTTTATTACTCTAACACCCTCCCTTAAGATAAACTTTGGGAGAAGCTAAAAACCTAGAAAGAATTACTGAAATCAAATGGGTCCTGACAAAAAAAGGCCTAATCAAGTACCCAAGTACAAAAGAGATTCTCTATAAAGTGGAGAAATAGAGAAAACCACATGGGAAAAACTCTCCTCTAAAAAGAGACAAAGACTAATTTGAAGGAAGCCTCCAAAACTAGGAATGTTCCAGAAAATAGGAGCAAAGATGAACATGTACATCATCACTGAAGCAAGAAGCTGCAAATTCTATCAAGAAGTAACTGATGATCTAAAGATCCTCCACTGAAATATGACCAGGTAGAGAAGACTATAATCTACATGAGTGCCCTCAAATGACACTACTCGAATCAGGAGGCAAACAAAGGCAAACAATTGAAATCAAAGATATAGAATACTGTAATCTGCATGAGTGCCCTCAAATGACACTACTCGAATCAGGAGGAAAACAAAGGAAAACACCTGAACTCGAAGATACAGACTACATAAAAATACCAAAAGTCTCAAGAGTTGATCAATCAAAGCCAAAAGACTGCATCCAAAAATAAAAAAGAAAGAGTGTCCATATGGTAAATGATCCATCTCACCGGAATGCATAGGTACCCAGCCACTACATCCACCTAGTACATAGAATCAAATACTAAATACATAGTTCACACTATCGAACCAAGAAAGCAATAGAACCAATAGTAGAAACCCCCCCCCCCCCCCCCCCCCAATAATGCTGACAAGGGATTAATGACAAGTACACTGAAAAGATCATCCAATATGAACTACAGAGAGAGCACAAACACATATAGAGATACATGAGGCTAATGTCTTTGGAGGAACGCTCACATGAAAAAAGTAGATGGAAAACAAAGGAAAACATCAACCCCCCCTCCCCCCTCCCTGACACTTTATAATGTAGTGTGAGTACATAGAGCACGAACATGTACAAGGTCCCATACATGCAATAGAATGACACTTTATCTCAGTACATGTGCATAAAAGAATGCTACAAAAGTGAAGTATGTAATACCCCAAAAATGGGCTATAGGTTCATTAACGTCTTACATCAACAATTTGATTGAAATCGACATCAAAGTCCTAACGTAAGGCACATCTGCACATCAAATCATCAAAAATCTAATTGATTATCCTAAATTCTGCATCGGAGAATATTCCTTGAATATTTCCTTTTTTATCCTAATTTAATTATCTTTGATTTAATAATTATTTGGCAATAAATCCTATTTATCCTAAAGTTTGATTAAATGAATATTGTAAATATTTAATTAATCAGATTTAATTCTGGCACTTAATTATTTAATTAGATTTAATTGCATTTATTCCTAATTAATATTATTTTTATTTTGACAATAAATCAAAATTCCTACAAACAATCAATTGAATATTTATTTAATTGATTTAAAATCAAAGTTGTCAAATTTAATGATTTAATTGGAATAAAGTTTGATTTAATAATTGATTAACCCATAAATCAATTGTTTTAATTCAAAAATCAGTTAAGTTGAGAATAAATCACTTTATTTTTAAATTAATTTATAATTAAATCATGCACAATCAGAAAAGCGGTCAACTAGAAATAAAGTACCAATTTTAAATTTAAACTCAACATCTGATGATGATTTGAAATTTAATCCAAACTCTATTTTGAGATAAACAGTGCTTTTGCATGATTTTTGTGAGTTAATTATCTCTGATTTCTTGATAACTCAAAAATCAACCTGAGTTTATCAAGAGTGATTTATGACTTTTCTCAATGCATCCTCAAGTCCTGGATTTCTACAAAACCAAGGCTCAGCTCTTCACAATTACCAACTCTCGAATTTGCACAATTACACTGGCAAATTTGCGATTGAAGGATTAAGCACTTGCGACAAGCGATTTGTGAGATCTTTCATTGTTGGTCATAGCTTTGCATATCATTCATATCATAGCATAGTATTGATTAGATCAATTTGCATTCAATTTCATTCATCTAGATTAGTTTCATATCAATTTTTTCATCCTATTGCATAGAAAATATAAAAATATAGATTAATTTGCATTCATACAATTTTTCATTCTTTTGCATTCAAATCCTTCATTTAGGTGTTTTATTGTCACTGATCTCGATTTCAATATGAGAACATCATACTCACACCTACTAGAAGGCAGTAAATCACCTGGTTAGCTTAGTTTCATTTATCTGCAGATTTTGATTTTGCTAACCTCTAATGTTTTACTGAAGTATTGTGTCTCCAGCTAGGTACAATTTTCACACACATTTATGGCACCCACTGTGGGGCCCTGAAACGGGTTTCCATTTCTCTTCTATCAATTTCTACCTAGTTTCTATCATTTTCTGGTCAATTCTATGATTTTATTCTCTTTCCGTACAATTTTCGTACAATTTTTGTCAGAAACTCATGTCCAGACCCTCTGAGTGTCGTACGACATTCGACATTTTTGAGGCTTGTATCAGTAACTACAGATTATTGTTTGGAAACTTCATTATCGTGCATGAAGATACCCACTATCATACGAGTTTCCCAAAAGTCATGCCAGAGGTGACCTACTATCGTATGGGATTTGGATTGTCGTATGAGAGGTAACCCATTGTCGTACGAGTTTTGGTACCAGGATTCAATTGTTGTTTTAGATTTTTTTAGGTAGTTTGTCAGATTTGATTTTCAGATTTGGATTAACGGCTAACCCTAACAATTGAACTCTATTGTTTCTGATCAATATTTTCTAATTCTGATCGGGAAAGCACCACTAAATTGCTAAAATAGGTAAAATCTACTAAGTGCATTGCGAGGAATTTAGGTATTCTTCTACAAACTGATAACACTTTGATTTGGACATTTAAAATGAACTCTCTTATGTCAAGCTTGTGTGACCTTTCCTGCTTTCATATCACAGACTTTAATTTTTTTTGCTATAAAATGAACATAGATTTTCTTTCTACATATTTGTTACACATAGTAAATAGGCCCTATGAACACTATTTTTGGATTATCTTGAGAGAGTGGGCTTCCTTTGCTTGTTCATGCATGTGAAGCTCTTCTTGACGAAGGATCCCCTTGTAGGTAGGGAGGATACTGGGATTTATCTTACGTTCTACTCAATTTTTGAGTCTTCATCTTTTGATCAATACATTCTCTCTCTGGAGAGATTGATAGACCATAAGTGGTTGACATCATAGATCTTATAAGTGGTTGACATCATAGATCTTGGTGAGATAATCTCAGTCTTAACATGTTAGATTAATTTGTCTACTTTGTTTTGGTGAAGTGAAGAGGCTAGGGGATTATGCTCTACTTCCTTTTTGGATAGTACCAGAAACCCAGATCCTTGAATCTGATCTAGTCCCCCTATGGTATCTTGTGTGAGTCACCTTTAGAGAGGGTTAACCATAGTGGACATTCCCTTAATTAGGTCAACCATGTAGACATAACCTCAAGCGGTAATAACCATTTTCATCGTGGTAGCAATAGTCGCTATATAAATGTCCTTGTGGAAGAAATCTTCACAAGTGTGGTCTCTTGTTGGGTTTTGAGATATCCCTAGCAGCTCCTAATTGATTAAATTCTTGGACTTTGTCAAAACTTTGGTGCGCCTGGATTGGAGTTCTCCCTCTTGAGATCATAAAAGTTGCAAAGTCAGACCATTACTACAAACCCTAGTGAGGCCAAATTTTTCATTTTCTAGGACTATGTGCATTATTGGAAAATTTTTGAGAACATACACAAATAGCACTCCTAGGGATTAGCACATTAAGTCACTATTGCTTGTTCATACACAAGGTTTCTTTTTCCCTTGTTCATTGTTTTCAGATTATTGCTTTCTTCCCTTGCTTGTCATTTTGTGTGCTTGATATCTACTTGGTTATTTGAGATGAACTATTATACAAATCTTCAAAGCTGGAAAGAAAACTTTGCCAACAATTTGAAACTGAGAACCTAAAAACTACAAAATCTGAAGCAAAATTACTTTCTAGAGTCAAAAGTCATCCCACAAGATTAGATTGTTGTATGAGTCTTGCACAAAAGTCATTTCAGAACCCACAGATTATCATACGGAAGCCTATACATTGTCATACGAGCTTTGTCAGAAAAAGTCAAGAAAATTAAACCATGGTGTCAATTGTCATATGATTTTTGTCAACTGTCATGCCAGAGCTTACCCAGACTCATACGAGCCTGGAGAAACTCATATCAAATTTTCAAAAAGTTGTCAGAAACTTGTCAAATTTGTCAGGAATCTAGTTTTTATAGCCTATTTCCAAATTCTATCAAAATATTCACTATTTCAGGAATAGAGCAAAAAATAGAAAGAATTCGATCATTTACCTAAAGTGGTCTCTTGAGTCTGATTTAGCTTTTTGATTTATCGATTTGAGTCTTTTTCATCTTTTGTCAAAACCTTGTCAAAATTATCTTCAAATTCAATCTTCATACAAAATGGTGAAGTGTTGTGAGCTCATGTCTGCCATCTTTAGGCATCTACCCATAGTACTAGGGCACAGTATCCTTCATTTACGTCCAATCTAATCTTCAATCAACCCAATCTTGACAAGGTTGTGTCATTTGATCTTCTTGAATCAAGTCATTCTTTAGTTGTCTTCATCTTGCTCTCTTGCTTCGCCTAAGGTTAATGGTGGAAACTAGAGCTTCCTCACACAACAAATCCAAAGAAGCACCCAATACCTTACCTTTGTCTACTCACGTGGGTCCAACCTTTGAGCAACTCTACAATTCAAGTCTTTACGAAGATGATGGTCTCAGCAATCTTCAATGAAAAACTAGTTACATACCCCCCCTCCATCAACCCACGGAGGTAATCAACAAAATCCACATCGATCTATCCTAGGGAGTCCTAAAACTCCTAACATGTCTCAAGGAGGGACAAACCACAGGTCTTAGGGACATCACTCTCAAAATGGTGTGGATTAAGAACCCACACCTTTTGAAATTGCTCAATATCAAAACGATGATGACTTCAATAAAATGATGAGGCATTTCTTGAAAGAAGGCAAAGAAACATACTTCCTAGAGTTAGCTCATCAAGGAGCTAAACTTCCTCCCAACTTTAATGTTGAAGATATCATTACACATGAGGAAGAAACTCCAATCACCGCTATAATGAAATAGATGCATGCCATGCAAGTCAAGATTAACAAACTTGAAAAAGAGAAGGAACCTAAGTATTTTTCCATGGAGGCTCTATGCCCTTTTTCATTCAATAAAGACTTGTACATGCCACCATTCCCTAAAAGAGTGGAGATGCCTAAATATGATAAGTATGATGGAAAGTCTAATCCTCAAGATCATGTTAGAGAATTCTATACTCAATCTATGGAGTTCATGCATGAACCAACTTACCTAATGTGTCTTTTCCCTCGATCTTTGGGAGGGTCAGCTATTCATTGGTTCTCAAAAATGCCTCCTGACTGGTTAGAATAATATCCTAGTAACTCAAGGATTGGACATCCTTTAACAGTGATTCATTTCTGAAAATCATCATGTATCTACTTAGAACATCATGCTAAACTTCATTAAATGTATCAATTTAGGAACGTGAACTTGAGATGATGGCTGCAAAGTTTATGCTTTAGTTCTTCTCAATAGTCATCACTACTAAAGTAAAAGCTATTGCTATAGGACATCTATACAAGAAACTGAAACTATAGATTTACTCTCATCTTGAAGGAAAAACTTAACAGTAAATAGATAATGCTTCAGAAGTAAACCTATGCTGTAGGAAATAGTCAATGGTTCTACTACCAATGGTTGCAGGAGCAACAGTACTAAACAACTTCAAAGAAACTTAACTAAATCCTACTTAAACATGAACAGGGAATTCACCTCCTGTGTGGGCCCCCATGGAAATATGAATGAATTATAACTTAGAGATTGAAATGAAGAACTATCATATATTCATTCAACAAAACATAGATACAATATAGGATATCAAAGTATTTTACTCTATTGCTGGATTACAGTATGAATTCCTCAAAATGTCTAACTAGCCTGGAATCATAAGTTCCAACTTATTTAAAAACAACTAAGAAAAACAAAACTCCTACAAACTAGGTCCTTCATTACATAGCATAACAACTTCAGTTACAGGAATGACAACATCATTTATGCAAGAGAATAAGCCATATTTAGTGCTTCGAGAATATAGGAACGCTTGGTAACTAGATTGGCTTGGACTAAATCAGCAACCACAAAGTTATGGAAGGAGTGGAGCTATGATGAACTCTAAAATAGTTATCCACCTTAAAAGACCCACTCATCCTTGAGTCTGCGCTCCTTGCGTCTATGCTCCTTGCTGACTTATTCTTCTCCTACAAAAGGTTAACATAACAGAATCCACAACATGAATCCAAGGCAGAGATTATAATAAGTTTTCCTATTTTAGCGTAGCCTTGTCACACGGCTGCAAGAGGTCTACCCATTAAAGCTTAGAGAAGAAAAATACCAGATTTTATCATAACATTCATTAATATATATATATATATATATATATATATATATATATATATATATATATATTCAATCTTGTCCTTAAGTTTCATAAGTATCAAATATACATATTGCTAAAGCTTAGAAACATAAAAGACTGTATAATGTTTATGAAAAAGTATAAGATATTTAAGTCTGAACTTAGAAAATCATAAACAAAACATCCCATAAACTTGACTCATCATTCCCCCCAGCTTAGCTATTTGTTGGTCCCACAGCAAATACATTCTTCAACCTGGCTATCAATCTATAGTCAGTAGCTATTGTCTGTCCAGTACCTCCCTCTGCAAGACTCTAATAGAATCCCTTTGTTTCCCTGTGTTTCTTCCACCTATCCTTTTCGCTCTGCATATCAAAACTGTCCATATTTTTTGAGTTTGTAAGTAAAGGAGACATCAGTAATGGAGGTTGAAAGGTTAGTGGAATCCAGAAACTTTCTCTCTCTCTTCCCAAGGAAATGTACCAAGGGGCACACTGGGTTGCCATGGCAAAATTGAGAGGTGAATGTGGTTCTCTATTTCTCATCTCCCTAGATAAACTATTCCAGTGCCACTGAATGGCATTTCTAGCCTCAAGTAGTTCAAAATCTATCATCTGTTCATATGCATTAAATGCTTCATTTCTCATTGGATAGATGATCTTTCTACTTGAGTTAGAGGGGGCTATCCTTAACCAATTATAATAGTAATTTTGAGGATCTTTGGCTTCAGGCATTAGAAACAAGGGAATTTCTGACTCCAAATCTCTATACACTTTAGCTTGAGTGTTCCAACTAATTTCATTCTATACCCAGGACATGAGGGCTCTGAGTTGAATATCCCTAACATAAAGCAAGGGATTCCAAACTTGGTCATTAGGGACTCCTAGGTTGTGGAGATAAAATTCACATAATAGATTTTGGATGGCTGCAGGAGAGTTATGGAAGGCTTGAGAAAACTGGGTAGGCTCTTGTAATGAGGAAGACCTGTCCTACATAATATAGGTCATTTGATAGTTTAACAGCTATTCTTTAAGAAACAAGGCATAGATAGGTGATGGGGATCTACAACCCATCAGGTCAAGAATTAAAGATGTAATTTTGTCAAGTTTCACACTTAATTGTTCTATCTTTTCCTCTTGAACAAGTGTTTCTTGACAATGATGGTCTACTGCCCTATTTAGTTCTTTCCATTGTTGTTTCCACTACTCTCTCTCAGAATTTAATTTCTTAGACAATTGGAAGATAACAGATAGCAAAGATGTTGAACTAGATTGATCTATTATTGAACTAAGGCAATAATTATCTATTGCTTGAGGGATAGATGACTTACCATTGTTAGCACTTGTCCTCTTCAAAGGATCTATCCAGATGATCATAGCCCTCTTGATGTTAGAGCATTGTTGAGCCACTGAAGCTAATGTATCTAACCCTTCATTCAAAATTTTCTCTACTACCTTATTGACAAGGTCTATATCAATATCTAGATTTTCTTCATAGGGATCCCTTTCTACTGTAGGAGATTATGTTGTAGGAGAGAACGTCATGTCATCTGCTTCCCTGATGTAACTATCAGAGTCATCACTTTCTGAATCATCTTCTTGAAGATTCCTAGAGGTTGAGCCTCTCCTTCGAAACACATAAGCTTGCTCTTTCGAGCTAGAGTCATCTTCGATTATAATGACTTCTGCATTTACTGGCTTATCAGGAACCTGCTTTGTTTTAACATCAAAAAATTTCTCAAATGTTTCTTGTTCCATAATCTCAGTCCATTTTTCTTCCTGCTGAGAAGTTTCAGGCTGTAATTCAACCTCTTGCTGAATGTTTTCATCATCTTCTTTCCTCTTCCCAGAATCTTGTGTTACATTTGGCTCATTAACTGGAATCTCTTTAGTTGCTTTTGACCTTCTCCTAGCACTTCTCTTTAATGGATTTTCCTCCTTTTCTGGAGATTTCCTTTTTCTGGAAGTGCTCGTGGCTGCAGGAGATGCCTTAGCCTGTCAACTAGTACTAGGGTTAATTTTCTTTTTCTTATCCTTTGGAGAAACCATTTCTACTACAGGAGCAACTTCAGCCTTTTCTGTAGGAGTCTCTGATTCCTCTTCATGAGTTGATCTTGAAGTAGAGGAATTAGTGGAATTAGGGGAATTAGGGGTCCTAACCCTAGATTTCTTTTTGGATGAAGAACATTATCCAATTTCAATAAAAAATTTCCTAACCCCTTTAGCAGTTTTAACCCTCTGTCCCACTCTACACCCAATTGGTTCTGGGGTAGGCTCCGTAAACCCCTGCAGTAGAAATTCCTCCCAAGAAATATTTGACTACTCCCTTAAGGCTTTTTCCACTATCAACTTGATTAAATAGTGGTGAGAGACAAAATTTTGTTTACCCTCTTGAACTAGAATGGCCTATTTTGACAAGATGCCAAACACAAAACTAGGGACATTGATAGGCCTATTATCATGTCTTAAACAACTCAAAAATTTAAAGTGAACAACATGCAGGAATGAGTGCCACCCTTCCCAGGTGAAATACCTAATGATATAGACTGCACATTGTTTAAACAGCTCAGGAAGATATAGTTGAAATGTACCTTGTTTCCTATCAACTTCAAGTAGCGGGTTTGTATGTAGAGTGAACTAAGCTCTGGAAGTAGTTGGGTCAAGATTCTCTGCAAATTCCTCACCCTCCAGTAGTAATCCCATGACCTCTACCAAAATTGACTGAGAAAATGGCACCTTCAGTCCTTTAACTATAGCCACTCCATCTTTTAAGGAGTTAAGAAATTGAAGTGCAACCTCATCATCCCAGCTAGTTAGCTTCTAGACATAATCTATCCAACCCCTTGCCTAGAAATATGGCCTACAATTTTGGTCTTCGAGAAAAACACCATGCATAGTAGGCTCCCTTCAGATGAGGTCACCACCCATCATCTAGTTTCCGAGATACCCAAAATAGAGTTGTAGGAGATAAAATAGACAACCAAAATTTTGAACAAAAAAGCTTGAAAAGGCAAGTTGCAGGATGATTCAAATTTGGAAATTTCTAGCAATGCCATAAGAAACATAAATGCAAATTACCATATTATCATTTCATAATTACTCATAAGTACTCTTCACAGAACTCGTACTCAACATAACTTGCCACCTTAGTTTTATACATGCAAAAAATAACACGCAGCATAATGATTTTCAAAAGTGTCTAATCATGGCAGAAAAATACAAGTACGATAGGAGAAAGGAATAAATATAAAGATTGCATAAACATAATGACAAAAAAACTAATATAGCTTCCCCCCCCGGCTAAAATGTTGCAAGTGGGCCCTCACTTGCAGTAATGACAAGGCATAGGATAAAAATAAGAGGAAAATAAATTAAAGTTGCATACCTTGAAATGTGTGCTAACCTGAAGTGTTGGTGAGGTGGCAGTTGTCATGATCCATGTATGAAAGAAAATATGAGGTGGATGGATGATAGACTAGAAATGAAGCGGAAATTTATTATGGAGAAGTGACTTTCATTAAGAAAGTATTTATTATGAAAGTGAAAAGATCTTTTTAGAGTGAGGAAGGAAAATGAGCAAAAAGCTCATTACAAGTGGCCGTAGGAAGTGTGTCACCAACGACATAAGAGAATTGCTACAGGAACTCATCCTTGCTCTGGGGTTTGTGATACAACTTCAATCTGTGACCATTGACTAGCAATTTGAAACGTACTGGATCAACTGCGGAGAGTTGAACCATGTCATTTGGAAAGACTGCAATTATCTCACATGGTCCAAGCCATCTGGTTTGGAATTTCCCTAGGTTATGCTTGTACCGAGAGTCATATAGGACCACCCAGTCTCCAATTGAAAACTCTTTATCCTTGCCAAACTTGTCAGGCCATTGCTTGCGCTGATGTTGGATCAATTTGATGTTATGCAGGGCAGATTTTCTCCATTCATCAAGGCCATTCAAACTCAGAATCATGTCTTGTTGTGCTGCAGTGAGATCCATCCCAAGATCAAGAGTTTTCCTAAGTGTCTTATGTTCAAATTCAATAGGCATGATCGCAGAGTGACCATAGACAAGCTCAAATGGTGTGAAACCAGTTATAGACTTCCACGTAGTTCGGTATGCCCAAAGTGCTTCAGGAAGTCTGATAGCCCAATCTTTCTTATGGATGGCTACTATTTTAGTGAGAATAGATTCCAACTCCCGATTGGTAACTTCCACCTGCCCATTAGCCTAGGGGTGATAGGGTGAAGATTTACCATGCCTGATGTTATATTCCTCCATTAGAGTAGCAATCAAATTAGAAGTAAACTGAGGACCTTGATCAAATTGAATCTCCCTTGGTACTCCAAATCTGGTGAAGATGAATTCATAAAGGAACTTTGCAACATTTTTATCCCAAGGGTGCTTCATAGGTTTAGCCTCAGCCCATTTTGTAACATAGTCAATGCAAACAAAGATATAGGATTTACCTTGGGAAGAGGGCTCAATAGGACCAACAAAATCAATCCCTCATTTGTCAAAGGGTGCAACAACTACCTATGGCTGCAGGGGAATTTCATCTATCTTTGTAGGCCATCCCATGTGTTGGCATTTGTCACACTTTTTGGTGTACTAAGCAGCATCTTTGTGTTGACTGGGCCAATAGTAACCTGTAGTCAAAATTTTCAATGTTGTTCTTTTGGCAGCAAAATGTCCACCATAAGGTTCATCATGACATGCCTTGAGGATATCATAGGTTTCATCCTCTCTAATGCATTTTCTAGTTACTTGGTCAGGACCAGTATAAAACATGAATTCAAAAATCCATGAATAATTAAAGCTCTTTTCAATTAACAACCTTCTTTCTTTAGCAGAGAAATGAGCTGGTGTCTTACCAGTTGTGAGATAATTGGCAATATCGGCATACCAGGGATTGTGTGTAGTCAGCAAGAAAAGATGTTCATTAGGAAAACTATCATCAATGGCTATAGGATCATTAGGTACATGCAACCTAGAAAGAAAATTAGCTACCACATTGGTTTTACCAGGTTTATCTATTATGGTAATGTTAAACTCCTGCATAAGTAGCAACCAGTGAGCCAATCTTCTAGAGATTGCGGGTTGTTCATGAGATACTTAATAGCAGAATGGTTAGTATGCACATAGATCTCATATCCAGTAATGTAGTGTCTGAATTTATTCAGGGCATAAATGACTGCAAGAAGTTCTTTTTCAGTGACAGTGTAATTAAACTCAGCACCTTGCAAATTTTTACTGATAAAGTAAATTGCATGCTCAACTGAGTCCACCTTCTATCCAAGCACAGCTCCAATATAATAGTCTAAGGTATCAGTATGGATGTGAAAAGGCAAGCCTCAATTAGGCCCTCTCAAAACCAGTGCTGTAGTGTGAACTTCTTTAAGCTGTAGGAAAGACTTTGCACACTCAGAATCCCAAACAAATTCAGCATCCTTCTTGAGAAAGTTATATAGTGGTGCTGCAAGCTGACTAAAATCTTTTATAAACCTTCTATAATAACCAGCATGCCCAAGAAAAATTCGCACATCTTTTTGTTTTGCTGGAGTAGGTAATGTGCTAATCACTATAATCTTGGCAGGGTCCACTTGAATACCTTTTGAAGATATGAAATGTCCTAAGATAACCCCTTCTTCCATCATCATGAAGTACTTTTCACTATTGAGAGAGAGGTTATAATCATGACATCTCTAAAGAACTTTCTCCAAATTTTCCTTGGCCTCATCAAAACTATGCCCGTAGGTGGTAAAGTCATCCATGTAAATCTCCATGCAATCAGCAGAGATATCTGAGAATATACTGATCACAGCTCGTTGGAAGGTAGTAGGGGCATTACAAAACCCAAAAGGTAGCACTGAATAGGAAAATGTGCCCCATGGGTAGGTGAATGTTGTCTTCTCCTAGTCTTCAGGGGCTATTTGCATCTGATTATAACCATTGAATCCATCCAGAAAAGAGAAGTATTTCTTTCCAACAAGGTTATCAAGGACTTGATCTATGAACAGCAATAAAAAGTGGTCCTTCTTAGTGGCTATGTTAAGCTCTCTATAGTCGACACAAAATCTCCACTTCCCTCCTTTTTTAGGCACTATAACAAGAGGGGAGACCCACTGACTATCAAAAATAAGATAAATGAAGCTAGCATTTAACAACTTCTACAACTCATTCTTTACTATATCCCTTAGAGTTGGGTTAACCCTTCACTAAGGTTGGTGAATAGGTCTAAATTTAGGGCTAATATAAATTTTGTGAGTGTAAAGCTTAGGGTCTAAACCTTTCATGTCAGTATAATCCCAAGCAAAGGCTGATTGATGTTCTTTTAGAAGTTGTAGGACATCTATCTACTGAGAGAGAGTCAAAGCATTGTTTACATTTAACTCCCTTCCTGAGATGACCTCTAGCTTAGTGACCTTTTCTGCCATGGAAAACTGAGTAATTGGGGAAGACTCCATTTCATGAGGCAGTAATGTATGAATAAATTTGGAAGTTTCTAAATACTGCATAGCATCAATAGGTGGTAACAAAGTGTCAAGAACACAGTCCTCTTGGGAACACACTTGGGATTGCACTCCATACTCATTCAGAATAATGGAGGAAATGATTTCATCTTCTTCCCTAGAAGCTACAAAAGGTTCCCTGGATATCATCATTAACTGACAAATTGAATTGACCTCAAGTTTAGTATCATCCAAATCTGGCCAGATTATCTGGTCATCTTGCAATAGAGGTTGAGCTAGGGAATACAGAGTCATATTTTTAGTGTTGACTCCATTGGATATAGTCATTTTTCCTGACCGACAAGCTATATAGGCATCTGTAGTAGCCAACCAGGGTCTGCCTAGAATTATTGGATATCCTCTCATGTTAGCCTTTGGAGAAAGGACAACAAAGTCAACTAGATATTCCCAAGAATTCAAGGTGACTATTACATCCCCTACCATCCCATCAGGTGTAATGGTGGAACTATTAGCAAGCTAAAGGATGGTTGGGGTTTCCCTAAGATCGATGATATGCAACTGAGACATTACTTCCTTGGTCATGACATTTATGGATGCACCTAAGTCAACTAGAGCATTTTGGAGTTGCATTCCTCGAATAGTGACCATAACCACAGGGCTACTAGGATCATAATACTTGGGAACTGTCAATTTCTCCAACATTAGATTAGATAACTGACCTAGGACATGTATGGTTTTGGGATCCTTTTTCTTCCTCCCAGGTTGCTTGATACAAGCTTCCTTGATGGCTTTAGTATATGCAGGTACTTCTTTTATGGCATCTAACAGGGGAATCTTTACTATCATTTTCTTTAGTTGGGCAAGCAAATCCAACACTGCTTGATTTTCCACTGGCTTAACTTGTTCCTCCAACCTATGAGGAAATGGGGGTTCTTGTGCCATAGGAGCAGCAAGTTGGATGGGTACTTCAGTTGTTTCTGCTAAGGCATCCTCAACTTCAGTAATTATAGGCTGCTATGGAGGAGGAAGAGTTTTGCCAGATCTTAAATGGATATTATTCAGGGAAATTGCATAGATCTATTGCTGTGTTGTTGGTTTAGCATTGTTGGGATTAAGAGTAGGCTGAGCAGGTAATTAAGTCTATTTAGGGTAAGTAGTATTGGCTGTAGGAGGAGGCATCAAAGCTTGTTGCTGAGGTGGTGGCATCAAAGCTTTCTAGTTTGATTGGTTCATCCAATTGTGTGGTTGTTGCCACCCCTACTGGGGTTGTTGCCAGGGTTGCTGGGGTTGTGACCAACCCTATTGAGATTGTAGCCATCCTGGCTAATGCTACTACTAGCCTTGCTGAGGTTGTTGCCAACCTTGCTAAGGTTGCTACCAACTAGGTTGATGTTGCTGCCAGCCTTGCTGAGGTTGTTGCCATGAATTATTATTATTAAAATTTTGAAGAGGATCTTGGGTAATACCTGGTCTCTGAGCCTATGGCCTTCATTGGGCAACATAGAGAACCTCTCCATTCTCATCAATGGCTTTGAACTTGATAGGCATTGGTTGGGACTCCAAGCCTGCAATAGACTTACATCGACAATTATTTTTCTTCTCCCTATAGTGTGGATAGTACTCTGCTAACATTACATCATCTTCATCTTTCTTTCTCCTTGCCTGCATTGTGTCCAAATGAGTAGTGACATCATTAATGATGTCTTGCTTGAAATCTACCAATAGATTGGATAGCTCCATTTTGGACACCCCTGTACCATTGGACTGGTGAGGCAAGGCTCTCAAGCCTCTTCCTTTCTTGACAGTAGCTCTAGAATAGTTTAGACATATGCTCTTGATGTCATCCCATGTGAGTAATGTCTCCCCCTGCCATAAGTTCAAGGGCCTCTATGCTCCCATCATTCAGACCTCTAAAAAACAAATGCTTTTGAGATTCTTCATTCAGCTCATGTTGTGTGTTACGCTGTAGGCTGAACATAAACCTAGAGACATAGTCTTCCAAAGTTTCATCTTCCTTTTGTGACATTTTAAATATGTCATCTCCCTTTAGGTCTCCTCCTCTGCAATAATCTTTATACTTCTCAAGAAACATGGTGCACATTGAATTCCAATCTGCTACAGCATCAGCACCCAAACTCATAAACCATCGTAGAGCAGCCTCCTTTAAGGTGGAAGGAAATAGTTTGAGCTTATGGCCATCAGTGGTGTATTCATAGCTTCTATAGAGGACATCAAATTCAAAGAGGAAAGTCTCTAGATCCTCTATGATGAGTCCATTGAATTTAGGAAGTGCGGCTGCAGGAATGTTCTTCAGATTTTGGTTACCTTGCTGAGTAGGACTAGGAAAAGGGAAAGTAGGATGAGCCATTACGTTATCTAGATATTCTGGGCAAGAAAAGAGGGCATTTAAATGGTAAGAATATGGTAAGAATCTTCAGATGATGGCGGTGAAGGCAAGTGATCATAAGCATCAACAAACACATTCTCAAACGGTTCTTCTTCTTGTGTGTTTTCTAATTGGGGTTGCTCAAACATTGGATCAAAAACCTCAAATGGTTCTCCCTAATTAAGGTTAGGTAGGAATCACCCAAGATTATCCCTACGTCTATGCATGCAAAATTATGTAGAATGAAGACTAACTTAATGACTTTTGGGTCAAACTAAATTGACACCATCCTCGACAATGGTGCCAAAAATGACTGGTTAGAATAATATCCTAGTAACTCAAGGATTGGACATCCTTTAACAATGATTCATTGCTGAAAATCATCATGTATCTACTTAGAACATCATGCTAAACTTCATTAAATGTATCAATCTAGGAACGTGAACTTGAGATGATGGCTATAAAGTTTATGCTTTAGTTCTTCTCAATAGTCATCACTACTAAAGTAAAAGCTATTTTTACATGAGATCTATACTAGAAACTGAAACTACAAATTAAATCTCATCTTGAAGGAAAAACTTAACAGTAAATAGATAATGCTTCAGAAGTAAACCTATGCTGTAGGAAATAGTCAATGGTTCTGCTACCAATGGTTGCAAGAGCAATAGTACTAAACAACTTCAAAGAAACTTAACTGAATCCTACTTAAACATGAACAGGGAATTCACCTCCCGTGTGGGCCCCCATGGAAGTATGAATGAATTATAACTCAGAGATTGAAATGAAGAACTATCATATATTCATTCAACAAAACATAGATACAATATAGGATATCAAATTATTTTACTCTATTGTTGGATTACAGTATGAATTCCTCAAAACATCTAACTAGCCTAGAATCATAAGTTCCAGCTTATTTAAAAGCAACTAAGAAAAATAGAATTCCTATAAACTAGGTCCTTCATTACATAGCATAACAACTTCAGTTACAGGAATGACAACATCATTTATGCAAGAGGATAAGCCATATTTAGTGCTTCAAGAATATAGGAACACTTGGTAACTAGATTGACTTGGACTAAATGAGCAACCGCAAAGTTATGGAAGGAGTGGAGCTATGATGAACTCTAAAATAGTTATCTACCTTAAAAAAAGACCCACTCATCCTTGAGTCTGCGCTCCTTGTTGACTTATTCTTCTCCTGCAAAAGGTTAACATAATAGAATCCACAACATGAATCCAAGGTAGAGATTATAATAAGTTTTCCTATTTTAACGTAGCCTTGTCACACAGCTATAGGAGGTCTACCCATTAAAGCTTAGAGAAGAGAAATACCAGATTTTATCATAACATTCATTAATCTATATATATATTTAGTCTTGTCCTTAATTTTCATAAGTATCAAATATACATATGGCTAAAGCTTAGAAACATAAAAGACTATATAATGTTTATGAAAAAGCATAAGATATTTAAGTCTGAACTTAGAAAATCATAAACAAAACATCCCATAAACTTGACTCATCACCTCCAACTATCAAAACGTTCAAGGAGTTAATCAAACTGTTCTATCAACAATACTCCTACAACATCCAACATCTGGTCACCATGATCGATATCTAAAATCTGAAATAGAACTCGGGAGAACCATTCCTGACTTTTCTCAAAAGATGGAGGAAAAAGTTTTCTCTATATGCTAGACCCATTCCAAAAACTAAGAAGTTGGAAATCTTCATCAACAATCTTGTTCCAGAACTCAACTACAATTTGCAAATGCAAAATCATACATCCTTTGATAAGAGGGTAGAAAATGAAATCAAAATTGAGAAGGTACTTGTACAAAAAGGAGACATATGACTTCAAAAAGACAAGTATGAATCTAGATCTAGTTCTAAAGACAAAGACAAAAATTGGAACAAGAATAAAGGCATTTTCACAGATAGTGTTGTTGATAATATTTGTGCCCCATCTAAGGCACATGCTTTCAATCTCACTATTGGCACCCAAGCCATCAAAGCTTTTGAAGCTAAAGCAACAGAATCTAACAAGAATCCATCTGACTATAAACCTTGGGCTACAGATCCTAAATGTAAGTTTACTCCTCTTAGTGAGTCCTTGGAATCTGCCATGAAAACTCTATTGGCTAACAACATCATCTCCTTACCTTAGATAAAAGTTTTTGATCATGAAGCTATACCAAAATGGTGGAGAGAGAATGATTTGTGTAACTTCCATCACAATAAGGGTCATAAAACTAATAATTGCATACGCTTGAAACACATCATACAAGAAAAAATTGATAATGGAGAAATCATAATTGACAATCATAAGAGCAATAATGATCATACAGCATTCACAAAGCCTTTTCCGAAACATGGTCAAGGATATTCATCTTCTCAGCCTAATGTGGGTGCTAAAGTCAATTATGCTTACTTTGGAAGTAATGTTGTCATCAATATGGTTGAACCATGCGTATCTAAGCACTGTAATGTCATCAAAATTGTAAGAAAAGATAGAGAAAATCAATCAGCAAATGCAGTTACTCGATCACAAGCTCAGGCGCATCTGCGAGGACAAATCCCAGATTCATCAAATGTCCCTAAGATGCCTTTCAATATTTCATCTAATTCTAAATAGAAGGCTACCTCTAAATCATCAAATCCTAAAGACACGAGGCCAAAATCATATAGTATTGTCCAACAACTCCAACATACAAATTCAAAAATCTCCATGTTTGAGTTGCTTTGAATATCTCCAGCTCATAGAGCCATTCTAGACAAAGCTCTACTCAGATCCAATGTTCCTAACAACCTTGATTTAGATAGATTCCAGACTATGGTTGGTCATCTAACATCTCCCCAGTATATCTCCTTTTCAGAGGAAAATGATAACTCCTTTAGTCATCCGCATAACCAGCCCTTGCACATTGAAGTCTTGATCCAAAACCATTGTGTTAAACGTGTGTTGATAGATGGAGGTGTTGGTCTCAACATTTGTTCTTATAGCTTGATCACACACTTGGGATTATCTAAAACTTCCATTGATCCTAAGAAGAAGATAACTATCAAAGCATATGATGAGCAAGAAAGATCTTCCAAAGGAACTATTGTCCTACCTATTAGAACAGGACCTATTATCAAAGACACCATATGTCAAGTTCTTGATCTACCTTTGGCCTACAATATTCTTCTAGGGAGACCCTGGATACATGAAATGAGAGCTATTCCTTCTACATACCATCAATGTGTGAAATTCCCTTATGAAGGAGTAGAGGTGATGATTCCAGCTGGTCTATATACAACTTGCAATGCATTGAAAGAAAGTGTTGATAAACTTGTTCCTAATAACAGAGAATATTCCACTAAGTAGATAGACATCTCTTCAACATCGAAGATGGAAGACATTGCTAAAGAAGTCCAAATCAAAGACAATGGTATGGGAGAATACACAATGGAACTATTTTTATCTCACATCTCTCATGTTGTCCCCAAAGTCTTATGGACAACCATCTGACAAAGTGAAACCTACAACTAAAGAATCCCAGGTCATATTCAATGGAAGCTTTATCACAGAACAAGTATCTAAACAAGAGTTTGAGGAAGATGAAGTCATGCTTTCATGGTTATACAAGGATGAGTCTCAATCCCAATCAGTCTAGAAATGTGACTCTACTTCAAGTGAAATTCCTCAGAAGTCATACAAACTAGGGGACAAATTGATCACAAAAATGGGATATACTGGAAAAGGACCTCTAGGACTACAAGGTAAACATCTTCTATCACCTCTTGACCATCATGGTCGAACAAACAAGAATACAACAGGCCTAGGCTATAAGAAGAAGCCTTTCTATCTTAGCAAAAACTCCCCACATGTCTTAGAACAGATTGAACCAATAGAGGAATAACAGAACAATCTAACAGTGATGATTCAAACACCACTGATGAGCTCATTCCTTATGAGTGTTTTCCTAAAGAAATAAAAGAACTCCTTGATGCTGAAGATGATCCATTAAAAAGAATCAATGTAGTAGAAACATAAGAACCTACTATAGAACAAGAGACAGTTGCACCACAAGACCAGCTGATCTCACAGGAAATCAAACAGACAAAGAAGAAGGTGGTAGCTATTCTAAAATAGATTCTCATGAGTATGAATTCAAATTAGAATATGAGGGTAACCCTTCTTGGGGTATTCATCCTAACTTAACACACGTTCTCAGATTTCCTAGAGGCATAGATGAGGAATCAAATGACTATGAATGGGGAGTCATTCCAGAGGAAGATGAGCTTATCATAGAAAAACATATTGATGTTGTTCACCAATATGCACCTAAACCCAATGTAAGTCTAGAGTGAAATAATGAACTTAACGAGTCTGATCCACCGATGGCTGAAGTGGACTCCCACAATGACATTGAGCCTATTCATGAATTGAATGTTTTGAGTTGTAATATCACCTTCAAACTCGAGAGTCAAGTTAGGACTAATGACAACAGATCCATATTCGTAAACACTATTTCCCAATCTTTCACCACTTTGACTAACCAATATCCTGAACTCCTTGACCAAACCTCTACGAATCTGAGCCAAGGTATATATACTTTTCTAAATGACTATGCCCTTGCTTGATACCTCAATTCAATTGAGCCTATGATGACTTCCATCAGTGAACCGAGTGTTAGCATGATAGAGTTGGACATCAAGTATCTTACTCAAAAGAATAAGAGTAAAAACAAAAAGAAAAGGAGTTCTAAGGGTGAAAACCATTTTGTGGCAATCTCAAAACCTACAAAAGTAAAAATAAAAGATGTATCTAAAGGTGAAAACCTCTCTGAGGCACCTAAGGATGAGATATTTGATGTCCTTCTGAGTCATTTACATGACAGATCTCTAGTTTTAATTGAGCCCACTCAATCTATCAACTTGGAAATAGCAGAAGAACCACAGTTGATCCATGTAGTACAATCCTTATCAGAAGAAGAAAAGAAAATATTCACTACATTCCTAACAGAAAAGAAGATCAACTTTGCATGGAAATATTCAAATATGTCAGGGTTGGATCCTGATCTTATAATGCACCATTTATCTATAGCTCCAGGGGTCAAACCTGCTAAGTAAAAATTGAGAAAGATGCATCCACATGTTGCACTCTTGGTCAAAGTTGAATTAGAGAAACTATTAAAAGTAGTATTCATTTGTGTTATTGACTATGCTAAATGGATCTCAAATATTGTACCTGTATCAAAACCAGATAAATCTATAAGAGTGTGCACAAATTTTAGAGATGTAAACAAAGCATTCCCTAAGGATGATTTTCCACTACCAAATATCGATATGATAGTGGACATGATTGCAGGCTTTGAGATGTATTCTTTGATGGATGGTTTTTCTGGATATAATCAAATGAAAATTGCTCCAGAAGATCAAGAGAAAACTACTTTCACATGTGCGTGGGGTACCTTCTATTGGAATGTCATGCCATTTGGGCTTAAGAATGTTGGTGCTACATATCAAAGATAAATGACATCTATCTCTCATGACATGATGCATAGAACTATGGAGGATTATGTTGATGATACCTTAGAAAAATCTATGATAAGGTCTAAACATCTAAGTGATTTGAGAAAAATACTAGATTGAATGGAGAATTTTAGTCTCAGACTGAACCCTAAGAAGTGTGCTTTTGGTGTCACTTCTGGAAAGCTCTTAGGCTACATTTTTTCAAAGAAAGTAATTGAAGTAGATCAAGAAAAAGTTAAAGCTATCATGGAGATGCAACCTCCCAACAATATTAGTCAAATGAGAACATTACAAGGGAGAGTACAATCTATTAGACACTTCATATCTCAGCTAGCAGACATATCACAACCTTTCACAAAGACGTTACATAAAGGTGTGAATTTTTCATGGAGCGAGGAATGTGAAAAGAAATTTAATCATATCAAGAAATATCTATCAAATCCTCCTATTTTGATGCCTCCCATTCAAGGGAAGCCTTTGATCTTATATGTCTCCATAACAGATATATCACTGGGGGCATTACTAGCACAGCATGATGAGGATGAGAAGGAAAGAGCTATATACTATATCAGTAGAACATTGGTAGCTTATGAGAAGAACTATTCCATGATTGAAAAAGATTTTCTAGCTATGATCTTTGCATCACAGAAACTGAGACATTATATGTTAGCTCATACCACACATTTGGTAGCTAAGATTGATCCACTAAAGTACCTACTAAGAAAAGCTTCCCTCATAGGTAGACTAGTTAAATGGGTGATGTTATTAAGTGAATTTGACATTGAATATGTTGAAAGAAAAGCTATCAAAGGTCAAGTTATTGCTGATCAACTGGTGGATGCACATTTGTTTGATGATACACCAATGCATATGAAATTCCCAGATTCATCTATCATGAATCTTTCTTCTAGAGCATGGAAGTTATTCTTTGACAGCTCCTATACACAGAATGGATTTGGAGTAGGCATATTGTCCATCACTCCTCAAGGGTACTCAATCCCTAAAGCATTCAAAATCAAGTTTCCTTGCACAAACACTATTTCTAAATATGAAGCTCTTCTTAATGGCATGAAGATATCAATTGAGTGGAGAGTAACAGAACTACACATTCATGGAGACTCACAACTTGTAATACACCAAGTCAATGATGTGTATCAAATGAAAGATGGAAAGCTAATCCCATACAAGAGAATGGTAGATGATCTAAAGAAATATTTCATATATATCACCTTTGAGAAAATACCTAGAATAGAGAATAAAGTTGTTGATGCTATGGAAATGCTATGTACTTTATTACAATAGGCAGAACATGAGTTACACTACAAGTTCCTAGTGGAAGCACTATCTTATCCTGCATATGATTCCCCTGAAACCCACACGATCTGCACTATTGCTGGTCATGATTCATCCAGATATAAAAAAAAATTCTCCTATCTCCAAGACCAAATCATTCTTGATACTTTCAACCTCCATGAGAAAGGATACCTTATCCACAATGCATCTTGGTATGTCATCATTGGTCACGATCTGTACAAACGAGTTCTAGATGGTACACTACTTAGATGTTTAGAATGGGAAGAGTCTCAACATGCATTAGAGGAAGTCCACGATGGTATTTGTGGATCACATTCCAATGGTTTAACACTAGCTCAAAAACTTATTAGGGCTGGTTACTATTGGCCTGAAATGGAGAAAGAGGCTATCAAGTTTGGTAAGAACTGTCAAAAGTGCCAAGTACATGGTAACTTAATTCATGCACCAGGGAGAGATCTAATTCCCTTTACTACAAAATGGCCTTTTCACCAATGGGCATTTGATCTTATAGGATCTAGATTCCATACATCCTCATTCTTCTAATGGACATACCCATATTATTTATTTCACAAAATGGGTAGAAGCAGTCCCTTTGACTCAAGGAATCGGCAAGAAAATTTCTATGTTCATTATGAACTACATCATATGTTGGTATGGTATTCAACACTCTATAGTCACAGATAATGGTGGTCAATTCAAGAACAAAGACTTAGATGATTTATGTGCTAAATTCAAGATTACACAACATTGGTCATCAATCTACTATCCTCAAGGGAATGGACAAGCAGAGGCTTCAAACAAGAATCTATTGAAAATCTTGCATCACACAGTTAATAAAATAGGAAGAGACTGGCATCTCATGATCAATCTATCTCTCTAGGCCTACAGAACAAGTATTAGAACACCCATTGGGGCTACACCATTTGCTTTAGTTTATGGGTCTGAAGTAGTACTTCCTATTGAGGTTGAAATCCCATCACTAAGAATCAGAATGCATGGTCTAGTAATTGATGATGACTAAAAAGTATCTAGGTTGCAAGAACTTGAACTACTAGATGAGTGTAGACAAGCAACATATGATCATCTTAGAGTATATCAAAAGAGAATGTCTAGAGGTTACAACAAGAAATTCAGACATAGAGAATTTCAAGTTGGTGATCTAGTCTTGAGAGAGAATCCTAAAAATCAATCACATAGAGAGCGCAAGGGGAAGTTTGAACCCAACTGGCTAGGTCCCCTTGTTATCACTACGACTTTTGGCTCTGGAGCCTATCAACTCTCAATGACTGAAGGAGAACAGCTCTTAGAACCAATCAACATTCTCCATCTAAATAAATTCTATGCCTAAGGCATTCAGTATTCAAAAATATCTTGAAAAAATCATAAAAATTAGAAAAAGTCCTAAAAAATGATCATCCTGGTGAAAACCTAGCAAATAGGCACCTTGATGTATCACAAAAAAATCAAAAAACATCAAAAGTACAAAAAAATTGAAAAAAGATGAAAAATACAAAAAAATGAGAAAAAGAAAAAGTGCCTTGGTGAAAACTTGGAAACAGGCTCCTTGGTAGCAAAAATAGAATCTTAGCCAAGATGGTGAAAACTTGGCAAACGGGTGCCACTTGTTTCAAAATGCTCCATCTATCAGCACAATCTTGGTCTCTCCTAGCTTTCAATCTTGCTTTAGTTTGTACATACCTCCCGGTTTGTTTCCGCATTCATGTTTTCAATAAAGTTAGTATGTCCACCAATCAGCTAAAACGTCTATATCCTATCAATGTTCAAACTTGGGGGAAATTAATGTCATGTCCTATGGTCCTCAATATACCTCAGATGTGTCATATCTAGTCAGAATCCTTTGAAGCTACATCTGAGTCTATTTGTCTGTCTCCTCTCCAGAAAGGATTTTGCATCTACAACAACACAAACAAACATCAACATAAACTGGAAACAATCTATGCTTCACATGCTTTTATCTCCTTGTATGCTTACTGATTCACATTGATATTTTTGCATATTGTGTCCTTTTGAGCTCTTCGATGATGTCCTTTTACAAGATTTAGAGAGTGATGACTGGGGGCATAATCTTTTCTTTGTCTTCTTCTCGTATGTGAAAATCTAACAACTTTGGAAATTCTGGATTGAAATGGTGTCCATCTGTAAGAGCCTCTATCTCATATTGGATGGCCATGAGTACCTTGACCATTGATACCTAGAAAATTCAAGGAAATTTCATCTAACTATTGTCTTTTTGAGTGAATTCTTACTCCTACTGTGAAAGGCGATCTTACCTAAGGATGTGAACGATAAAGGGTCACTATGGGTAATTCACACTAGATTTAGGATGATCTCTTGACTGATTGATGTGTTTGTAATGCAAGGTGTATTCAAGTCATCACATCATTTTATGTTTTGATGCTTATACAAATTTCTATATCAAAATGGACATGATATTCAGGTCATCCTGGTGTTTATGCCTTGGTGCTTATATCTAATCTGACATTCTGAAAACAAAATCAATATTCATATGTCCATGGTTGTCTAATCAGTAGGAGTTGTATTGATTCTTGTGCATACAAATCAATATTCATATGTCTATAGTTTCCTAACTAGTGGATGTTGTATTGATTTATTTGGTTACCTACTAAAAAGTCCAATGATGAAAACAAATCAACACATTATCAGTGACTAGGTCCTAGGTCTTAGGTTTGCATTTCATTCTGCATGTCATTTTTCAATTTGCATGATTGCATGATCTCACAAATTGTTGAATACACTTAACATGCTTAAATGATTCTTCTAAATTAAATTTAAACTTGACATGAAGAGTTGAATCTAACATGAAGGTTTCCTTGCAGAACCACAAGCAGTCACCATCCTGGATTAAACATCCTTTTTGACATAAGACTAAGTACTTGTCTTCATCAATACCTACAAAACATATCATGTCTATCATTGCATTTCATGATCATTCCATCTATTGTATTGCATTACATACATGAGCATCATCAAAATCATACATTTCCATAATCAATTACATTTGCATACATCCATACATTCAAAAGAAATCATTGCATTGCATCAATTCATACATACATTCTACACTGCTCATAGCATTTACATCACATGATATCATCATAAATCAAAACATGACAAGTACAAATGAAGTCATAACCAAAATCTCAATCTCATATATATCATATAACTTGAAATAGTCAAGGGTGCACTACTGGCACAAAGTACAAAAGAATGAGCTCATGTGAGCTATCAGATGACAGATTAGTATCTATGAAAAAAATGACAAAATATCAAAACATCTAGACAAATCAGCTATCAGCCTGATCCTCTGCATCTGGTAGAGATGGTGGTGGTGCATTAGGCACTGCCTCAACTCAGGGTGCCCTGGCTCCCTCTGACACTATCATATACTGAGAATATGTTGGTACCCTCTGACCGACAAGAACAACAACATAATAAGTAGACACATAGTAGGCAGCTTGAGAGGTTTGATGTGTCACCTCAACCTGTAATCTCTTGCTCTCCTCTCGGAGCTCTGATCACTGTCTATCAACCTCTGTAAATCACTCCTCAAAATGAGCACTCTGTACTCTCAGGTCTCTCACCTATAATCTCAATCGCCTAATTTTATCATCTTAAAATGGAATCACTTCCATGATAAGAGTGCTTAACCCTCTGATTAAGTGGTTTGGGGTCATGTTAAGCACCTTGATCAGGTCTTTGCATGTATCTGGCCTTTCCCCCTGTTCTGCTTTCCTTTGCACTTGATTTTCACTTTATATCTGCATTTCCTAGCATTCTGGGTCAGGATCCTAAAGTTTTTGACCATAAGGTCAAATTCCACCTTATGGGGTCAAAGTCGACCTCTACCCTTACCTGGTCAAGATCGACCTGAACCCTGACCTGGTCAGATACAAGCTCGTCCTTCACCCCCTATCCAGATTTCAAATTTCCTTAATTTTTGGGTGTCACATTTCAGGGATATTTGTTTTCCCACCTCTGGGTCGGCCATTTTGAGTTTTGGAATGGTAAATCCTTAAATTTTATTTAATCTAGGTATATTTTCTAAAAGTTAGGACCTAATTGGAATTTAATTCTCCAAGATGGCCCCTCTAGAGGATTGTGCCCTAGTTCACTATAAAAGGAGGCCTTCCTCTCTCATTTCAATCCATCTCTCAATCTTCTTTTTCCATCAAGCTCTCAAGTGCAAGCAAGTGAATTCAAGAATTCAAGCAAGCCTTCAAGAATTCAAGTGTTCAATCAAGCATCCATCAAGGAGATCCATTGTTAGCCATTGAAGGATTCAATCTCTTTGGAGCCCCCTTGAAGATCCATCCTTCTAGATTCATCCAAGCCTCCTCATATGCAAAGATCAATTCAAGATTGGTGTTGAAGATCAAATGCCATTGATTTGAGACATCCTACATTCATTCTACATCCATTGAAGCATTCGTACTTGTGGATTTGAGGATTCGAATCCTCTATAAGGACTTCAACATAAGTGAGGTGAATTGTTTCAATTGCTTTGTTTATGCACACTAAATTTCAATTCAATTTCAAGGTTAATTCCTAAATTTGGGTTTGACCAAGGCAAACCCCCCATACAAACAAAAAACCCCTTTTTCTTGCAGGTGCAGGTGCAGAATTTTGAATCTGAGATCGGATTTGGATACCCTTTTCAGCAAACTTTTGAGATCTGCAAACAAAGTTAGAATCAACCTTCAAATAAAGAATGTAGCCTTTGACCTTTTATGAGGGTCAAAGACTACCTGCCATCGAAAAGATAAAAGATTTTTGGATTTTCTTCATCTCGGCATTTCTAGTTTGAAACAGGTTGCAGAATTGCCTGAAAGTACACACAGACATCAGAAATTGGCATTTTCTAGATTTGCCCTAATTTGAGGTTAGTACTTGTATTTCAATTACTTCATATTTCAAGCATAATTCTCCATAGGGAAATATAGGGTATTTCTCTCTCTTTCATATTCTCCATAGATTGATTTGATTGTGTATTAACCTTTTGGTTGATCAAATTGGATCTCTCCTTTGGGAATTTGGATTTAGGAGTGGATCTCATATTTCCCCCATACACACACATCTAAATAGAGATGATTCAATTTTACCTTTATTCATTTTTGTGAACCCGACGATCTTATTCTCTTTCTTTTTGGTGTTAGATTTCCTCTTATCTTGTTAGTATTAGATTTATCTTTTGTGTTAGATCTTGCATGCTAATTAGATTTCAAAAATACAAAAATATTCATGCTTTATGTGGTTTTAGTTTAGTTCATTTGCATAACATTGGTTTATGAGCTTTACTACTACTAGTCCTACTTATAATATTCCAATTAGAAGAAGTCGTAGACTCATGGGTGCCTTTGATCTTGAATCTTCCTTTCCTTTCCTTAGGGTCCCAGATGATAATTTGATTCTTCATGATTCCAATCCTACTATGGAGAAAAACTCTTCTTACTCATCTCATGATGAGGATGACACTTTACGAGTTCCTCCTGAACAAGTCCAAAAAATTTCAACTGAACTTGATAAAATCGGTAATTGGCTTATTCAAGAGAACCATAATCAAGATTCTATTCAAGCTATAGAGGCTCTTAAGAAAGTTCTCCATGATAGTGATCAAGGTGCTAACCTCTTGCATGTTATTACTCACCTTGTGCATTCAAATGTTAAACCTTTAGCTCAAGAAGCTCAAGATTTAGGGTTGATTCCTCCTATCACTAGTGTTGAACCTCCTTCTAATCCTTTACCTAGTATTTCTACCTACACTCCTTTGGTGGTTATGACAGTTCCCTCTGTTCCTATGAGTGTTCTTCCTGTGTCCCTTCCTACATCACAACCTTCATATCATAATTTTCCTTTTACTTATTCCAATCCACTTCCAACTGTAGTTCCTAGTGTTCCTCCAGTTGTGTCTTCTATTCTTGTAGCTTCTTACACTTTACCTAGTGTGTCTAATGTTGCTACTCCTACTATTTCCTCTAATGATTCAACAATCGTTAGTTTGGCTCAAACTTCATCATCCTTACAACAACTTGCTTCCTTAACTCAAAACAAGTTTAGTATCCCTCCATGTGACATGGGAAGTCCTTTGTCCTTGGATATCATTCATACTCCTATTCCTCAGCAAGTCGATATGCCTCATCTTGAGAATTATAATAGAAAAGGAGATCTTGTTCATTATGTTAAAACATTCCAAATCCTTTGTAGTGATTATGCTCATGACCATAGGATTTTAGCCAAACTATTTGCTAGAACTTTCCATGACAAGGCCTTACAATGGTATTGTTCCTTGCCTCCTTATTCTATTGATTCCTTTCCAAAACTTGCTAATGCCTTTATTCAACAATTTCAAAACAACATTGGCCTGCAAGTGTCTTTGACTGATTTAATGCATTGTAAACAAAGTGCCAAAGAAAAATTAACTGAATTTATTGGTAGATTTAAGCATTTGTATGCTCATATTTCCTATCCTATTCTTGATATTGATATTCAACGTATGTTTATTTCAAATTTGCAAAAGGATATTAGAGATAAGATTTTGCTTACTGAATTTACCTCTTTTCAACAACTTTGTGCAGCGCTTCATCATTATCAATTACAAGTGAGTCAATTTGAGAGCAATACTCCAATGGCTCATGTTCCAGTTGATAAGAGTGATGCTGCTCCTAATCCAAACAAATTTCAAAAATTCAACAACTATGTCAAGATAAACAAACAAGCGAATGCAGTTGCTGATCAAGTTGTTGCATCTCACAATGCCACTTCTGCATCCACTGCTTTTTAATTAAATCATACATTTAATCCTCTTTTTGAACCTTTACATGCTATTATGAATAGGTTGTTAACTGCTAATATGATTACTTTACCTCCTATTCGACCTCTTTTACCTATTACAATTGCCTCTAAATCTTTTGATCAAAATGCTTTTTCTCAATATCATCGTCAGAATGGTCATGATACTGAGAAATGTTATTCTTTAAACCATAAGGTTCAAGACTTAATTGACTCTAAAGCCTTATCAGTTGATAATCTTGATGGTAGTGGGAACAAATCTATCTCTCCTCCTAATCAAAACCTTCAAATCTATATGAATCCTTTACCTACGCATGATACTAATACAATTGCTCAACCATCTGCTGTGGAAATTGTGTATGATTCAAAGATGGATGATCTCAATCATGTTGTTAATCAAGTGGAGCATGTTGATCAATCTGTACCTCAACCTCAACCTCAACCTCAACCTCAACCTCAAATTTAACCTCAAGTTCAATCTCAACCTCAACCAAAACCTAAACCTAAATTGAAAATTAAACCTAAACCTCGACAACAACCTAAGAATAAAAGACCTCGGGAACTTTTGATTGCCTTTGATGACTCTAGGACTATTAAAGCTCCTGATGGTCCCCTTTACATTTATGCTAGGATTTCTCAAAAACCTACTCATGGTTGTCTTGTTGATCCTACATCCTTAGTCAATGTTATTATTGAAGAAAATCTTTTTATGAAAAGCTTACAATGTGATTCTTATGATACATGAGATGTGTGGATTCAAACTTGTAATGGTTTTCTTTATCCATCATTTGGTTCTATTACTTTATCGGTTGAAATCTATGGAAACATTGTGAACACTACCTTTGTTGTTGTTCCTACTTCTGATCAATTTCAAGTTAAGCTAGGTTCGCCTTGGTTGAATGCCATGCATGTTGTTGTTTCACCTATCCATAAGTGTCTTAAGTTCATTCATGATGAAGAATTGAAGATGATTAATCATAGTTTATATCAACCTTCTAGGCCTAGAGACTGTGTTTCTCTTGATTTCTTTTGGCCTTCATTACCTAATTCATGTCCTCCTCAACCTGATAATGTTTTTCATTCATATCAAGCTTATAAACATCATAAGATTCTTGAATTAAGCATACCTCCTATGGATCTTAATCGTGGTCTTTTTCCTACACCTTCTATACCTCCTTTAACTATGGCTTCTAGTTCTATTAATCAAGTTCCTTCTATCGCTCTTCCTAAAGAACCTATCAAAGATCCTATGATTGTTCCTCCTATTGTTGATAATCCTATTGATCTTCCTAACGAACCTATGAAGGATCCTATGATTATTCCTCCTAGTTCTCAACCTATTTCAAATAAATCAAAACGTAATTGATCTACCAATGAACGTCATAAAAAGCATCGTGCTCATGCTAAAGCTTGTAATTCTATTCTTCAAAGATTTCTACCTTCTTTGGATAAACCTATGCATGATGTGTTAGAAGAAGTTGTTACTAATAATGATGTTAATATGCATGATTATGATGATTCTATTGATATCTTAGATCCTATTTTGATTAATTTCGATGAAGAAGATACTCTTGATGATACTGATGATGTTAATGATGAATATGAGACTATTGACATTGGCATTGATTTACCTAATATGCTTTCATCACAATTAACTCTTACACCTAGTGTCAAACATTGTGATTCTCAAGAGGATCCTTGTTTGGAACTGGCTATCATTCCTACTGTGTTGGATATAGTCCCTCTTGTGAGTTACCCACCTTCCCTAAATGATATACAATGAGATGGGGAGAGTAGGAAGCATGCTTGATTGACTTGTCCTTTGTGGTAGCTTTGTTGTGTATTTTCCTATTGTATTGTGCTTCTCCTGTAATGCATTTGCTAAATGTTGTTTGATTCTTTTATACGATCCTTGTTACTCCATTGGTACAAGGTGATAAAGGAATCGAAACTGTTGTTCAAATTCCTCTATAGGTATCTCTATTCTTCTATGTGTTCTTCAATGTTATGTTGTAATTGTGCTATTGTTCATAAATGTTTCCTTGTGTATTCTGCTTGGATTCAGGATATGGTAGCACTAAATTCTTTTTGGTATCCATGTCATGGTTTGAAAAGATTCTCCTTTGTATATCTTATGTGATCTTTGGACTCCTTTGTGATCATAGTTCTACTTTCTCTGGGGAATAATGTCAATTCATTTGCAATAATATCATATATATATTATCTTATGATCATACTAACCCCATGGTAGGTAGATCCCTTCTGTGTTCTCTATATGTTTCTATGATATTTCCCTTGATTTGTCTTCATCTAGGGGCATCTCGACATGGAAACGTAATCAGTGGAGTTGTTTATATTTATGTTAAAGACATTGCTCCTATTAAAGTGTCAGCAATGACTTTAATGTGGGGACATATGCTCTGCTCACCTATTGCACACACACACTTTTTGATACGCACATATTTTTCAAAATACTCTTTTCTCCCTTTTTGGATTAGTAACTAATCCTTAAAGCATGGTTTATATTTTATCCCTCCAATTTCAAATATACATATATTTTGATCCCTTAAGGTTGGAGGTGTCCTTAAGACTGGATCTCTTTTGTTTTTGGTTTTATTCTTATGGAATAGAATATTCCTAAGGGTGAATCCTTGATGGGTTGACTAGTGAGTAGCCACATTCACTAGGGAGTTCAATTCCATCTTTCTACTTGTGTCATTTCCTTGTGTGGTTCACAATGGGACATAAGTTCTCATTGGGCAAGGTAATCACACCCTTTCTTTCTCTCTCTAGAGATGTCTCTCTTATTGTGATCTAGGATTTGATGAAGACTTGAGTCCCTGGGGGCTTAAGGTTTCTCCTTGTCCCTTGAATTATGATAAGATTATCTTTTCATTCTGATCTCCTTTACCAAGAGTTTGCATCGAGTCCATACTCTTGCTAAAGTGGGGGCCTAATGTATCATCTTAAAATAGAAGCACTTCCATGATAAGAGCATTTAGCCCTCTGAGTAAGTGGTCTAGGGTCATGTTAAGTGCCTTGATCGGGTCTTTGCATGTATCTAGCTTTTCCCCCTATTCTACTTTCCTCTGCACCTGATTATCACTTCATATCTACATTTACTAGCATTCTGGGTCAGGATCCCAAGATTTTTGACCATAAGGTCAAAGTCAACCTTATGGGTTCAAAGTTGACCTCTACCTTGACTTGGTCAGGATCAACCTTGACCCTGACCTGGTTAGATACAAGCGCATCCTTGACCCCCTGTCCAGATTTCAATTTTCCTTAATTTTTGGGTGTCGGGTTTTGGGGATATTTGTTTTCCCACCTCCAAGTCAGCCATTTCGGGTTTCAGAATGGTAAATCCTTAAATTTCATTTAATCTAGGTATATTTTCTAAAGGTTTGGACCTAATTGGGATTTAATTCTCCAAGGTGGCCCCTCTAGAGGATTGTACCCTAATTCACTATAAAAGGAGGCCTTCCTCTCTCATTTCAATCCATCTCTCAATCTTCTTTTTCCATCAAGCTCTCAAGTGCAAGAAAATGAATTCAAGCATTCAAGCAAGCCTTCAATCATTCAAGTGTTCAAGAAAGCATCCATCAAGGAGATCCATTGTTAGCCATTGAAGAATTTAATCTCTTTGGAGCCCCCTTGAAGATCCATCCTTCTACATTCATCCAAGCCTCCTCGTATGCAAAGATCAATTCAAGATTGGTGTTGAAGATCAAATACCATTGATTTGAGACATCCTAAATTCATTCTACATCCATTGAAGCATTCCTACTTGTGGATTTGAGGATTTGAATCCTCTACTACAAGGACTTCAACATAAGTGAGGTGAATTGTTTCAATTGCTTTGTTTATGCACACTAAATTTCAATTCAATTTCAAGGTTAATTCCTAAATTAGGGTTTGACCAAGGCAAACCCCCCATACAAACAAAAAACTCCTTTTTCTTGCAAGTACAAGTGCAGGATTTTGGATCTGAGATCGGATTTGGATACCATTTTTGGCAAACTTTCAAGATCTGCGAACAAAGTCATAATCGACCTTCAAATAAAGAATGTAGCATTTGACCTTTTATGAGGGTCAAAGACTACCTGCCATTGGAAAGACAAAAGATTTATGGGTTTTCTTTGTCTCGACATTTCCAGTCCCAAATAGGTTGCAGAATTGCCTAAAAGTACACACAAACATAAAAAATTGGCATTTTCTAGATTTTCCCTAATTTGAGTTAGTACTTTTATTTCAATTGCTTCAGATTTCAAGCATAATTCTTCATAGGGAAATATAGGGTTTTTCTCTCTTTCATATTCTCCATAGATTGATTTGATTGTGTATTAACCTTTTGGTTGATGAAATTGGATCTCTCCTTTGGGAATTTAGATTTAGGAGTGGATCTCATATTTCCCCCATACACACACATCTAAATAGAGGTGATTCAATTTTACCTTTATTCACTAATAATCTCTTGGGAGGACAATGCTACACCCAGATCTACATCTACCATTGACATCTTTGTGTCTCTAGCTGGCTGATCAATAGCCTCTACCCTCTATGCCTTACAGCATCTCACCTCAGCACCAAGGTCAAAATTTGTATCATCTTGTGTAGGATCAGGACCAGCACCTACATCCTACTATGCACCTAGCACCTCATCTGCACTACCTATACTACCTAAAGTGCCACTCTCTCCTCTATTATATCTCCTTGATGTACTTTCAGGCCTGCCTGCTATAGAGCTAGTAGGATGAGGTGGTCTCATATGACTAGATGGTCTCTGTGGAGGTGTCATCACTGCTCTCGGCCTCAGAGGTGTAGGCTAGGGCATCAGAACTTGTGCATCTTGATGTCTCTGCCATCGACCCATAGGAGCACCTATCACATCCATAGCATCCTCCATCAAAGGTATTAACTATGTGGGATCTAAAAATCTATATATAGGATGCTCTACAAGCCATGTAATGAAACCATATGTAACCCCAGCATCTAGAACATATGGCTAGTAGTCCCAGTCTCTGTCGACATAGCCGCTATACTCTTGTGTACAAAGAACATAAGACAATCAAGGACCCCATCCTAATCCAAGCTATCTGACTATCCATGCATAAGTAGCATGATCCTGTGGTGCATCCTAAATGATGTCATATTGTTGCTACACTCTGGTAATGATAAATAGCTCAAGCACTATGGTAGATCTCCCAATAAGAACTTGACTATCAAAAAAGTGACTAAACTTCTCTCGAGCTTCTCTCGAGCAGTAAGCCAGGCCTCTATCTGAAGATATGGATGCCAAATCACAAATGTGCTATCATCAAGGCAGTGCCTCTAGTACTTTATGTGGTCCATGCAAATTTGTGTAACCTATCCTGAATAAATGTATATCACCGGCTCCTATGGCTAGCGCCGACTCTGGCATACTGGTCTACAAACTAGGATATGCTCCCAGGCCCAAATCTAAAGTACTAACGCACCAAAAGAAAAATAATTTCCCTCCTGATACATGATCTCATGCATCTCAGAGAACATGTGAGCAAGCATACACTGACCCCAACCCAACTCAGATGGAGTGGCCATCAATCCTAAAATCATCGGGGCCCAACCCATCAAAAGACCATTCTATTGATGGTAAAACATAATGATGCCTCCTATAATGCCAGCTATAATACACTCTAATCTATGGGTCCCCCCATAGCACTGAACAAGAGTCTCCCAGGACATTGAGCCAATGAGATGTGTATCATCTCCAAACAAATTTCTGAATGCATGTAATTTAGAGTTCCCCGAACTCACATAATCAGGCTGTAGACCGTGGAAAGGAATACGGAGTATCCAATAGACATCTTCTGGTGTAACTGTGATCTCTCCTTTTGGGAGGTGGAAGGTTTGGGTCTCTGATTGAAACCTCTCAATCAATGCAGTCAGAAGTCTGTGGTTCACCCTAATCTCAGGCAACCAAATAAGATACTCAAATCCAGAGGTCACAAGATGTACACTCATCGAGTCAGGCAGTGAAACGCATAACCTCTAGGTCATTGGGTGTGATATGCGCACATAGACATCAGGATATATGACCTACACAACACATAAATGGGAATCCTATTAGTAACTTGGTTGAAAAATAGGCTCAAAGTACAAAAATTGTATAGTTGACTATCTCAGAAGGTACATTAAATGCAAAAAGCCTATGCAATCAGAAAATTCAAAATTTTGACCTAAGTGTTGGCAAGTTGTCTATACTAAAGTATATGACTAGATATAGTGTTGTCATTATGGAAAAAAATTCATATACCAGTTTGAAGACAGCGCACTTAGTGTAAAGATCAGAATTCAGTTAAGTGTTGAAGACTGGACAACATACAGAGTACCAGAGACTCAGAGCATCAGCACACATGTGTACGGATGAATTATGGTATGTGCCCTAGAAGTTAAGGTTTTTAGACTATACTTATGCTTAGTCTAAGAGTGCATAAGTAGATATGCAAATATGTGAAAGTTACAGTCAGTTGAAGTTGCACAGCTAGTGTGTGTCAGCAGAAAACAGAGCATGGAGCCAACAGTGACTATTTTGGTTTGCGATTATAAATTAATGTTGTAAAGGCTATATGCCCATTGTATTTAGGTTTCTGACATATGTACATGTATAATTGTAAGCATGCTTAAGCCAATTAATTTGGAAGCATTGTTTGTAATTAGTTATAGGGCCAACCTAATTATTTTATTTGTATAAGCACATAAATATAAGGTGCACCCATTGTATTTGGTTTGGAAGTAGAAAGAGAGATGTGATAAGTAGAGAAGATGTATGCAAATTCAACATAAGATGTATTAGAGATTTTCTAGAGTTCAAAGCATCAGCGCACCAAAGGAACTGATCTAACAAGCAGTGTCACAGTGAACAGTTCACCTACAGATATAGTGTGTATCTAAATCAGAAGGTTGTAGCCTTCACCATTTGAGCAGTGAGCTCTAGGATAGTGAGTCCACTCCCCTAATAGGGATCATTGTAAAAGACTCCTAATAGGGTCTGACCCTTAACAACATCTACTGTACTAAAAGCATTGTAAAGCTACTCCTAACAGGGTAATGTAAGGAAACTCAGGTGCAGAAACAACTTCCTACACTAATCTCTAAAGGAAAGTATTGTGAAAATTCTTTTAAATCCTTACAATTTTAGATTTATTAACTACTTTAACAATGATATTACAGCCATATACCATGCATACAAAAAATAGAGAATGACACAATGATTTACCCTAGGGAAACCTTTCGGTAAAAACCCCAGCACTCCAAAACCTATACAGTGTATTAATCAAAACTATTACAGTTTACAATACACTTGCAATGCAAGTTCTTTCAGAATATTTTTCCAACTCTTGAAGACAAATCATGGCAGCATAAAACATTCCAACAATACACACTTCTCCTATCTTCGCAACCCTAAAAAATGCTTATATCATGCGCTTCCCTTTTTAGGGAAACTTCCAAAGATAGTCGTATTAGGGTTTTACCATTCTCTGAGAATATAGTACTCAACTTTATCAGTTGCCACATGTCTTCACCCATCATTGATTCTTCCAGACATAGCTCTTACGTGTCATAGGAATCTATCATAACCATTTTAGCCATGATCTCCTTACACACAATTCAAGATGTCGACACATCAAGTGGAGTGACACATCAACATGCCAACTAGACATGTACACTCACACTTAATTACATTATTTGCAAGAAATACATTTTACAAAACAAATAATAAGAATAGGAATTATCCAAGGTTGAGACACCTTATTCCTAATAGGTAAAGGATCTTCTAAAAAGGATCACAAAACACTAGTGCAGATTATTAGTGGGTATCAAGTCCCACCAGGGTTTGTACCTATTTGGGTTTCCCCATAACCATATTGGTGTCATGTGTTGACTTCATGTTTCATGTTTATGTGAATGTTTAATTCAGTTCTTAAGAATTTATGTTCTATATAAAGATTAAAAGTTAAAATATAGTGAACACTTATTCACCCCCCCCTCTCAGTGTTCCCATTCCTAACAATTGGTATCAGAGCTCTGGTCCTCAACACAGAAGTTTAACCACTTGAGGAGATCATGGACAAAGTAGATATGAAACATCTGAAGAAAAATCTCGAAGCCGCTCTTGAAGACTTGGACAATTCAAAAAGAGAAATTGAAGAACTAAAAGAAAAAGTCAGTGATGCTCAATTAGTTATCAAAAGACTAAGAAAGGATTTAAAAGGATGCTCTAATAGTGAACTTGAAGAAAAAGTCAAGAAGTTGACTCAAGAAAATGCATCCTTGTTAAGTCAGCTTGAAGAATTTGATGACAAACTGATGAACAATCAAGATTTCTACAATGAACAAGTCAAGGAGAACCTTCAACTCAATGAAGAATTAAGGGAAGCTAATTTGGAAATCTTGGATCTAAAGAATTGCAAAGAAAGATTGGAGTCTGAATTAAAATAAGCAAAGAATCATATTGACAAATTACACACCAGTGCTGAGTTGGTAGAATCACAGTTGTATGCAAGAAGAATCAAAGGAGACACTAGTTGCATTGGATACAATGAAGCACAAAATCAGATTGATAGTATGCGAGCAAAAAAGGATTCACAAAAGAACTCTACTGATAATGAGAAGACTGAAGATCAAACCAAAGACAATAGTGATCCTCCTAAGAATGAGCGCAAGCCTATAGAATGCACTTGTTTTTCTTGTAACAAGCATGGACACATTGCAAGAAACTATACAGAGGTAAAACCTTTCAATGGTTACTGTTATACATGTAATAGATTTGGTCATAGAGCAATAAATTGCAAGACTAGTAAGAAGAACAGGATTCAGCATGATCAAAGAAATCAAAATCAGACCAATGCAAGAAGTTCTCAGAATGTTACATGTCAGATATGTAACTATAATGGTCACTCAGCCAGAACATGCAGAATGGTGACTCATGTCAATGCACCAAGGAATAATAGACCTCCAGTGATTTTTCACACCTGTAATAAGGATTTGTACATATCTCAAGGTTCTGTAGATCAAGGATGCAAGGTCAAGATAACCCTAAAAAGACTGAAGAACCAGTTTTGGATATTGAAGTAGAAGTAAAGTTTGTGAAAGCCTCAGATGATGCGAGCATGATTTGGTCAAAAGGAAAGAAGGACAATGTTGTTGAGAATGTATTGGATGCATCCCAAGTGGATGCACCCTCTACATCTGCATAAATGGCCCTCGGGGTCATAGGGGGAGTTAATTTAGCTCTAGACCCCTACGTGGCTGATATACTCATCCTCAGAGTATGCACCTTTAGACTTAAGCTATTAGAGTGTATAGGAACCTTTATGCAAGAGTGCACATGCTGATTATTAGCAGAACTCAAGTTTGAAAATTTGAAGTGATAGTCTAGTTTATGCGAGTTACATTAATGGCGAATTTCTTACTTTAAGTACACAGAAAGTTGTTTGTTCACTCATTGCATTCATATTCAGAGCAATTGGAGAGTAGATTGAGCCTTGGAAATTTTTGTAAAGATTTGGAGATTAAATTATCAATGTTTGCAGTGCATTTGATCAGTTGCAAGAAACCCTAGCTCATTGCGTCGATTCAAAAGCCGTCAGAACATCTCAGAGATCATTTGGAAAGCGAATATCAAGTAAGTCATGGCCACTCCTAATGTTTTTGATGTTGCTGAGAAGAAGAGGTATGTTTTCAAGAGGCACCCATTTAAATCAACCCTAGATGATTTAGATGGAGCATTTTCCCACACACCGATGGGCGTCATGCATGTAGAAGACATAAGGGCTTACATCTATTGTAAGAAGGAACCTGTTGGACTAGATAGGTTAAGGGCACACATGGATACAATGTTGAAACCAGATAAAATGTTCATGGATGAATACACCAAATGGAATGATCACCATATTGTTGAATATGCCACGGCATATGAATTCTATGAAACTGAATGGATAAAGATATTATTGAGCATAATCCATGATGATTTTTTTTGGATTGGAGATGTACCAGTAAGAATCACATGAGACTTAATTCATGAGATGACAAGCCTTTCTAAGATAGGTGTCATCCTTCCTGTGGGTAAGGATGTTAGGAAAATGGTGGAGCAAGTGTGTAAATCTAGAAGTGATAAGCGCAGCATGACTATTGAGCCTATAGAGCAACCAGACATCAAGTTGATGTCAATTATACTAGGTTACAAGTTTCATCACACTAGCAGGGTGAATAGTGTGTATGCGGGCACTATTCTAGCAGCCATTCATCTTGTGCAAGAAGAAGGAGAGTTCAACTTGTGTGAGATCTTGTGCATATAGTTGATAGATAACATCAAGGCTATCAAACATGACAAGACTAAGGTATTCAGGTTTGGGTCCCTAATCATCTATATGTACCTTCATATAGTTGGTAAAGTGTCAGACTTGTATCTAGACAAGTCCATTCCTACCATGCCATAGATATCAAACAAGGCATCCACAGAAAGCACACTAAGAGATTACATCACTTTGGAATTGAAGACCTTCAAAGCAAGGATGCAGATGAGGTACATGATTCCTGAGAGTATTGTAGAGAAGTATAAGGATACAATATGCTTCATGGTGGAGATTGATACTACATGTATGGAAGTTGTGGAACCTAGAACTAAGTGGATTCATCCACTTGGGTATGAGGTTGAAGAACAAGTTCTTGAAGCTTATACACAGGTACTACTATCAGCCTCTAAGGATGAAAATGAACCTAGGTGGGGAACCTATGAAGAGAAGACTAGAGAAGTTGATGCTAAGCTGAACAGTGTTGCAACAAAAAGAAAGGTTGCAAAGGTCACATCAAAGATCCTAAGAATACATGGTGTATCACAAGCAGACCTTGATAAATAAATGGATGAGAAGATTGCCCTAGAATTGAAGAGCCTCGTAGAAGAACAAGAAGATCCCAAGATGAAAAAGATAAAAATTGAAAAGGATGATAGTCAGAAGGATAAAGAAGACAAAAATTCTAGATAATGTATGGGATATTTTAGAAAACCTAAAGAGACAAGCTAATGAGGAAGATCAAAGAATAAGAGAAAAAGTATTAGAAGATACTCTGCCTATATGTTCTAAAGAAGAAGTGGAACTGATATTGAATTTGGTGAAGCCACACCTAATGACTAAGATGAGGACACTTCACATCATGAATAAGGACTATGAGTTGATAACGAAGGAAACAGAAAAAGCATTTGAGAAGGTTTTGTTAGAACAACAGATCAAACCACCTACTGTGCCCATCACTCATGCACCCATCAAGGAAGATAAAGTGGCAAAGCCCACTAATGTACCAATGACAGGTCCTCAGGACTCAACATTGTTAGAAATAGGAAATACTGAGAGGGGGGGGGGTGAATCAATATTTCACAAACTTTTTCTTTTTCCCACTTATGGATATAACAGATTACTTTAGTGCATACAAAGATTATCAAGCTGATTAACAAACATAGCAGTAAATAGAAAGAACTCATAACACATCATATGTTCTCAAGGAAACCCTAGCCAAGGGAAAACCCCAGTGGGGATGGTACCCACAAAGATCACTAATTAAAAGTATCCTGTTAGGGATATTGGACCCTATTAGTAGTAAATTTACAATGTATAGTAGATCTGTCCTAGTTAAAGGACTTTAGGCCTTGTTAGAAGCCTTAACCCTGTTAGGAGTTAGATTACAAAACCTGATCACCAGCTGAGCTCACTGCCCAAACAGGTAATACAAAAAATTTTCTAACTGTAATATGGTACTACTTACAACTTCGCATCAATAGCCTTTGCTGCTATCACAATAAACAACTATCGCAAGTTATCTTTTCTTTCTTTTTACATCACTCTTCTATCTTTCATTACATTTCAAGTATGCCTAATATATGAGTTATTAAATCTAATAACTTTACATGGTCGGCATCCAAAATCATTATCCAAGAGTAAACATCTAGGATATCATCCCTTTAATAATGTTAAGTCATTATTTTGACAAGCAAAAATAATCCCTTAACTCTTTCGCTAAAACTGTCTCCAAAAACTGCTCTGTCTGCAAAACTATCTTCGGTAAACTTTGAATAACTTTGTCCGTACTACTCCAAACTTTATGCACACTGAGATGGGGTATCCTCATACTATATAGAAGCTTTAGTTAACTATACAAACAAAAATATTTCTCCAGTGGACATCGCCAACTAAATCTTCATCGGGTGCTCTATCAAGATCACTGTATCCAAACTTAGACAATTTCTTTCTTCAACTTTGCATACTTGCATTCCAGATTCTATGCTCTTAATAGAGATCATATGTTGCCATAATGACAACATCTATGCATCCACATTAGCCAAATTGCCAACAAACACCCATAGCAGGAACTCAAACTAAAGCAGATCAGTCTGCGCCCATGACAAAATCACCCAAAGACATCACAATTATCATAGATAATGTGGAAATAACCATGGTGGCTACTAATAAGGACTTGGACAAATTTGAGGAAGCATTTTTCAGCACTAAGGAAGTATAAATCCTATGTAGCAATATCCCTCCCACTCAGCAAGAAGAAGTAATCATAGAAGATATATCTGATGAGAAAGAAGAAGAAAAGAAAGAAGGAGTAGAGGTAGAAAAGAAAGATGAATCTTCTATTGATTTGGTCAAGGTAAAGCAAGAAGTGGTGATGGAAAATACTTCCATCACTCCCTCCTCAACATTGTTGTCAAGTTTCACACCTGACACTAGCAGTTTGGACTCCTGGAAGGAAGAAGACTGATTAAGTTCAACGTCCTAGCTATGGAGAAGGCTAAGGAGAAGCAAGTAATGAGAAATCCTCTCCTGGTGGAATCAGTAAATATTTTGAACAGTTTTCTTCCAGAGGATAAGAAGATGGTAAATGTACATTCAATTGATGATGTGAGCACAGTCATCTCTCAGTTCAAAGTCAATTTTTCAAGCCTAGAAGAATTTGCGGACATAGTAGCAGAGGAGAAGTACTTAAAGAAGAGACTCAATGAGCTAATGAGTAATTTTACACTATAATTGAACTCTCTTAAGTATGGTCAGGCATCATTGAAGGAATTTGCAGATCAAGGAAGGAAAGTCATTGCAGAATCCATGGATCATGATAAGTTCACTGATGCCCATCTTAAGAAGATCAAAGATGCAGAGGCAATGATTGAAAAGGTGAAGAATTCAGTGCTAGACACATCCACTGATGTGAACATATGTAACAATGTCTATCAAGGTCAGTTGGACATAATTGAGAAGGTAGAAAAAGAAATGGAGAAGATAAGGTCTAGACAGACTCAGTTGAGGAATGCTCTTGCACCCTCACTAGACATTCTCAATCAGAACATAAAAGAGATTGATGCGACTATGATAACCTATGATCAAGGTCCGAGCATAGAATTGGAGAAGATGGAGAAGCTTAAATATGCATTATGTGCCCATCTAGAGATAGTCAATTCTCTGATAACCTTTTGGAAGAAGGAGATCCAGAACCTCAAGATTGCATATTCGGATGTTTTCCCTCAGTGAGTAAGTGTACATACAAGTTTTTGATGCACCTTTGTCATTAATGTCAAAGGGGGAGTTGTATAGAATATGGAGTACATATATGTATAGGGAGATATAAGAGTATGTATAAAATGTATAGAAGACAAAAAAAATTGTATTAAGGGACAGTTAGCAACTTGGCCATATTCCTTTGTTGCCATCAATGACAAAGGGGGAGATTGTTGGCAAGTTGTCTATACTAAAGTATATGACTAGATAAAGTGTTTTCATTATGGCAACAAAGTCATATAGCAGTTTGAAGATAGCGCACTTAGTGTAAAGATCAGAATTCAGTTAAGTATTGAAGACTGGATAGCATACAGAGCTCTAGAGACTCAGAGCATCAGCACATGTGTATACGGATGAATTATGGTATGCACCCTAGAATTTAAGGTTGTTAGACTATACTTATGCTTAGTCTAAGAGCACATAAGTAGATATGAAAAGATGTGAAAGTTACAGTCATCTGAAGTTGCAAATCCAGTGTGTGCCAGCAGAGAACAAAGCATGGAGCCAACAGTGACTATTTTGGTTTGCGATTATAAATTAATATTGTAAAGGCTATGCGCCCATTGTATTTAGGTTTTTGACATATGTACATGTATAATTGTAAGCACGCTTAAGCCAATTCATTTGGAAGCGTTGTTTGTAATTAGTTATAGGGCTGACCTACTTTTTTTGTTTGTATAAGTGCATAAATATAAGGTGCGCCCATTGTATTTGATATGGAAGTAGAAAGAGAGATGTGATAAGCAGACCAGAGGTATGCGAAGTCAGCATAAGATGTATTAGAGCTTTTCTAGAGGTCAAAGCATCAGCGTGCCAAAGGAACTGATCTGACATGTAGTGTCACATTGAACAGTTCACCTGCAAATATAGTGTGTATCTGAATCAGAAGGTTGTAGCCTTCACCATTTGAGCAATGAGCTCTAGGACAATGAGTCCACTCCCCTAACATGGATCATTGTAAAAGACTCCTAATAGGATCTGACCCTTAATAAGGTCTACTATACTAAAAGCATTGTAAAGCTACTCCTAACAAGGTAAAGGATCTTCTAACAAGGATCACAAAACACTAGTGCAGATTATTAGTGGGTATCAAGTCCCACCGGGGTTTTTACCTATTTGGGTTTCCCCGTAACCATATTTGTGTGATGTGTTGATTTCATGTTTCATGTTTATGTGTATGTTTAATTTAGTTCTTAAGCATTTATGTTCTGCATAAAGATTAAAATTTAAAATACAGTGAACACTGATTCACCCCCCCGCACCTCTCAGTGTTCCCATTCCTAACACTAAGAAGATGTTTTTTTCACTCGTTGTTATCCATAGGACAATGCAGGCTGGCATGAAAACTCATATGAGTTTCAGTAGCTTATCAAATGACAAACCATGGATATACGATAATATATGTCTTTCCATACGACATATGAGGGACCCAACGAAATGTTGTACGACTCTTGGACCTCTCTCATATGAGTTTCTAGTGGTTCTGGGACAACACTCTAAATGAAATTTAAAAGTTGTACAAGTCCCAGTGGATAGTTGTACGAGTTTCCATGCATGCAAAAATTTAAAAATCCTAACGTACGAAAAAAGTCCTAAAAATGCTCAAAACATACAAAAATAGAATTTACGAAGAGGCACAAAGGTCCACTTACCGGATATCCATACTACGGAGGTCTCTGATGTCGCCGGTTGCGCTCAAAATGGTGTGAAGACACAGGTACCTTCATCTCGGCCATTTTTCTTGCTCAAAGGGCTCCACGAAGGTTTCAAAAGTCAAATGTGAATAATGAATTGAAAATGACCCTTTTGGTCCTTATATAGCTTTTCACCTATTTTTCAAAAGTGCTCTGTTTTCCACGAAAATTGCTCCCCTAGCTAATTTCGACGTTCTGAACCCATTTTCGGGATCAAAATTGAAATATGAGATCATTTATATTGTCAAATAGTGATTTAAAATTTTTGGACCCAGGATGGCCGACTGCTTGCATAATCAACCTTCTACACATCAAAGAAATCCAGAATTCAACTTAACTGATTATCTTACATTAAACTATCAAAAATTCAACTTGGTCACCCATGGTCAACTCATGGTCACACCTAGTCAAACTTGGTCTCTAGGACCTCCAAAAGATGTAGAACGCATTCTTGCACGTGCATAACCAATTCTCAAATCAATTAACATGCTTCTCAACCATTCAACGCTGACTTTTCTTGTTAGATTTTGATTTTAATCCTAAAGGGGGCATGGTATTGCACATTTATTATTTTGTCAATCAAATCTTTCCTCAGTAATCAAGAAAACAACCATGTCTAGTTGTTGATTCATCTAAAGACCTCATCACTTAGGGCACGTCGCTTGGGGCATATCAGATTCATCAAGATCCATATCAATCTGGTATCCTAACCACTCTTGTAAACTGTATCAGCTTTTCGTAACCATCAGTTCATTAGCGTCATTTCCTTGGTTCTTCATAACTGAAGGATTCAGATGTGATACCAATACGATTCCTCTAGACATTCAGGTCTAGAATTAGGTCACTCACTTCTTCGTAATCATAAGGTTCAAAATCAGGCGTTATGACACTTTTTCATAATCATCGGTTCATTGTTGCTATAGTTAACATTATCTTTGGTTAATCAAGACCTAACATCTTCAAATCTTTCAATCGATTTATGTCTTGGAATTGGTTCATCTTTCAAATCAGTTCCATACATCAAACATAGACTAATCTTTGAACCACTGCACTTCACACAGTAATTCAAAGAGGGGAAAAATGTAATACCCCAAAAATGGGCTATAGGTTCATTACCCTCTTACATCAACATTTCAATCGAAATTGACATCAAAGTCCTAACCTAAGGCACATCTGCACATCAAATCATCAAAAATCTAATTGATTATCCTAAATTCTGCATCGAAGAATATTCCTTGAATATTCCCTTTTTAATCCTAATTTAATTATCTTTGATTTAATAATTATTTGGCGATAAATCCTATTTATCCTAAAGTTTGATTAAATGAATATTCTAAATATTTAATTAATCAGATTTAATTCTGCCACTTAATTATTTAATTAGATTTAATTGCATTTATTCCTAATTAATATTGTTTTTATTTTTACAATAAATCAAAATTCCTACAAACAATTAATTGAATATTTATTTAATTGATGTAAAATCAAAGTGATCAAATTTAATGATTTAATTGGAATAAAGTTTGATTTAATAATTGATTAACCCATAAATCAATTGTTTTAATTCAAAAATTAGTTAAGTTGAGAATAAATCACTTTATTTTTAAATTAATTTATAATTAAATCATGCACAATCAGAAAAGCAGTCAACTAGAAATCAACAACCAATTTTAAATTTAAACTCAATATCTGATGATGATTTGAAATTTGATCCAAACTCTATTTTGAGATAAACACTGCTTTTGCAGGATTTTTGTGAGTTAATTATCTCTGATTTCTTGATAACTCAAAAATCAACCTGAGTTTATCAAGAGTGATTTATGGCTTTTCTCAATGCATCCTCAAGCCCTGAATTTCTATAAAAACAAGGCTCAGCTCTTCACAATTATCAACCCTCGAATTTGCACAATTACTTTGGCGAATTTGTGATTGAAGGATTAATCACTTGTGATAGGCAATTTATGAGATCTTTCATTGTTGGTCATAGCTTTGCATAGCATTCATATCATAGCATAGTATTGATTAGATCAATTTGCATTCAATTTCATTCATCTAGATTAGTTTCATATCAATTTTTTCATCCTATTGCATAGAAAATACAAAAATATAGATTAATCTGCATCCATACAATTTTTCATTCTTTTGCATTTAAATTCTTCATTTAGGTGTTGCATTGTCATTGATCTCGATTTCAATCTGAGAACATCATACTCATACATACTAGAAGGCAGTAAATTGCCTGGTTAGCTTAGTTTCATTTATCTACAGATTTTGATTTTGCTAACCTCTAATGTTTTACTGAAGTGTTGTGTCTCCAACTAGGTACAATTTTCACACACACAAAGTATACACTACTCATAAAAGAGAGAAGACTATTGAAACAAAAGAATAGCCTAAGTTGAGCCATCCCTTAAAGGGAAGAGATCCCAAGACCTGAAACATCTAAGATATCCACCAAATTAAAAAAATGCAAAAATATGAATAAAATTTACCTGGAGTAGAATCTCTAAAAAAGACTCAAAACACTAGAAATCTCTTAGAACAATCTTTCCAACAATATATCATTTTCCCAAAATGGAGTCCGGATGCGCAAGATAGAGCTCCCGAAGTGCAAAACTAAACATTTGGATTTGACAGTAAAAAAAAACCATCAAAAAAATAAATTCAAACCTCAAAATATGGATAGAGATCGGAACCATCTTTCTGATGATATCTCATTTTCCCGATTTCAACACCGTATGCTCAAGATATGAGCAAAAACCCACAAGTTGCGCCAAATGGAAGATAGAAAAGAAGCTCTACCTTTGAACCCCTGGTACAAAAAATAGAGGCAAAAAATACAAAATCCAAAATGTTAGAAATATCTGTCTCTGAACAAGCTTTCCAATGGTATCTCGTTTGCCAAAAAAAGATATTGTATTCTTAAGTTATGAGCAAAAAACCAACAGGTGCTCTGGAGGGCCCATAAAAGGGCTGATGAAATGCTAATGTCAGCAAAATATAGACCTAAATTTAATGGTCGGTGGCTCATCATTGCAAAAAAGCAATAAGCTCTTGGGGCTGAAAAGTTTTGGCCCCTGGTCGCCACATGACCAGGGGCAGACTGCCTGGGGCTGAACCGTTGGGGGTTGGTCCCCATATGACCAGGCAGCTACAAGTTAAGGGTTGAAAGGGGTGGCAATCTAGCTGACCGCTAGCAGTCCCAGCCTATAGTAACTGCGGCATCACCGCGGGCAACCCAGCGGTCATCCCGGCGGTAACCGTGGCCCGAACAACAGTGACTGCTGGCGGTAACCACAGTGTGACTGCAACCCACCCGACGATGACTGTGGGATCACCACGGCCCGTTGGTGGCCAGCAGGTGGTTGTTGAGTGGCGCATAGGTGGTCGCATGACCAAGAAATGTTTTTTAATTTTTTGAATTTTTGCAAATCCGTACTATCTCAGTTTGTGTGCCAAGGTCGTACGGCCCTAGTACGCAAAAGAATTTCCCATAAATTGCAACTTTGCCCAAATCAAGCGTGCCTTATATGGAAATAGGGGTTTTTGGGTGTTGTAGACATAACCATGAGGTCTGTTTGGGCCAGAAGTGCTCCAAAAAATAGTAACCACCTCAGGATCCATGTTAGGGCTGGTTGCAAAAATGTTTTGCCACAGATTCCAACTTTGTCCAAATTCAACAAATTTTATATGGATCTTGGGGTTCTTGGATGCTTTGAACATAATCATGAGGTCCGTTTGAAGCCAAGATGACCATAAAAATAGGTCCCCCCAGATCTGACAAAAAACCCTCTAAAAATGTGGATCTGACGAACACGGCCGAGTCTCTCAGGAAGAGGATAGGGGCAAGAAGATTTGAATCTCTGGTACCATATTGGAGTTTATGAATAAAAAAACCCATAGCTCCCAAGAACACCTACATGCAAACACCTGTCACAGAAAGAGAGAGAAGTAAACAGCTATGGACACCTGACCGTATGGGTCCATGAGAGAGAAGTCCTTGATGTACAAAAACAAAAGTTGCAAATCAATAAAAATGAATGTTCAAAATCTTTACAAAATAGATCAATCCTTATAAAAGGAGATCTGGAACCCTAAAAAGGGAAAACCCTAGGTTGCATAATAATAATTAATAAAGCAATTAATTATTATATGCCTAAAGTTTAGCTTAAGTATAAAGAGATAATAAGTAACTTAAAAATTAAATCAAATATGATTCAATTAATAAGAAAACACTTTATACTCTAACACCTACTACCATAGTATTATATCAGAGTCTCTTCTACAAAATAATTGAGATCTATTAATCCTACAAATGTGACTCTAGATTCATTGGTTGGCAAGATTACTACTTTTGAGTTAAGTGATTTTGATAAAAATATGCCTAGAATAGAATATGCATTCAAAGCTTCCCTAACCATTGGTTCATCAAGGAAAGGAAAAGAAATCTCTAAAAGTTCTAAATGAAATCATGATTATGATTATATCTTGTTCGAGGAAAGAGATCAAGAAGAGTTGGGGGCACTGCTAGCAAAGAGATTACCTAGAGGGAAAGGAAAGTACAAAAGTAAACTTCCCTTAAAATTCTTTTCATGTAGAAAAATTGGTCATATAGCATCTAGATGTCCTGAAAATGACAGGAAGGATAAGCACAAGAGATTTAGGAACTTCAAAGATAAAAGCACCAAGGCATGCTACCTAGCAGAAGGAGTGACTAATGAAGAATCAGAAGGAAGAGATAATGAGGAAGACTTTGAGATAGTCTTTATTGTAGTCAAGGAAGAATCCTCAACTAGTGTAGATGGAGATAATGAGGAAAAATTATTGATTTCAAGCATGAACTACAATAATGACTAGATAATAAATAGTGGGTGTACACATCACATGCCGATGATAAAAGAAAATTTATTTTAATGGAGGAATGTGATGGAGGAGCAGTCAGACTTGATAATGGTACTCCATGTGTGGTAAGAGGTAAAGGTTCAATAGAACTTAATGAAAACACTATTTTTTATGATGTTTATTGGGTAGATGGATTTAAGTATAACATGTTAAGTGTTTCTCAACTAAATAAAAAAGGTTTCAGATTGGAATTTAGTAATGGTTTCTACAATATCTTAGAAAACTTTGGAGAGTTGATTGTTGTTGGTGAACAAACAAGGGGTAACCTATTCTGATTAAACTCTACTAATAAACACTACTTGTTTGCTAAAGTTAAATATTTTTGGTTGTGGCATAAAATATTTTGTCATGTTAACTTTGATAATTTGGTAAAGGTCAATAAGAAAAGATGTGTTATAGGTATGCCTACTTTAGCTAAGCCTAAAAATGTTGTGTAAAAAGTGTCAGTTGGGAAATTTGACTAGGTTTAGCTTCACTAGTAAAGTCTATTTATCTCAGAACATTCTTGACCTTGTACACATTGATATGTGTGGACCGATGAGAACTCAGAGCTACTATGGAGATAAGTACTTTATCTTGTTTGTTGATGATCACTCAATAATGATGTCTATTATGTTTTTGAAGGAAAAAATGGATGCATTGTACATGTTTAAGGTGTATAAAGAAAGAGTTGAAAAATAAACAAGTAAAGTGCTTGAGTGTCTCAGATCTGACAGAGGAGGTAAGTTCACCTCAGGTGACGAACATAGGATAAAGAGACAAATGTTAGCACCAAGGACACCCCAAAAAAATGGAATTGTTGAGAGAAGGAACATATTCATAATTGACTGTGCAAGAACACTTTTGATACAAAAAGGAGTGGTTCAAACCTTTTGGAGAGAAGCGGTAAGTACTATTGTATATACTTTGAACTGGGTAAAACTTAAGGAAGGTACAAAAAAAACACCTTATGAGATATGGTATGGTCATACTCCTAGTGTCAGTTATTTTATAATCTTTGGAAGTAAGTATTACATAAAGAAGGATGAGGAAATTGGTAAATTTGACTCTAAAAGTGATGAAGGAATATTTCTAGAATATTATAATAGAAGTAAAGCTTACAAATGTTTGAACAAGAGTACTAACAAGATGATTGAAAGTGAAAATATTATAATTGATGAATTTTTTGAGAGAAATGAGGAAGATAGAAAGAAGGAACTGGAAGATTATGACAGGTTTGTTTATGTTCAACTAGCACGGAGTCAGATATAGTACCAAAAATAAATAAAGTGGTGAATGAACAACAACCGATGAACATTCCACAACCGGTGAATGATCCACAATTGGTGAATGATGATGAAGGTAACCAAAGGGAAGAACCAGTACTCCAAAGGTATGTGAAACTTAATCACTCTCAAGATCATATTATTGGAGATAAAAATGTTGGAGTGATGACAAGGAGTAAGGTAAGGGAAAGTAATTATTTACCATCTGAATTAGAATCCAAAAATGATAAAGATTCTTTGGAAGATAATGATTGGGTTAAGGCTATGAACGAGGAATTAGATAAAATAGAGAAAAATAATACATGGACTTTAGTACCCAACCCTACTAACAAGAATGTTGTAGGTACTAAATGGATCTTTAAGAATAAGTTGGATGAGAAAGGAGAAGAATCAGGAACAAGGAAAGGATATTTTTCAAAGGGTATGCACAAGAAGAAGGACTGGACTATGGTGAGACTTTTTCACCTGTTGCTAGACTTGAAGGTGTAAGGATAATTTTAGCTTACACTGCTTATAAAGGTTTTAAAGTCTATCAAATGGATGTAAGATCTTCTTTTCAAAATGGTGTATTAGAAGAAGAAGTATACAATGAAGAGCATGAAGGCTTTGCTACTGGAAAAGGAAAAGAAATGGTATGTAAATTTCATAAATATTTGTATGGACAGAAACAAGCTCCAAGAGCATGGTATGAAATGATACAAGATTATCTTATTCTGATTGGTTTCACAATCTAACTAGTAATAATAGCGATGTATATCTAAAATCTTAAAGTGAAGATAGGATATTGATTTCTGGAATTTTTGTTGATGACATAATATTTGGTGGAAATGAAGAATTGAGAAGGTCATTTACAAAAGCAATGAGGAAGGAATATGAAATGTCAATAATAGGAGAGATAAAATTATTTATCGGTCTTCAAGTACAGTAGATGAAGAAAGGGATATACATCAGTCAATCCAAGTATGTGAAGGAGATTCTAAAAAATTGAGGCATGGAAGACTCAAAACTAGTGGGAACACCTATGGTCATATGCTGCAAATTATCTAAAGAGGATGAATCCAAAGAGGTAAATGAAACTCTATACAAATCCATGATCGGTAAGTTGCAATATGTAGTTCATAATAGACCAGTTATTGAACATGTTGTTGGCATTGTTGCAAGGTTTTCTTCAAATCCAAAGGACTCACATATGGTTGTAGTGAAGAGGATCTTTAGATATCTCAAGGGAATTGATAATTATTACCTATGGTATGGTAAGGATGGATATTTTTATTTGAATGTATTTCATGATGTAGACTGGAAAGGTAATGTTGATGATAGGAAAAGCACAAGTGGTGGAGCAATCTTTCTTGGTGAAAGATTAGTCTCTTAGACTAGTAAAAATAAAAATTGTATTTCACAATCTACTACAGAGGCAAAGTATGTTTTTGTTTCTATTAATATTTAGGAAGTGATATCCAGATGAAACATAGTCTTGAGGGAATTAATGAGAAGGTCAAAAAATTGGTTGTTATCTATTGTGATAACACTATTACAATAAACATTTCCAAGATTCCAGTGATGCACTTGAAGACAAAGAACATTGCAATAAAATATCCTTTTCTAAGGGAACAAGTATAGGAGAAGGAGGTAAGAATTAACTATGTCTCTACTAAAGAACAAATATCTAATATATTCAGCAAGTCACTACCAAAGGATACCTTTGAGTATCTCAAAGGTAGATTGGGTGTTATTCCCCTATCTGAAGTTAATTAGATTATGTAGATTGAATTAGTTCATATGTGTCTATCATAATATCATATGTATGAATTGATGTAGAGGTGGACTACTCCATAGGGGGATAAGTATTATTATGATGATGTGGTGAAGTGATGAGGAGAGAACAAGCATAAAATAGTCAAGTGTAATCCAAGATGACTGAATCATTAGATAACTTTGGCATTGATGTCAAAGGGGAGAATATGTAATAAAATATGTAGGGGAGAAGACAAATTAGAAAGGGGAAGAATATTTGAAGAATATGTGAGGGATAATATGTATGAACACTAAATAAGAACTATGATAAAAGGTACAGACAGAAGTGGAAACATTTTACAAAGGTATAAAGAGAAGTGGAAATATTTTTCAAAAGAAGATTGTCATGAGAGAGACAGAGTGTTTCCAAGAAGAACTCAGAAATGAAGAGGAGAAGTTAAGAGTGTTTCCATCAAAGCCAAAGGGGGAGATTGTTAGCATAACTAATGTAGTGATGCTAAGTGTTGCATTAATGAAGATTGGTACAAATTTAATGACAATTGAATCAATTATTTAGTTGTTATTGATGTCAACTGATTGACTAAGTGTTTTCAATATGTTACCAGATATTGTGTGAGTAAATCAAGAGTTGCAATATGTTTATGAAGTTTTTATTCTAATGGAAGAATATGTTATGTGTTGTGATGTTAAGTTTACAACTGTAACTTTTGATATGAAGTATTGATTTGGTTATGTTTGAATGGAATCAAACCAACTAATTGTTAAAATAGTTAGTGACAGACAGTAAGTGATTTGAATGTTGTTTCAAATCGGTAAATTTTTGGATGGAGCGGTCATAGGATATAATTGATAACAATGTCAAGATACTATGTTGAGGACAATGACTTATATTGTTGACAAGTGAAGATGGTTTAATTTACTGGAAGTGGTATTGACAAAATGAATAGATAAACAAGATAGAGTTCTTGAACAAGTGATGAAGATTTGTGAAGCAGTGAAGGATTCCAAAGTGGCAATGGGATTAGTGATGTTTTTAGTAAAGTAGTAAAGTACATCCATAATTTTAGGAAAGTATTTGACATCACATTTCTTGAGGTATGCATTTGAGTTGGATTCATTGAGCAAATTCTTTTGGTCAAAAGAGTTGTTGAAGATGGTTCAATTTCCAAGGTAAAATTTGTATGGAAGTCAACGTGGTTAGAGAAAAAAGTTTTATGAGTTGTTAGATATATTGTATCTCATGATCAAGATTGTTTATATCTCAAATCTAGGGTTTATTTTAAGTCGGTGGAAGAAATTCTATATATTGGAAAGTTGAAAAAGGAGTTAGTTGTTGATTGCAGATTGCAGAAGGGTGTGGTGAAAAATTAAGTGAAGAAATCAAGTGTGATCAATCCAGGAAAGAGTATAGTGTGTGGAGAATATTTGAAAAGATATTAATAAGATCTGATCATGCAGAGGTAGTGAAAATTCATAGATCATATTATCTATTACTTTCTAATTATTGTAACAGTAAAATTCCTTAACCAAGTAGATCCTAATAGATCTTTGTTGTAAATCCTCTAACAAGGTGGAATTAATTTTGAATTTTTAAATTCCTCTAACAAGGTTTCTCCAACTAGGGAAAAGATCCTAACAGGTCTATAGGAAAATCCCTTAACCAGATAGCACCTAACAGTGTTTTTGTAAACCTTTAACTAGGTAAGCTCCTCACAGGGCATATTCTAGAAGAGTACAGATATAGTGGGTACCAACTCCCACCTTTCTTTTTCCCATTTGGGCTTCCACAAGAAAAATATGGTGTCTTCATTATGTGATTGATTATTTATGGATGCATGTTTTGGAAGTCTATATCTATACTAGTTGGTGTTGAATATTTTGGTGCATAAAGTTTAAAGAGTTTAAATAAGAGAATTTTTAGATTACTGATTCACTCCTCCCCTCTCAGTAATCAGACCTATATTAACACCTAGGACCATGTGAGAGAATTTACACACTTAGCATAGAGTTTATGCATGAATATAGCTATCTCATGTGACTCTTTCCTCGGAGGCTTGGTGGCCAAGATATGAGATGGTTCACTTTACTTGCCCCTAGCATCAAGACCTTCGGTGAGCTTGTTCATAATTTCATCCAATAGTACTCTTACAATATCCCCCACATTGTTACCATGCTTGATCTATGAAATACAAAACAATGTGTTGGAGAGCCCTTCATTACATTCCTTCAGTGATGGTGAAGGATATTTGCTAGGTACCCTCATCAAATTCCTGAGACCAAAAAGATTGATATATTTATAAATACTGAGGTCCCAGAAATGAACTATGCTTTAAAAATGCAAACTCACACTTCTTTTGATAAATTAGTTGAGGCTTTTATTTGCATAGAAGATGTCCTTGTTCGGAAAGTATAAATCACCTTGAAACATAAAGACCATAAGTCTTCTTCTAACAATCATCACAACAAGGATAAGCATAAATATTGGACTAAGACTAAGGATGTTTTCAATGATGTAATTATGGGTACAACTTCTACATATACTTCTAGGAAACCCAAAGAGCCAGCATTCAATCTCTCCATTGGCATTCAAGTAGAAAAAGATAACAAGAATATTCAATCAAACTCTAAACCTAAAGGTAACATAGATATACCCTAGGTGCCTATACCTAAGGGAGATTTCACTCTGCTTGGAGAGTCACTTGATAATTCTCTAAAATCACTTTTGGTTAACAAGCTAATCACATTTCCTGATAACTCAAAGCCCTATGATCCTAAGATTAAGCCTAAGTGGTCGAACGATAACCAATGTTGTGAATACTAGCACAACAAAGGCCACAAGACTAATGAATGCATGAAACTCAAGCACTTAATATAGGATTTGGTTGACAATAAGACTATTTTGATTGATCCTCCTCAAATGAACACTTATCATAAGGCATTTAAAGATCCTTTTCCTAAACATGAAAAGGGGGAATCGTCTAAGCCAAAAGACAATAAGGTGGGTTACACTTACTCGGACAATGACAATGTGATCCACATTCTTGAGTCTTCTAACTGCACTATTAATGTTATCAAGATAAAAAACAAGACTCAAGTTGAATCTTCCAATGCAATGACTCAATCCTAAGGTAAGGTCACCTTGTGAGGAGTAGGTTCTTCCTCCTCTTCTTCTAAACAACTAGAAACCCAAGGGTCTAAAACAACAAGAACCCCATCTTCAGTGCATAACTATAATCTAGTTGATCATCATCACTGCACATCATCTCAGATATCAATTCTCAAACTACTTAAAATATCTCCTACACATCGAGAGATTCTTGATCAAGCCCTCTTAGCGGATAATGTTCCTAAGGACCTGGACATAGATAAATTTTAGTCCATGGTCGGTCATCTTGCTTCCCCACACAACTTGACCTTTTTAGAAGAAGATGATAAATCTGCCAGTCATCCTCACAATCAGCCTCTCCACATCAAAGTCCTTATAAATAAGCATAGAGTAAAACATGTTTTGATAGATGGAGGCGTGGGTTTGAATATATGCACATTCAATTTGGTTAAGGCACTATATTTCTCAGAACATGTTATTGATCCCAGAAGAAAATTCATAGTTAAAGCATATGATGAAGAGGAACACTCTTCCAAGGGCATGGTGGTCTTACCCATTCAAGTGGGTCTCATTCAAAGGGATTTTATTTTTCAAGTCCTAGACCTTCCACTCGCATACAACATACTTCTTGGTTGACTATGGATTCACAAAATGTAGGTAATACTATCAATGTACCACCAATGCATCAAATTTCTTCACAATAGAATTGAGGTCATTGTTCCTGTAGACTCAGCATATACTTGTAACAACCTTAAGAAAATTGAAAGCATGGTTCCGCATAATAAGGAGGCCTTAAGGAACTAGGATATTGAGAGCTCCAAACAAGCATACTCCATGACTTAGGAAAGAAACTGAGCATAAAAGAAAATAGAATGGGAGAATACAAGTTGGATGCTTCATGTTCTATGATTAATCTTCCCATTTCACCTAAATATTATGGGAAACCATCTCCGTCTTTCCAAACTGCTAGAACCTCTTCCCCTAAAATTCATGAAGGAACATTTATGGTAAAAGAAATAATTCCTCTTGACCAAGAAAATGAAGAGAAAAATTTCTTACATTGGTTATATAGAGGTGAAGAATCTGAAAAGAAGTGAAATATGTTGAAATCTCCCCTGCAAAGTATGGCATAGAATATCAATTAATGCAGAAAATGGGGTATGATGGGAAGAGTCCTCTTGGAAAAGGTAAAGGCCTTCTCAAACCCTTACATGTTGAACTTTTTAACCCTAAGGATAAAATTAGAGTAGGGTAATATGAGTATAAATTCAAACCATCCTCTGCAAATATCCCTATATTTGATAGATTCAAAGACTCTGACAATGAGGATGAGGATGTTATCCCTAGGACTTATGAAATATTGTTGCATATACCTATAGATCAGCCTATAGAAGGAAACAATGAGGAACCAATTAACGAGCATGGGTTAGTCATGTCACAAGAATCTAGACAACACCAAGACAAGTATGCAGGGGAAAGACACCCTAACTAGGGAAAGCTTGTTGGCATTGCACACACTCTAGATTTACCTTAATTCATTGATTCATCTAAAGAGATAAGACAACCTAGGTCTCCATACATACCTATGTTGGATTATGGGAAAATCTCTCAATCTATGAACACCCAAATTCCCAATCAAGAAATTGACACTCAAGATAGTCAATCTGATAGAACTGGCCTCAATCTAGATGAAATCAAGAGACAAGTTGCAAATCAAGAGATTAATAATGAAGAAGCTCCTATGAATCTAGCTCGGTACTTGGTAAAATCTATTAGTATCCTAACTGACTCACACGAGTATTAATGGGACTAGCAGTGTGATGTTATGATAGACATGGAGGTTGATGTAATTCACAAGTATGCCCATACTTCCACTTTTGAGGTTGGTGAAAGTTATAGCACACGACATGACTTAGAAGATAGTTCAAATCATCTAGCTACTAAACATGGTGTAGTACCCCCTACTCAAGATACACCTAAAGAAGAAGAAGCATCTCCTTCCAACAGTCCTCCTACAGGTCTCCCTCAGAATACCAATTGTAAATTTGGTTCAAGATCTAGAATTATGATGGTTCCTTTGCAGAGATTCCTCCACTAGAGAGATGAGGTTGAAAGGGACCATAATATTCATTTCAGGAATAGATCGAGATGGTTAGGTTCACAAAACACTTCTCATAACTCCTCTAATGATCCTTCAATGAGCCATGATCGAAAAAATTATATAGAAGATAAATTTATTGACTTGTCCTCAGCATCCATGAACAATGATGATGATTGTGATATTTCTATCATGATTTAACTATGTAGGATTTAATGATGATGATACTGGAGTCTCTTCTCTTGAGCCTATCGGTTCCTTACCTCATGTCTACCCTAATTTAATTGACTAGAACACCTCTGAACATGTGAACCTCTTGTCCTTTACCAGTTGTCATGACCTTACACGTTATATCAATATTGTTGAGCCCCTTCCCTCTTCCACTAGTGCAACGAGTGAAGACATGTCAATGGAGGATATCAAGTATCTTAGTCATAAAAATAAGAGAAAAAGTGACCTGATGGTGAAAACCACTCTGTGGAAGTATCAAATCTGAAAATAGTAAAAATAAAAGACATATCCAATGGTGAAAACCTCTCTGAGGCACCTGCGGATGAGATACTTGATATTCTCCCTGAGCATTTTTAGGATAGATCTTCAGTACTTATAGAGCCTATAAAGCAAGTGAACTTGGGAATAGAATAAAATCCACAAATTATACACCTTTCTCAATCTTTTTTTGAAGAAGAAAAACAACAATACATCTAGTTCTTTACAGAGAAAAAGATCAATTTTGCATGGTCCTATTATGACATGCCTAGCTTGGACACAAATCTCATTATGCATCACTTATCTATCACACCAAGCATGAAACCAGTAAAACAAAAGCTAAGAAAGATGCATCCTCACATAGCATTACTGGTTAAGGCGAAATTGGAAAATTTACTCAAAGCTACATTCATATGAGCTATAGACTATGCTAAATGGATCTGAAACATCGTACCTATTTCCAAAGCTGACAAATCAATACATATACATACGGATTTCAAAGACCTGAATAAAGCCTTTCCTAAATATGACTTCTTGCTACCTAATATTGACATGATTGTGGATCTTACTGTTGGTTTCCAGATGTATTCCTAATGGATGTATTTTATGGTTATAATCAAATACGTATTGCACCTGAAGATCAGGAGAAGATAGAATTCACTTGTTCTTGGGGTACCTTCTGCTGGAATGTGATGCCCTTTGGACTGAAACATGTCAATGCAACATATCAACAAGAAATGATGAATATATTTCATGATATGATGCACGAGAACATGGAAGAGTATGTGGATGACACATTGGCTAAATCCGCTACATGAGACATACACCTTGCTGATTTGGATTTTACAAGAATGGAACAATTCAAGATACAAAGCAATCCAAAGAAGTGTGCTTTTGGGGTTACCTCGAGCAAACTTTTAGGAAAGATTGTCTCAGTAAGAGGTATTGAAGTGGATCCTGCTAAAGTGAAAGCTATACTAGAAATGCAACCACCTCATAATATCAGTCTGTAGACACTCAAAAATGGTCAACACCTATGTGCCCCCTATTTTTTAACATGTCTTCAATGTCTGATTTTCATCCCTAGTTCACTAATATTTCTCCTTGATTTTTCCTCATGTTTGACCTAATCAATCACTTTCAAAATCAATGCAATCCATTATCAGAATTATCAAAATCACCAAAATTGATCCTTTGTCTCATCAAAATCATCAATTTGGTCAAATCAATAAATTTGTCTTCTTTAGGGGTAAATAACCCATAATTTATCCCAAATTCTTAACCTTGATAAATAAATTATATTTATTTATCCCCTGTTCCCTAAGTTCTAAAATTAATTAATTGGCTAATTATTGATTTGTGAAATTTTTCATAATTCCTAAATCCTAATTTCCATTTTGTGGGAATAAATGAATTTTTAAATTCAATAATTCCCTCCTTTTTCCAAATGGGGTTTTATCTCTTAATTTTTGCTTCACCCACTTTTCTAGCCACCACTTCCTCTTTTTTAGCCTTCACCTTCCCTTTTCCTTTTGTCATAAATTGTCTTAGTTTATGACAATTTTCCTTTTTCCCTATTGTCATAATTGTCATAGTTTATGACAATTTTTCCTTTATTCCTTTTATCATATTTGTCATAGTTTATGATAGATTTCCCTTTTTTAACTCACTAATTTCTAATTGTGCATTCAATTTGTCATAAGTTGTCATAATTAATGACAAATTTCATCTTTCAAATTTTCCAATTTCCATAATATATGACAATTGCCCTTTTGCACATTTAATTTCTAAATTTGTAATTTCTCTTGCAAATTCTATAAATTGAGATCATTTCTCTCATTTTTGGTTAACCACACTCCTAGTATTCTCTTTATTCATTTTGCTTTTAATCATTTTGTGCATCTTATGTCATTATCAAGAGTAACATCACATCATTTTTATGGAGAAGAAAGGAGAACATAGGAGCTACAATTGAAATGGGTTTTTGTCATTTAATTTCCTTTATATTTCAAGTGGCTTTTATGGTAGATTAGATTGGTTTGCATATATTGTTTATGAGATTTGTGGTTCTCTCATTTATGCTTTCTATACCATTTTCTAGTCTTACATTGTAAAATGGCAAATTTGTAGGATTGTGAGGATTTATGACAAGTTTTTGACAAAAAGGTCAAATCTGGTAAATGATAGGACGTATCTGCTCAATTATTGTTTTCAAAAAATATAACAAGGACACTTCTATAAGATAGAAAATCGACAGGATTGTGAGAATTTAGGACAAGTTTTTTTTTACAAGGTTGAATCTGGGAATAAAAAAATAGTTTTTGAAGTGTATATGACGTCTCTTAAGGATGATAGAGTATATCTATAGGATTTTTTGGCATATCTTCTTAACCAATTGGTAAATCCATAAAATGTTTGAGAATGGGGTATGACTTGACTTTGTTTAGATTAGTAGGCATATCTGTAGGATGACAAAATTGGTGTATCTACTAAATGACAGAGAATATATGTTGAATTAGATGGAAAAATCATTGAACAATTTATGTAAACTTATTGAACGGTTGAACAGTGACTATGCTAAGTATGTTCAAATCCACTAGTGAATGATGCATATCCACCCAACATTAGTGTGTATCTAGGAGACTAGGTTTGTACTTACACAAAGTTGAACTGACTTCTTTTTAGCAAAAGATACATTATGCAAACATAGCAAGCAGAAAATGATAGATCGGTAACCAAACACTCATACAACTTAGGATTTAGGATAGTATTTATTGAATTCCCACTTGGATAAATCCAACCATGCTTACTCGAAGTAGATAACTCAAAATCTTGGATGCACGAGCTCCTACTTTGTGCACTCACTTCTCAGGCACACCAAACTTTGAATTCCAAGGGTCATCAATTTCCAAGAAACCGCTATCTCTACTGAGATCCACGAGAGTGTGGGGTATCTTTGGGAACCTCTAGTATCAGTGAATAGAAGGATTTGGAAAAATATGACAAGGTGTTTAGTTCGGACTTTCATTCAGGCAACCATGCATATTCTCTCCCTACTACCAAGAGGGTTCCTTCCTATAGAACAAGGGGTACTAGGGAAGTCGACATAGGTAGGCAGGTAGCACCTGTAGTGAGGCATTTTAGCCTCTCACTAATTTTATATAGTGACTGAGAGTGGCTTGGACTTAAGCCTGTTATCACTTGGATTGTCCCTTTCACTTGGCCTTATAGGCTTCTTAGAAGGTAGGTCCTCTAAAAAAATGTAGAATGAATTTATCTTCACCCAAGGTTCGCGAAGGCAAGGGGAGAGGATATGTTCATTCTCCCTTTTAGGATTACTGAAATGTCTCTATCACTCAAAACACATTAAGCAATTATTATTCTTTTTAAACACCAAACAAAGTATTCTTATGCAAGCCAAACACACAGTTCATTGATTAATCTAGTTTTTTTGTAAAATCAAAACCTCTTCTTTGACGGTCCTACAAACACACTTGTTAATGTTGATGAGGTCTTTGACAAGTGTAGGCAGCTTTCTTTTGTAGTGAGATTGCACACAAATAGGAAAGGTTAGCAAATTAGTGAAAGATGTATAAAAATCAAGTTTGGAAAATGTATGAAAAAATTTATCTATTAGATTTCTTAGAGAATCTGTTGAATGATAGAGCGTATCTTCTAAAATAATAAAATCCGCTAGATCATAAAAACACATCCACAAAAGAACAAATTTTACCTTCGTAGAATCGTAGATATGCTCAAGTGTATCTATTGAATGATAAATAGTGGATCTGCTCTATCGTATCTGCAAAATCAAGTATAAAAACAATAGAAAATTTGGTTGAGGTATATCCATTGAATATCAACGCATATTTGGTGAATCGTTGAGCGTATCTGTTAAATTTTTCAATGAATCACTAACTCATTTGACTACAAAATCCGAAGAAAATTTCTGACAAAAGGTGTATAATTTGATGAGTTATCAAGTACATGTGATATCTAATGTGAAAATTTCAAATTTTTTTAAATTTATGCTTGATGTTCATCAGAATTCTAACGATCTTGATTTTCGTTAGAATTCTAACAAATATTTTCTACGAAATATGCACAATTTTTTTTAATAAATAATAAAAGTGAGCTTGACTATTAAATTAAATTTACAGGCAATGTTATTAAGGCACATGCCTTATTCACCCGTAGGCGGGGATTGGAGAAGATTTATAAAAAAATACAAGTAAAAGAAGACTTTTAATCTCGCAATACCCTAATCTCGCAATAGGGTTATACAAACCCTAAGGCCTGTTTGTTTGCTGAAATTAGACTGGAATTGGGATTGTCAAATCCAAGAATTGACATTTTCGATGTTTGTGTTCAAAACATGAAACTTGAATAGGGATTTCTTAATTCCCATTTACCCCCAAAACCAGCATTTGAATCTTCCATCTAAATAGGTGGAATTGGAAAATCAATTCCAATTCCACTTAAATGGGAATTGGGGGTAAAGCAAAATTTATAATATTTTGAAATCCATATGCAAACAACATTTTCCACCTTCTCATTATGAATTCTAAGTGAATAGGTGAACCAAACGGTTCCATCCATATTTCAAAAACCATTTTCCGGATTTAAAACTCTAGAATTGTCAAATACTAGAAATTTGACAATTCCAGTGTTTTTTAATTCCAGCAACCAAATAGACCCTAAGTCTGTTTAGGTGCTGGAATACCAAATGCTGGATATAGTCAATTCTGGAAGATACAAATCCTGAAAATGATTTTTGGAATATGCGCTGACCCGTTTGGTTCACCCGGAAGATGATTGAGAAGATGCATAAGGAGTTTTAATTCTTTATTTTAATATTTTTTAATATGGTGTGTATATGTCTGTATATATATACACATACACGTGTGTGTATATACACATATGCACATGTGTATATATACACACATACACACATGTGTGTGTATACACACACATATACACATATACACGCACGTGTGTTTATATATGCACACACATGTATATATACACACATACATATGTGTATATATATACACACACATATATATACATATACATACATGTGTATATATACACACATTCAAACACACATATATATATACATACATGCAGTGTGTGTATACATACATGTATACATATATACACATGTATACGCATATACAAACATGTATATGTATATACAAATACACACACATATGTGTATATATATACACACATTTGTACATATATACATGTGTGTGTATACACATGTGTGTGTATACACACGTGTATATATACACACATGTGTATATATATATATATATATATATATATATATATATATATATATATATATATATATATATATATATATATATATATCCTTATAGCAATAGAATATACATCCTTATAGTCACGGATCCCACGAAATATTAAATTTGATTGTAAAAATTAGAATTGGAATTCGAAATTCCAATTCTACCTATTTGAGTGGAAGATGCAAATGCTCATTTTGGGGCAAAATTGAAATTTTGAAACTCCAATTCCAATTTTTGGATGGACACAAACATGAAATTGACATTATCTGAAATTAGATAATGCCAATTCCAGTGTAATTCCAACCCCCAAACAGGCCCTAAATGTAAATCATCCCCTCATTTTCTCTTTTCATTTTCATATTTTCTTTGTGAAACTTTTGGACTCTAGCCATCGACTCTAAAAACTTGAAGGCTCTATCAAAACTATGGAGATTTTTTTGATTTTACTGCAGATTCCAACGCAATATTAAAGGTATGGATCGTATTTGGTCTTTGAATAACCTTGAAACTTTTTTTCTACCTAGCTATTCGCGGCTCTTGCTCTGTAAATGAAAGGTATTTGTATATTATTGAGCTCGAACTGGGCCATCAAAATTCTTGAATATCTTATTCAAACTCTTGTATATTTATTTCGGTGCAAGAAATGGTGGAAAACTCGCAGCCCATTACCCTCTTTGTAACCGTTTTGGGATGTATTTTCATGGAACTTCTAAATGGGGGTTTCTTTAATATACAAATCTGAGCGTTTGTTTTTAAGAAAAAAACCATAAAATATAATTTGACAATCTAAGTATGAACTCGTCATTCCTAAAACATCAATTCTAGCAGTTTAATCACAATACAATATTTACCGATTTAACTTTCAGAATTACCAGTGCATGAACTTATTTTTCAATCATTAACCTTACATCTGTAAAATATTGTACTTTGTAATTCCAAAAACCTGCAGATAAGATTGTCTGAACAGAGTTATGTCAAATATATGGTAATTTGCAATATAAAACTTCACACTGCCACTGTTATATCCACTTAAACAAAAACTTTTAGAACGCAAATATAGACAAAATTGTGTCTCTTACTATTCACTGCTTCATCTTATCTCTTCTCTTTCAACAGATTACAAATTATGAAATTTCTCCTTACAAAATGAATGGACAAACATATACTCTTTGAATAGATTTCAGATTTATCAAAACTAACTCCAAATACTTCTTTGCAAACTGAATACAATCCGGAAGAATACATCTGCAAGTATATCTTGAAAACTTGTCTGTTATCAGCAAGTTCTGAAAAACACTTGTCTATGATTTTTTTTTTAAATCAAGGCATTGTTATTATTAGAATATATTTGAGACAAAATAAAACAAGGCAGTCTTATTGTTATTCCTGTCCTTCCAACAAACTACCTTTCTTTCTTATGACTGTGTCTTCAGCAAGCATGTTCTTCTCAGATCTAATATATTTATCAGACTTCAAATTCCACTTCTTCTAAAAGTGATCTATAATTATCATCACTTATAATTGCTTTCAAGATGCACAAAGATTTATTATTCATAACACACTTTACATCTCTCGCAAACTTTTAGAAGGACATTACTTATATAGAAAGACCTAAAGAAGCCAAATAGTTAGGAAGTTTTGAGAAGTTCTAATCATCCTCAAACTACAACAGTCACTTAACTACCACCCAAACTACTTTCCATTGTGGCTTCTCATATCTCATTGTCTATATGTTATCATATCAATTTTTTTTGGCGTCAAGTAATTTGTCTTCATTTTCTTTCCCGAGCGGTGGTTTTGTTCTTTTTGAACGAAGTCTTAGTTCAAAATCTCAAAATTCATTTTCTGCTTGCGCATTTTTTCTTGTGTGGCTTAATTTTGGATAAGTCATTCCGAAGAGGTCTTTTTTGAAAATTTGAATTTGAACCTTGAATCTGTTCCGGTTTAGTTCAAATTTTAAAGTTCAAAAGTTCAAAAGAGTAAGCGGAAGTCTTTTGGTCTAAGGCGATCAAAGAAGCTGTTGCATCTATGTGTTGAGAGTCTAGTCCAAAATATATGAATTTGAACTTTGAACTTCTTATCTCTCTTGGTTAAAAGTTCAAAATGTAAAGATCGGCGAAGGTGCGTGGCAGATTCGAATTTTCTATGGCCAGATATGAAAATAAAGGTGTACGGAGGAGGAATATTCCAGGCATTTCAAATTTTTATTTTTATTTTTTGGAAAATTAATCATGAAAAGTCGAGCTTAAGTGGTTTGAAATGACCGTGAATTAAAGTGATGTCAATCGCAATGTCTTTTCATGATTAATTTGCACGGGTTTTGTTAATCCTTGAAAGTGTCAAAGATTTAGGCAAAATCACCACTCTTATTTAAATAGAAGGTTAGTTTTCTTTACCTTAGCCGCTAAGTTATTTTAAGCTCAGAGAAGTAGGAGGCTGAAGGAAATTGCAGTTGTGCTCAGGAGTGGCAATTTGGATGAATTCTAGTGAGTTTTATTTAAACCCTGACCTTGTTGAATTCTGCCATTTGTTGAAGCTTTTGGAAATTCCCTGTTTAGATAATTTCCTATTTTTCTTTCTAATAATTTCATAGTAAAATAAAGATGACCTAAAATAAACCATCCTTACCCAAGTTGAGGCGCACCTCTAGCATGGTTAATTAAATCCCAAAAATGGGGGATACATCTCTTATGCATGTGACCATAGAAGAAATTTTAGAAAGGTTCAAAGACCCAAAAGAAGGTTCAGTTGCAGACATGGTCAATAGAAGTGGAACGATAGAAGAGGCAACTTTTCCCATTGTATTTCCTTGTCTCGAATTAGTACTGGAGTGCATGAACTGGTATAACAAAGACAAAAGGTGCATCCATAAGGTCTCTAGAGAAGAATTCGTAAAAATAGATAGATGGACCATCATGACTACTATGGAAATCCCTGATAAAGAGCCATATGAAGCCTGAACAATAAGTAAGTCGTACTCTTTTTTTCTAAGAGAAGAAGTGATGCAGGAAAAGATGGTGGATCCAATTAAGGACAGTCCAAACCTTGCAGCTTCAGAACAACACAACAATTGTTTCAACAGATTTTCATTAACATGCTCGGCTGTAAGGCCTTCCGGGTTAGGGCCAATTACAATTAGAAACAATTCTGCAAGATCATCAAGATCCAATACAATTCTAGCTAGTTCAGCTCTGAAAACTATCAGCAACTGATGGAAACCCTAAGGCAGATCTAAACTTGAGCTCGCAAGCCTCCAAGAAATCTCCTTGTCTCCAAGTGTGCAAACCATTAGCTCTGCTAAACTTATTAGATAAAAATCTAATCTGCAAGATCCCACAGGAACTTTTCCACAACTTCGCTAATCTGCTACCCTCAGATATGCTTTCAGAACCTCTGATCTGACTCTTAAAATAACTACCCCAAACACCCCTTAAATACTAGTCATCAACCACAAGTCGGCTGGATGAAACCATTAAATCCTCCTAACAAATATTAAATGCATTACAAGTCGGCTCTCAAATAGCCTTACAATAATTAAATCCAACATGTCATCCTATAACAACAGCTACCAACAATAAATGCACCAAGTCAGCCCAACAAATCACACAGAAATCCAGTTGGTAAATTGGAACAAGTACCAAGCACCAATGAAATAACCGAGCATGCCAAGCATAGCCGAGCACCAATGTCAACCGAGCACCGCAGGCATCATTGAGTAACACTTTCACCGAGCACCAGAGATTACTGAGTTCCTTCAGTGACCGAGCTTCCTTCAATAACTGAGATTGTCGGTTAAGGTTGCAACCGAGTAACACCGGCCAAACACACACCTCCCATGCAGATTCACCAAGGACCAAGAATGCCCCTGCATCAAGAAGAAACAATATCAAAGTACAATTATGCGACACTTGCTACGCAAAATGCAGAAGGGTGGCTCATGACTTCCTAGCCCTCTAACTCGTGAACATTTTATACCCGAAGTCAAGGATTTGGTAATTTTGCTAAATAGGGTAAAAGGTAATCAACATACATTTCGCTGGGAGGACTGGATGTTTTTCTATATTCAAATATTGCTAAATGGAGAGAAATTTTGGATTAGGGTGAGCTTATTGAAGATAAGTTGCATGAAGGGTTAACGAATTTTTCTAGAATGAAAGGTTTGTACATGTCCTCTTTCCTTTTCTACTTGTTAGCCTACACTAGAGAGTGGGTATGGCTGCCACATGAACCCTTAGTCCCACAAATGAAAATCTATGAATATCATCCACTCCTTCAATTGCAAAAATGCTCTGAGAATTTCAACAAATTAAATGATATATTCTTCACCCATCTGATTTTTGAACTTTAGGGGAAACTAAATAAATAATTATTAGAGGATGTGGTTCAATTAATTAGTACATATGGCATCTATTGCATCCAGTTTACAAGATTCACATACATAAGATTTGGAGGCTTTGAGGGTGAACCATTGAAATTACCAAGGTATGTATTAGATAACTTAGTCCTCATTGAAGTATGTAGGTAGATGAGCCATATTGACAAGCATCTGAAGGGAAAGGGTCCCTCTGCTGTAATATTTCCTATTTAATTGAGTCATTATTCGTGTAAGTTTGTTTCTAACACTTTGAACTTAGAAATAGAGATTAAAAAGTTGAATCTCAAAACGTATATTACCATATCTAAGTTTAATAGCAAAGGATTTGCAGCATCTTATTTGAACATGAAGGAGGGATTCACACATATTCCCCAGCTAGAAGATTACTGGGAAGATTGTGAAGATGAATTTGAAGTAAGGAGAAGGCTATGGTCTCATTTCACTTTGAGACAGATTGTTTACATGAGGCTACCGACTATAAATATCAAAGGTGTTGAAGAAAAGGATGGTGAGGAGGTGCTACATCCTAATTTCCTCAATGGAGTGCAGGCATAGCCCCTACTTGAAATCAATTAGAGCACAAAGGGAGAGGAAAATTTATAATCTAGGACATTCAATGTGATAATAAGAATGGAGAAATGGTTAAGGGAATTCAGATTAGAAAAACTTCATATGGAAGAAGTGAAAGTCTCTAAAGAACCCAATGATACCTATGTTTCCCAAGCTAAGAATCCTCCTTCTAATGTTATTATTGATCTTGATGTTACAAGTAGCACAAAGTCCAAAAAGAACCCATCTAGGAAAACTAAAACCACAATCATGGCTTCCTCTCATGTTAGAACCACCAAGTCTCAGAGAAAAAGACTGAAGAAAGCTACAGGGAATAAAGAATTTGCAGAATTGGATTCAACAAAAGAAGTGTTGGCAACCATGGAAATCCAAACACATATTGTTTTAGATGAAGATGATTTGGAATCTGGAAGTGATAATTCTAAAGAGGTTCAATATTTTGAGGACACTTTAGCATTCAATCGACTTTTCTACAAACACCCCCTATTAAAGAGCTGCCAAGTGCACCCAAGTGGTTGGAAGCCTCAATAAACAAAAAAGGAAGATTGTACCAATATTATTTCCAGATAATGATATGGTCAGAAAATGTTTAGGGCAAGAGATAAAGACTAAGAAGCCAAAGATGGAGGTGATAATTGATACAAATGATAAGACGGGGCACTGGTTTACAAAAGTCACAATTCCTACCACTGATAAAAATATTGAATAAGTTATAGCAGATGATTTTAAAATAGAAAGGGTAGATTTGGGGGTAGTCACTTGAGTAGCTGATGTTAAGGACTTGGAATATTATATGAAGAAGATAATTACCAGGACTTGGAAAGATGAGAAAGAGAAAAGAGAAATGAAACAATCCTTAAGGAAAATGGTAGATTACATCTACTCCATCCCGAATCTGAACATGGCACCTACCTCCCATCTCTCCTCGACCTTCAATCCTAAGTCACCCGATAATAAAACTATCAAAGATCAAATTTGACGCAATAGGATGATTGTGGAAGCTTATGAAGACTAGCTATATTTCATTATCGGAGAAGGAATAGAGTACATCACACATTTGAGTAAAATCTATAAAGAAGCAACGATCGCTAAGACCACTATTGAAACAAAAATAAGCTCATGGGACAAAGAAAGATTTCAATGGTTTGTTGTGATTTCTCAGGTGGTAGATGTTCAAAAATATGGCATAATGATTTTTTTAGCAGAGAAACATATTCTGAACCTTGATGATAAAATGTTGTATATATCAAAGGAACATTTGGAATGGAGGACTTCTATAATCAAATAGGCCATCTAGAAGAAAGTTTGGAAAGCAAGAATCACTCATATAGGAGTCCCAAACCATCAGACTGTAGTAAGTTTCTCTTTCCTACACCTGAAAATGCGTAAGACACGTGGCGTCTCTACAATTTCCAATAGTACCACACTGCCCTCTACCTCACCTTCGGCCAGAACATGGTCTAAGATTCTAGATTCCAGTTGAATTTACATAGTTTTTTTGTTATTGTCTCATTGGTTAAAAAAACTTGTTTTCGCTAGACTTATGGACAAAGTCTCTTTTAAGAATTTTTAGTTAAGGCTTATCTGAAAAATAGTTATGCCTACAAGCTATTTTAAGGGATTATTATGAGTTAGTAAAGGTTGGCCAAATTTTTATTTTCAGTACTTTGTAAGATACTTGTTATTTTGCAGAGATTTGAAACACTTTATGGTTTAATGTATGTTTTAGTCTAGTGATTAATCTGAATATATATTGCAGCTTTAAATGTGTTCATTTTGAGTGCATGAATGTAACTTCAGTTGGGGTTCATTTGTGATTTTAATATGATTTTGTATTACTTTGAACTGTAAATGTGATTGAAGTAAAATTTCAATTATTCTTCTCTTTGAAATCGTATAGATCATTTTGTTGGCTCAGTCTATTTGGTTTTATTCTAAGCTACATTTATGAGATTCATATCATGGTTATGTATGAATATCATAGCCTTTGATACTTTTAGTTCAAAAGTATTATTCATTCAGTTTTCTTGATTTGGTTATTGAAGAGAGAATTGAAGATTATTTTAGAGGGAGTTGCACATACATGTAGAGGGATATGATCATTATGACAAATCCCAACTGTTATTGACAGATTTCATCCCAATTGGGTTACATAGATTCAATTAAGTTATTTTTATTCAATTAAAGAAAAAGGGAAAAATCTATTAACTAACAGATTTTTGGTGACTCCACTGGGGGAATTCGAACTAACCTTTTTGCAACATAAAATATAAGTCACCTATCTATGGGGAAAAATGGTTTTACCCCATGAGAATGTCTCCCTTGTTTTACAGCCAAACTTAGGTTTTCAAGGTATCCAAGAGGATATCATTAGTGATTTGAATACAGTGGTTTGTTGCCTGAGAAGAAATCCTAATGATTACAAAAGGGCCAACCTAGTTCTTAAAAGAGAGGAAGACATTGCAAAAAACTTCAGGTTCCTGGTTGAGAGGTAGAGAAGAAGAGAAGCTCAAAACAAAGTGCATAACCCACATCAAAACCCTCCCCAACCCCATAGGAACCAAGAAGATCCAAATAATTAATCTAGTCTTAATTCTCTATCATATCCAGACTGGATTCTAGACACTTCACCAGATCTTAAGAAAAATAGGGCTTGGTACATCTAGACTTAGAAGGTATTAAATGGCTCATTGGTTCCCTTGATCTAAGTCTACCTCAAGAACCTATAGATAATCCTAAACCAACTCAGACATCAATAGCATCATCGTCATACCACACCTTAGTCCTTTCAGGGACACCTACTCCTTTGAACTTCAATTCTAATCCATTGAATATTAATCTTTCTTTTGTATTTAACGCAATGTCTGCTAATCCTTGGGGCACTACATTAGGACCTCTGAATCTAGCTGCACATCATGCTCTACCTAAAGATGCCAAAGATGTTTTACCAAGATTCATTAGAGATGGGAAGATTTTAGTTGATGAACATTTGAACGCATTTAATGTAGCTAGCAGTTGTCATGAGACTTTTTATGCAGACCTTATCGGAAGATGTTGTGGAATGGTTTTCTCATCTTCTAGCAAATTCTATTAGAAACTAGGCTGATATTCAGATGGCCTTTTAACATAGATTTAAAATCGTTGATGATGAGCACTCTTTGTTGGCTCATTTAACTCAAATCAAAAATGAAATACATGAGCCAATGTGAGATTATGTAGCTAAATACAATAAGATTGTACATAAGATTACCATAGATAAGAGGCCCACTCTAGAGAATCAGTAATGTTTCTTTGTAAACTCTATGCCCCTAGATATTGGATTTCATCTTCGTAGAAGTAGGCCAGTTGACTTGAATACAACCTAGACCCAAGCAATTGAGCTAGAAGATGACCTAATCATTGTAGGGAAGTGGAGAAAAGAGGTTCAAATTCCCCATTACAAGCATCAACTTCATCTGATCCTACAGTCAAAACACTTGTGAATGATATGATCACCTTAAAGAAGTAGTTACCTAAAACTAATACTCTATAGTAGGATATTCCGTGAAGGTTTCCAAATTATCATGTTGGAATGTCTAGAAGGTAGTTAGCATTACCAGCATCCCAGTAAAGTTTGGCTTTAGAAGGACCTCCAGCTAGCAAAACCAATATGTGCATATTCCATTTGATAGATGATCACAATGGAAGTACCTATCCATAAATGGTGCGATATGTTCAAATGAATAATAAAAAAGAGATAATAGAAGAGGTGCATGAAGATTAGGCTAGTCCAAAATTATCTGGCAACTCCGCAATTTATTACCTTGAATATGAATTAGACTCTGAAAGGGGCGGTAATATTTTGGTGACTTTGGAAGAGCCTTCTTGTTTAGTATTGATAAGAAATCAAAGAGGTTAAAAATCATCTCTTGTTGTTTCACCTCCAAAGCTAGTCAACAAGGCAAATGAACCTTTGAATAAAACTTCAAGCAGTTCAAAAGTTAAAATTTTAAATCCACAAAAAGTCCAAATTTTGAAAAGGTTTGATCTTGATCCCTCCTTTGACATAATTGAGTTTTGTAAATCCTCTAAAATCCAAATATCTCTTGTTGAGTATCTCAAATTAAATCCTAGGTAATTGGATAAACTTATTGAATATGTCAAAGGAAATGATTCACAAATAGAAAAGGAAAAGCAAGTAAATGTACAGTCAAATTAACCGTCTTCCTCCATCTCATTAAGCCAACCCAAAATTTTTGAACCCCGTCCTCAAAAAGATATCTTAGCTGAATTCACTCAATCCCTTTCCAAGCCCGAGACTTTCTATGTGTCCATGTTTATCCATGGTCATAAGCTAAGTAACTATATTATTGACTCTGGTGCATCTGACAATATAATGCCCTCTTCCATGGCTAAGGTGCTAGACTTTCCACTCACAAAAACTTACGGCCATTTCTATTCAATGGACTCTAATCAAGTGCCTTTGTTAGATCAAATTAAAGATGCTCAAGTAGCCTTCATAGCTCATCCCACAAAGAGACTCAAACTAACAATTTTAGTTGTTGACATCCCTACAAGTTATGGTATGTTGTTGAGTCGCACCTTTTGTTAAGACCTTGGGGGAGAAATTAAAATGGAATGGTCACAAGATAGCATCTTGGTAGGAAAGGAGAAGGTCATCCTTCAACCTGAACCAAAATCAAAATACACTGTTTTTCCTTCTGAAGACCCTAGATCCCATATTTTGTATGAAGAATCTGAATTTGGTAATTATGTAATCCTTCATGAAGTCGATGTGACAGGAGTACAATTAGAAAATTAATCCCTATGGACCATGGAGTTTGACGTAAGTTGTTCCAATGTTGGTTCAGGCACGGGTGTGGTATTGATATTACCCGAGGGAGAGAAGACTCCATTTTCCTTCAAATTGAAATTTAGTAACACTAATAACATAGAAGAATATGAAGCTTTGTTACTGGGAATTGAAGAGGCAAAAAGGAAAGGTATCAAGATGTTGAAGGCTATGGGGGATGCAAAACTAATTGTTAAACAAGTAAGAGGTATCTTCATAGTGAAAAATGATAGACTGAGATATTATCATAACTGAGTCTAGGGCGAGATTGAAAATTTTGAAGCTTTCTCTATTGAATCAATACCAAGGGAGTTCAATTCTAGGGTAGATCCTTTGGTAGGGTCAACTTCTCCCATTATACTGCACCCTGATTTTAGTGATAATGTGTATAAGATAGAATTGATTCATCGGACCAGTGTTCCAGACAACTCAAACTCATGGAAATTTTTTCGTGATGATAAGAAAATAAAAATCTTTATGCAATGCTTAGATATGTTTTCCACAACATATTTTGAAGGGTCCAAATCTAACTGTTATGATTTTTCTCCTGATAAAGAGTATAACCTAGAGACGGAGGTTTTTCAGTTAAAAGGTAATAAAATTCCAAAAGGTTTAGTCTCTCTTGAAAAAAAAATCAATAGATAGGATTGTTATACCGGTGGTCACATGATACATGAAGGTTCAAATCAAGCGCTTATGAAAAGGTGAATATTGGGGAAGAACTTGAACCCAAAGTAGTGAATTTGGTGGTCTATTGTACACCTAAGCAAAGGAAAAGATTTACCCAATTACTAAAATCCTATAGAGACATATTTTCCTGGTCTTATGATGACCTATAAATTTTTAATCAAGGACAAGTGCAGTGTCATATACCATTCAAACCAGGAACAAGCCCTTTTAAGAAACTACAATCCTAAGGTAGCTAACACAATTTTCAGGGAGGTTAACAAGATTTTGAAGGCTCGTATCATCTACTTGATCCACCATTCTACTTGGGTAGAAAATATTGTACCAATGCAAAAAAATAATGGGGAAATACGCATATGTGTAGACTTCTATAATCTTAATCAGGCAAGTTTGAAAGATAATTATCCCCTCCCGGTGATGGATCACATCTTGCAAACAGTGATAGGATTGGAGATGATGTCATTGTTGGATGGCTTTTTTGGTTATAACTAGATAATCATAGCTAAAGAAGACCAACATAAAATGGATTTCACAACACCTTGGGGCACATTTTCTTACAGTTATATTCCCTTCGGCTTAATTAATGGTGGTACTACCTTTTAGCTAGCCATGAATGCCACTTTTGGTCATCTAATGAATAAAATTATTGTCATTTATCTAGATGACCTGACAGTTTTTTCCAGGAGGAGGAGGAAGCATCTCAAAGACTTACAGTGTGTATTGCAAAAGTGTCAAGAAAATGGCATTTCTTTAAATCCTAAAAAATTAGTTTTTGTTCTCACTTAAGGTGGGCTCTTGGGCCACATTGTGTTGAAAGAAGGAATAAGGGTAGACCCTAAATGCATAAGAGAAATCCAGTAGTTGGCCTTGCCACCCAATAGAACCGGGGTGAAATAATTCTTCAGTCAAGTAAATTTTCTCAAAAAATGTGTCCCGGGCTTTGCAAAAACTACAAGACCCCTCATGAAGCTAATGAGTGAGAAGTAGACATTCAGATGGAATGATGAAGCCACTACTGCTTTTGAAGTTATGAAGGAAGAAATTGCCAAAGCCCCAACATTAAGTCATCCCAATTTTAGAAAAGACTTTATCAATTATCGTAATGTTTTAGATCACTCATTATCAGGTATTTTGATGCTAAAAATGAGGAGGAAGAGGTCCTCATATCATTTATGGATATCCTATTGAAGAAACATGAGCTGAATTATTCTCTTGCAGAAAAATAACCATTCTCGATAGTTAAAGCAGTTAAGAAGTTCTAATACCACATTTTACACTCTCATTCTAAGGTGTATATACCAAGTACTGTTGTAAAAATTATTCTCACACAACAAGAAGTTGGAGTGAATACAAGAGCCACCTAGATAGCCAAAATTCAAGAATTTGATTTGGATATCATGCCTACAAAACTGGTCTGAGGGAAGGGTTTGTGTAAGTTGCTATCTGAAAACAAAGAAGGATGAATTTCCCTTGATACTTCTGGTTGGTCTAACAGATCCTTGGTTTTCTGATGTGGCACACTATTTGACTTACAGAGATTGTCTAGAACACTTGAACGTCAAGCAGAAATGTAACCTCAGACTTAAAGCAACTAAATATGTAATTGTCGATGGCATACTTTACAAAAGGGACTTGATGGCATGTTCCTTAGGTGCATGGACAAGGAGAAACAAGAAAGGTTATTAAAATCTTTTCACAATGAAGCTTGTGGAGGATATTTTTCATCAACAATGAAAACTTTTAAAATTTTGAGGAATTGTTATTACTGGTTGGGTATGTTTGAGGATGCATACCTATGGGTCGCTAAATGTGAGAAGTGTAAGTTAGTCTCCAAGAAACCATAATTGGCAGCCTTACCACTGAGACCCATTATTATTGAAGAACCATTTAAATAGTGGGGCCTTGACTTCATAGGACCTTTGAACCCTCCTTCATCTTCTAACATACCCATATCTTAACCGTAATAGACTATTTTACAAAGTGGGTTGAAGCCATCCCGGTGAAAAAAACCATTTCAATGGTAGCCTACAATTTTTTGAAAAATTACATTCTACTGAGATTTGGTACACCGTATAAAATAGTAGACGATAATGTAAAAAAATTATCCTTGCAAGAACTACAGATTTTCTACTATGATCATAGCAATACTTTCTCTCATGCCTCAGATTATGACCCTCAAGGTAATGGTCAAGCAGAATCAAGCAACAAGAACCTAATCAATATCATGAAGAAGTTGGTAAGTGATAATGTTAAAGACTGGCATAAAATGCTATATGAGGCATTGTGGGTAGATAGGACCTATCCCAAAAGAGAAATTAGGATGCCTCCATTTGAGTTGGTGTACGGTGTAGAAACTCAATTGTCTCTACCCTTGGAATTTTCTACTGTTAAGTTGCAAAAGGTAATTGAAGACAACAACTTTCAAAATGCATTGGAGAAAAGGATTATGTACTTGTCAATAATACAAGATGAGTGATAACATCTGGTTGATCATATCATGGAACACTAGGCCAGAGTAAAATAGATTTTTGATACAAAGGCCAAAGCCATAAAATTTGTAAAATATGATCAAGTTCTACTTTGGGACAAGCGTAGAGAACCTAAGGGTGCTCATGGTAAATTTGAATCTTTATGGAAAGGCCCCTTTGTAATCAACAAAGTGCTCGGACCCAATTCATTCATGTTACAATATCTTGATGGTACCCCAATGCCCCTATCCTTTAATGGTCAGGCCTTGAATTTATATCAAATGTAAGTTATTTAAAGTTTCCCCTTGTACATATTGTTATTTTGTGCTAAGGTTCTAGGAAGTTTTGTTGTGTAAAGTTTGGCCCATCTGACTCTGTAGCCCAATTGCAAAGCCAGAGACCCTAGGATTCATCCCTTGTCCTTAACACTCTAGGTCTCCACCCAGATCCAATGTTATCATATCAATTTTTGCTGGTGTCAAATAATTTTTCTTCATTTTCTTTCCTAAGTGGTGGTTTTTTTCTTTTTGAACTAAGTCTTAGTTCAAAAGATTGAGTTCATTTTCCACTTGCATGTCTTTTCTTTTGTGGCTTCAATTTGGCTAACTCATCCAAAGGAGGTCTTTTCTAAAAATTTAAATTTGAACCTTGAACCTCTTCCGATTTAGTTCAAATTTTAAAGTTAAAAATTTAAAAAGAGCACGTAGAAGTCTTTTGGTCTAAGGCAATCAAAGAAGTCGTCACGTCTATGTGTTAAAAGTCTAGTCCAAAATATTTGAATTTGAACTTTGAACTTTTTATTTCTCTCGGTTCAAAGTTCAAAATTTAAAGATCAGCGAAGGTGTGTGGAAGATTCAAATTCTCTATGGATAGATATGGAAATAAAGGTGTACGGAGGAAGAATATTCCAGACATTTCAAAATTTAAAATTCTTTTTTGGAAAAAGTAATCATGAGAAGTTGAGATTAAGTGGTTTGAAATGACCGTGAATTAATGTGATGTGAGTCGCAACATTTTTTCATCATTAATTTGGGCAAGTTTTGTTAATGCTCCAGTGTGTCAAAGATTTAGGCAAAATCGCCACTCTTATTTAAAAAGAAGGTTAGTTTTCTTTCCCTTAGCCGCTAAGTTATTTTAAGCTTGAAGCAGTAGGAGGCTAAAGGAAATTGGATTTATACTCAGGACTGGAAATTTGGATGAATTCTAGTGAGTTTTATTGAAACCCTGACCTTGCTGAATTGTGTCATTTGTTGAATCTTTTGGAAATTCCATGTTTAGATAATTTCTTGTTTTGCTTTCTACTAATTTCATAGTAAAATAAAGATGACCTACAATAAACCATCCTTACCCAATTTAGCGCGCACCTCTAGCCTAGTTAGTTAAATCCTAGAAATGAGGGATACAAATCTTCTGCATGTGACCATTGAAGAAATTTTAGAAAGGTTTAAAGACCCAAAGGAAGGTTCAGTTGTAGACATGATCGATAGAAGTGGACTGATAGAAGCAGCAACTTTTCCCACCATAGTTCCTTATCCCGAAGTATTACTGGAGTGCATGAACAGGTATGACAGAGATAAAAGGTGCATCTATAAGTTCTCTGGAGAAGAATTGGTAAAAAATAGATAGAGGGACCGTCATGGCTGCTATGGGAATCCCTAATAAAGATCCATATTAAGCCTGGACAATAAGTAAGTCTTACTCCATTTTCTCATAGAAGAATAAAAAATATCGAAGTACCATTGCATGACACTGGCTAGGCAAAATGCACAAGGGTGGCTCATGACTTCCTATCCCTTTGACTCGTGAACATTTTATACCCGAGTTCAGGGATTTGGTAATTTTGTTGAATAGGGTAAAAGGTAATTAGCATGCATTTCACTGGGAAGACTGGATGTTTTTCTATATTAAAATATTGCTAAAGGGGGAGAAATTTTTGGATTAGGGTGAGCTTATTGCAGAAAATTTGCATGAAGGGTTAGCGAATTTTGCTAGAATGAGAGGTTTGTACATGTCCTCTTTCCTTTTCTACTTGTTAGCCTGCATTAGAGATTGGGTAGGGTTGCCACATGAACCCTTAGTCCCAAAAATGAAAATATATGAATATCACCCACTCCTTCAATTGCAAAAATGCTATAGAATTTCAACAGAGTAATGATATATTCTTTTCTTGCCTGGTTTTTGAACTTCAGGGGAAACTAAATAAAATATTATCAGAGGAGGTAGTTCAATTAATTAGTACATATGGTAGCTATTTAATCTAGTTTACAAGATTCACATACATAAGAGAGTTGGAGGCTTTGAGGGTGAACCACTAAAATTAACAAGGTATATATTAGATAACATAGTCCTCACTAAAGTATATAGGAAGCTAGTGCATATTGACAAGCGTCTGAAGGGAAAGGGTGCCTCTGGTGTAATCTTTCCTATTGAATTGGGTCATTATTATTGTAAGTCTATTCCTAGCACTTCGAACTTAGAAACAAAGATTAAAAAGTTGAATCTCAAAACTTATATTGCTAGATCTAAGTTTGATAGAAAAGTATTTGCAGTGTCTTATATGAACATGAAAGATGGATTCACACATATTCCCTAGCTAGAAGATTAGTAAGAAGATTGTGAAGATGAATTCAAAGTAAGGAGAAGGTTATGATCTTGTTTCACTTTGAGACAGATTGTTCACATGAGACCACCTATTAATATAAAAGGTGTTGAAGAAAAGGATGGTGAGGAGGTGTTAGATCCTAATTTCCTCAGTGGAGTGCAGGCAGATCCCCTACCTAAAATTGATTGAAGCACAAAGGGAGAGTAAAATTTACAAGCCATGACCTTCAATGTGATAAGAAGAAGAGAGAAATGGTCAAGGGAATTCAGATTAGAAAAAAATTATATGGAAGAAGAGACAGTATTTGAAGAACCCCATGATACCTCTATTTCCCAGGCTAAGAATCCTCCTTCTAATGTTATTATTGATCTTGATGTTGTGGGTAGCACAAAGTCCAAAAAGAACCCGTCCAGGAAAACTAAACCCACAATCACAACTTCCTCTCCTGTTAGAACCACCAAGTCCTAGAGCAAAATATTGATGAAAGCTAAAGGGAATAAAGAATTTTTGGAATTGGTTTCAATAGAAGATGTGTCAGAAATCATGTAAATCCAAACACATATTGTTTTAGATGAAGATGATTTAGAAGGTGGAAGCAATAATCCTAAAGAGTTTCAGTCTATTGAGGACACTTTAGCAGTTGTATCAACTTTTCTGCAGACACCCCCTGTTCAAGAGTCGCAAAGTGCACCCAAGTGGTTGGAAGCCTCAATAAACAAAAAAAGGAAGATTGTACCAATATCATTTCCAAACAATGATATAGTCAGCAAATATTTAGGTCATGAGATAAAGACTAAGAAGCCAGAGATGGAGGTGATAATTGATACAGATGATAAGACAGGGCACTTGTTTGCAGAAGTCTCCATTCCTACCACTGATAAAAATACTAAATAAGTTACAAAAGATGATTTTAAAATAGAAATGGTAGATTTAGAGGCATCCACTCAAGCATCTGATGTTAAGCACTTGGAATCTTCTACGAAGAAGATAATTACCAAGACCTAGAAAGATGAGAAAGAGAAAAAAGAAATGAAACTGCTCTTAAGGAAAATAGAAGATTACATCTACTCCATCTGGAATCCAAACATGGCACCTACCTCCCAGCTCTCCTTGACCTTCGATCCTAAGTCACCCAACAATCAAACCATGAAAGATCAAATTCAATGCAATAGGATGATTATGGAAACTTATGTAGACTAGATAGATTTGGTTTCGGAGAAGGAACAGAGTACATCAAAAATTTGAGTAAAATCTATGAAGAAGCAACAGTTGCTAAGTCCAGTCTTGAAACTTAAATAAGCTCATGGGACAAAGAAAGACTTCAATGGTCTGTTGTGATTTCTCAGGTGGTAGATGTTCATAAATATGGCATAATGAAATTTTTAGTAGAGAAACCTATTACGAACCTTGACAATGAAATGTTGTATGTATCAAAGGAATATTTGAAATGGATGACTTCTATAATCAAACAGGCCATAGAAGAAAGCACAAAACTTTCAAAGGAATTGATTTCATTAACCGGGGTGATGAGTGATGATCTCAGGTGTATTGAGATTCAGTTATTCAAAGAAGATGGGAAAATTGTGCATAATTCAAAGGAAATGGTTAAATCCTTTGAAGAAATAATGAGACTTACCAAAGAAGCTAAGACTCTGACAGTTGAAGACTTTTCCAAGATAGCTAAAATTGAGTCTATGTTCATCATTTTCTTGGACCACCTTGAGACTCATAAAAACAAAGTCACCCAAGTTTGAAAAGAGAAGAAAGTTTGGAAAGAAAGAATCACTCATATAGGAGTCCCAAACCATCAAACTATAGTAAGTTTCTCTATTGTGCACCTGGAATGGTGCTAGAGATGTAGCGTCCTACAATTGCCAACAATACCACACCGCCCTCTACCTCACCTTTGGCTTGAACGTGGTCTGAGATTCCAGCTTTTGGTTGAATTTACATATATTTTTTGTTATTGGCTCATTGGTTTAAAAACTCTATTTTTGCTATACTTCTGGACAAAGTCTCTTTTAAGCATTTTTAGTTAAGACTTATTTGAAAAATAGTTATGCCTACGAGCTATTTTAAGGGCTTATTATGACTCAGTAAAGGTCGGGCATATTTTGATTTTCAGTACTTAGTAAGATACTTGTTATTTTGCAAAGATTTGAAAAAATTTATCATTTACAGTATGTTTATGTCTGGTGATTCATCTAAATATATATTGCAGCTTTAAATGTGTTCATTTTGAGTGTATGAATGTAACTTCAGTTGGGGTTTATTGTGATTGTAATATGATTATGTATTGCTTTGAAATTTGAATGTGATTCAAGTAAAATTTCAATAATTCTTTTTGCAATCGTATAGATCAGTCTGTTGGCTCAGTCTATTTTGTTTTATTCTAAGCTACATTTATGAGATTCATATCATGGTTATGTATGAATGTTGTATCCTTTGATACTTTCAGGTCAAAAGTATTATTCGTTCAGTTTTCTGGATTTGGTTATTGAAGAGCTAATTGAACATTATTTTAGAGGGAGTTGCACCTACATGTAGAGGGATATGATCATTATGAAAAATCCCAACTATTATTGACAAATTTCATCCTAATCAAGTTACATAACGTCAATTGAGTTATTTTTATTCAATTAAAGAAAAAGGGAAAAAATTGTTAACTAACACTATATTAATAGAAGATGGTCTCTAGAGAACTATTTAAAGTTTGTATAAAAGCTGATTAATGTATTGGTCAATGATAATGGAATATTATCCAAAGGAAGTTGATCAACTGATCAAATCTATCAGTCACGATTATGCCCATCTACTTTTCATGGTAATCATTTTGATAATTTCTTTTCTTCTATAACATATTTTTCTAAAAAATGATATTATTCTTACATAGAAAATCATATTCATTTTTCTAAAAATAATATTTCTTCTGCATTTGTTTTGGATCTATTCACAGATTCCAATCAAGAGTAAAGCCCATACGAACCAAAAATAATGTGTAATACAAGTTATTTCAAAGATACATAATGCATATCACACTCCATCAAAAGTTAATAAAGTGTTATTCAACTAATAAATCCAAACAATGGGATCATGTATTGCTGGCAAAATTTTCTATAAATGCATACAAAATCTGATTGAAATATGATCAAAATTTGATCCAAATCTGATGCATGCATACAACTTGTATATTGGTTTGACATCAACAAAAAACTATTGTAACAATATCCCCTTGATTTGACATCAATGATAAACTATTGTAAACAATGTGGTATTCTAAACTTAATTCTCATTTTTATGCTACAATTAATTATATATTTATAATTTGTATATGTTATTTTAGATGAACTAAAAACAAATCCAACCCCAATGTTTTGTTTTGTTGTATTTTCATACACAACCCCACCATGCCCAAACTTAAACCCGAACCAAAATAGGTAACTTAGAATTTCAAAAGTATTTTAGGATTATACTTCTTAAGCACCGAAAAAATGTGTTATGTTCCCTATTGGATTTTACTGGATATACCCTAAAATTCCCAACTAGGCTTTAGATTGCAGTTGGAAATGAAAATTACTTAACTTCTTTGTAATGTTCCCTACTAGGAGGTCATCGATTCCCAATGATTAACATACATCACTATGCATTTAAATCAAATTAAATTAAGAAACAATTAATGATTCATAATATATTTGATAGTTAACATATTTAAGCCCCAATTCCTTACTTCTCTCCTAGTCATAACCCTAAGGAGGATGGGGATTTAATTGTCCTAGGATGCTTGGAAACCAATCTACAAGTAGGATCCCTCAAGGCTTCAAGACCTTATCCATATCCCATCTTGGGATTCACCTACCTTGTGAGGATTCACCTACCTTGTGAGGATTCACTCTGCCTCTCCCTAACAAAACTAGTTTATCCTCTTTAGTGGCAATAGCAAGTGATTAAGGAATAGGCTAGGAGAGTACTAACTTTAAATAGATTATGAATATCTATGAATATGTATAAATAAAATACAACATAACTCATGCACACACACACACACACACACACACACACATGTTACATTCATATGCATATATTTATCATTTCATTATTATAAACTAATATTAAAGCTACAGTAAATATGTTGATCCATATATTGGCCTCTTATTCTTACTAGCATTTAGATATATTATGTAAATCAACATTTATGTATAGATAAGCTACAACATACCAACATGTTGTTACAAGATGCATGCCAGCAAATAAATATGATTTATTTCCCTTTTGATGACTTTATTTTGTAGAGTAACAAATATATTTTATATTCTCTAATCTTCGATGCCTTCTTGACTATTAGGAATAATCCCCTTATACCCCCTTTCACCAATTGGTTGTGTCTCTTCCCCTTATATGATGTGATATACTTAGCAAATAAACAAATCACAAACAATTGTATTTAGCTAATATTGCTTCCATGATTGATTGAAATAATCTTTTCTAATTAGGAAATTCCATTTATGGCATATGAAACTTATTTTATATGGAAAATGATTGCAAGTGAAATAAATTATAGTGGTTTGTTGATAGGCCTTGGCACATTGTGCAAATTGTGTTCAAATTCAAGATAGTAGCCCCATAGGGTGAGTGTGGGAAACATGAATAGTAGATAAATAGCCTTAAATTTCACCTTAGTGCAAACATACATAACTTTTCTCTACATACTCTCAATCTTATAGAATTGATAAACAACACCAAATACTTCTAAAAGGCATTGCATGCTTGAATGCAAGGAGAGGACATTACAGCGGTTATTTTTTTGTTTTCTTAACTCTATCAAGGGTTTAGGGATAGTTTAGGTTTCTTTTTTATATTTCCAATATACAAAACAAAGGTTTTAAAGTGCACGGTTACTAGAGCTATATTTTTATTTTCATGTTAGGCGATTAGCAATACATCAGGAAGAAATACAATATTTTTTCTTATTTACAATGCACTTCAACTTGCAACATAGTTTAGATATCTTTTATAGAGCTGGTAAATAGGGGCCTATTTTTTCTTTAATACACAAAGTTTACTAGAAAAGTGCAAATAGTAGTCAATTTAGATGTCTTTTATAAAGCTGGTAAATAGGGGCATTTTTTGCCTTAATATACAGAGTTTAACATAAAAGTCCAAAAAGTATTTAGTTAAACCCAGAACATTGTAACTGCAGCCTAGCCTTAGTGATCAAAATTATAAGCTTGACATAATGGTGTTTATTAGTTTATCATATAAGAATAAAGTTGGGCCCTATTTTGACCTATCAAACTATGAGAAATTAACATTAAAAATATAAAATAATCAGACATAATATCTACAATCTTTCATACTCGTGTTGTGAGGTTTTCACACCATCGCCCCACTGCAAATGGGGACCCCCCTTTTTTTTTCTTTGATAGGTTTAGGTAGTAGAGTAGGTTGGCAACAATTCAAGAGCCTCTCAAAATTGGAATTCTAAAAAATTGAAAAAAGGGGCAAAAAATTGGCTAAGTATGAGAGCTAGAGGTTAAGAGTCAAATGTTGAGTCAAGCTAGTCATTGGCATTGAAAAAGGAGCAAGGCTATATTTTAAATCACTTGGTTAGACAGGAACGTTGTTCCACCTTGCTAGATAAAGGTGGAATCCACTTCCTAAGGAAGTGACAACTTGACAAATAAAAAGGTAGAATCCACTTCCTTAAGTGGAAATGAAATGAAATGACATTTATTGGACAAAGAAGCATGAATATTTTAAGAGGAAGAAGCAATTTAAAGTGAAATAAATTTTAAGCCAATCATGGAAGCTTTAAGGCTGGTCGAGTAGACTCAAAACTCTAAGATTGTAGCCGCAAATCTGGGCGTGTATTCATTGAATCAGACCTATAACGTGAAACATGTGGCCTCATTAATCTCAAACATAGGGCCCTAAATTTGCCCCTCAAACTCAATGAAATCAAGACCATAATAAGGCCTTAAGTTTCAAACATATGTATCCCAATTCAAGCATATGGGCCCTAGTGTCTAACATATGTGCCCCCAATTCAAATGCAATCCCTCGTGGAATATTATGTTTGGGGATGAAAACCTTCTTAGTTGAATATGGTGATTTTACCTTGAGATTACATTTGTGTTGCAAGTTGGGTTCTCTTTGTATGTTTGGTAAAATGGAAAATTTTGATGTATTATGAGGAAGTTTCGATTGCTATAAAATAATGATGCAATTTTGTTGAAGATTTTATGATGCAAATCTGATAAAAAGTGAATATCAGTGATTTTGGTGAGCTTTTATGGAATTTTTACCTATTGTACCTACATTAATCCTTGTTTCAAACCTACAATTAATCTGATTTCAATTAAATTCATGTGTTTAGGATGTGTTTTCAATCATTTCTCAGTGGTTATGCTTGCTTTCTTTCACATTGGATTGTTATTTCAGCATCTGAGGATGATACATAGTATTTTCAATATGCATCAGTTCTGATTTTGATGTGATAGCAGTACAAAATTGTACCAACACTATATCAGCCTCTTTGAGTGTATAATTTAGTTGGGTTGATGAACACAAATTCTAAGTATAAGATTATGTGTTCATTTTTAGTCTTTTAGATTAATTTGTGTTACTACAACAATTTAATTTTTTAATCAAAATATTATATCAGACTTGTTCTAGCAGTATATTAACCATTTATGCTATTTTATAGTGCATCCATGCTTGTCTTGTAAACTTATAATGGTAGTATCACCAAAGGTATATATTTGTATGCATTTTATTTTGTAAGATTGGATGGTTTACTACCAGTTCATATGCATATCATGTTCATAGGTTTTGGTTGGTTCATCATTAGACCCAATATATTGAATAGCCCGTTTTGGCATTGACAAGCTCATTTGTAGTTAGCAGTGTGATTGAAATACCGCATGCTCTCACCTTACCCATTCTAAGATAGGTGATCAAAAAGTGTAAAGGCATTGCATATGCATTTTAAATTTGAAAAAAAGAAAGTAGGTAGTATGTTATGTAATGGACAGCTTGTAACTCTTACAACAAGATTGACAAGATCCTAATGCTTGTAAACGGTCACAACACAAAAAAAAAATATGTCTTTCGTTTTGTTTTTGTTTTTTTTTTGCAAAAGTGGACTAGCCACCGTATATATATTTATTTTATAAAACTGATTCAAGAACTCATCCGAGAAAAAATCAGGAATAAAACTTGGAATTTTCATCATATACAAGTGAAATTTTGGTAATTACATAAGAATTACATGTAGATTACATCACACTTCTTGAATAAGTGTAACTCATCAAATTCTGAAGCATGAAATATAGAATAATATCACCAAAAAACCATCCTACAAAACATCATACAACAAAGGAAAAAGACTATGCCAAGCTGTCAAAAAGACCAAAACCGGGGAATAGATTGTCACTCCTCCATGGCCACAGGCTCGGAAGGATGATGCACAAGGTCCCACGTTGCATCCCAACTGATGGGAGGAGCCAACCCTTGCACAATGTGTTTCATGTGTTTTTAAGCCTTTCCCATTGTATACACCTAAAAATGGCTTCATTAATTAATTAAATATTTATTATTTAATTACTATTGACTTGACAAATTAATTAAATATTTTATTATTTAATTAATAATTATTTCTTCTATTTATTAAGTAAATTATTCAATTTATTTAATAAATTCACTATAGTCTAATTCTATATCCTAAGTTGTCTAAATAGTCTATTAAAGTGATTTAATTAAATACACAATCACCTAAATATGACTAATTCCCTTAGTCCACTTCATCCACCTAGTCACCTAACACATCACCTTGGCTAAGATAAATAATTATTATTAATTATTTATTCATTTTTATCCTCACCCACACATGTCCTATTCTTAAGGGCTATGTGGCCTCATAGGACTTGGTCTCATGACCACTTGTCCTCTCAACAACCAAGTCAAGAGACATTCCATATTCCTAAGGGGCTTCTCAAGCCACCTTTAAGGGTCAAGGGTGACTCATAGGACACTTGTGCAAAGAGTCCTCATGAGGAAAAGGTCTCTCCCTCTTTCTCTCTTTGGTCTTTGTGAGACACTTGACATGTGTCTTTCCCTTCCACCTTCTTCTCCTCTATGTCAATGTGAGAGGAACATCATCCCTATTCTTTCTCTCACATTCCAACTACATCCCCCTTTCTCTCAACTCCTTCAACCAAGTCAATTCTAGCCCTAGGATCTCCACCTTTCATTCTCAACCGTAGGATTCTGCCACCTAGGCCTAGATCCTCCAAAACTCTATAAAATGAGCCTCATTTTCCATTTGAAAGCTAATAGGTATTTTTGAGAATAAGCATTCAAGCATCCAAGCATTCAAGCAATCAAGCAACCAAGCATCCATATTATCATCCCATCATTTGCATTTCATCCACCATATTTGCATAATCAAGTTTTAGTTGTGCACTCATTTCATTCAATCTCCACACTTTGGAATCATCTTGGGAAAGAGCTTCATTTGGAAATCTGAGAGCTCAACATCTTCAAGAAATCAAGGTTAGGAGGACAATGGAGACAAGCTGCATTTGTAGGTGAAGGTAAATTGTTAATTTGGTTTCATTTGTTATTGCATTCTTCATTGTAGTTTTCTTATTAGATAGATTTATTAACCTTTAATTAGTTAATTCATCATTTAGAATAGTATCCAACTAATTTGCATACATTTTTGGTGCTAGAGGGAGGGCCCAACTGGGCTTTTCACTTTTAGTTTTTAGTTTTCTGTGTGCAAGTTTTTCTACAGGTTATTTCTGCGCATCCGTCCATGATTCCTGCGCATCTATTCATTTCAGCTGCACATCCATTCTCTGGCATAAAATTTTCATCTGTTTTCCTCTTTGTTATAATTGTTGTGCATTTGTCCGTTGTTCCTGCGCATTTATCCATTTTCATTGCGCATCCATAGTAACTGCGCATAAATTCCACCAAGTTGCGCATTCATTAAACTGTTTCACGCATACATCATTCATGCACACATCATTCATGCACATACATCCATATTTACTGCGCATTTCTATCACTATTCTATGCATTTATCAATTTCTGTAGAAAAATTCAATTTTCTGTTAGATTTGTTTTTAACTAACATTTTGACAAGTGTCTGTTCGTTCTAGTAGTATTTTTTAGGCTGTTTTGCAGGACGTAAATTTTTGAAGACCCCATTACTAAAAACATTTTTCTAACAATTTGATTTGCAGATTGCCAAGGGGTTTGCAAAATAGACTATAATCTCATTTGGGCTTAAAATACGACATGTTTTTGCTTTGTGTATTTTTCTTAGCCTAGATTCAAGTGTCTGTTGTGTTTTGCTTAATAGCATAATTGTAATCCCAAAATTATAACAACGTATCCTCTCCCCTCGCCATTCGTGGACCTTGGGTGTAAGAGAAATTGTTATAATTTTTAGAGGGTGGTCTTTGGTGGGAAAAGAGGTACTCACCCCAAGGAACGACCCAACCGGTAACAGGCTAAAGCCAAGCCCTTCCAAACCGGTATATAAAAAATGCTAGCGTGATTAGTCTCACATTAGACAGGTGTGAATTCATTGTGGCAACCAAAATCTCCTTCAGTACCCCAGTGGTGTGTTAAAGTCCTACTTAGTCGAGGTGAAAGCCTTGCTTTGAAAGGATTGGGAGAGCCCCCTTAATTGGGAAAATGACTTGATCACAACCACCTGAACGGATGTCCTTACTACAAACTTTTGTTTAGTGGCCAAAAACCTTCTATCTGCTGGCTCAAGGAGTCACCCAAGCTTGTGAAGACAACCCACATTACTCACGGTTCATAGTAGAGATAGCAGTTCTTTGGGAAGTAATGACCCATTGAATTCAGAACTTGGTGTGCCTGAGAAGTGAGTGCACTGTAAGGAGGATCCTATGCCTCCAAGTTCCTAGGCTGTCCGCTGTGGATTTGCGTGGCTGGATTTTATTATCCTAGTGGGGATTCAGCAGATATCGTCCTTGCCAACCTTAGGATTGTAAGCATGTTTGTGCATTCATACTAGATTAAATTAGATTAAAATCATCTTTGTCTTGCGTGTGTGTGTTTATGCATTTTTACTTTGCCAAAAACCAAAAAACATCAGAAAAATAAAAACAAAAAAAATTCCCCATCATCAAAACAACAAAATCACCAAAATTTGATAACCTGCGCATACATCCAAAATTGTTGCGCATACGATTCAGGTTACTGTGCATTTACATTTATCAGTGCGCATCTGTCAAAATTTACTGCGCATTTGTTTCATTTTATTGCGCATATATCACACTGTCATGCACATTTGTTGCTGTGCATTTACAACAAAGAGCATTCCCACAGGCTTTTGGAATTTCAAAATCACTTTTTCAGATACCTATTTTCATCCTTAGTAAGATTCTGAAAAAAAATAGTTACGTTACATAGACCTTTGATTTCTAATTTGACCACTTTCATCATTTTCCATCATCATTCTCTTCTCAAGAATCAACAAGTCACTTTCTTCCAATCTTAAGATTTTCAGTGTGGTGTTGAAGATTTACCTTATCTATCAAACTTTGATCTTGGTGAGCTTATCATATCAGGATATATCATCCTTAACTATCAAGCTTACTTAGATTATTGTTTCTTGACCCCAATTTTCAATACTTATCATATCTTTTCTACCAATCATTCTCCATATCTTTTTATCAAGAATCTTTCTTTTCCCTAATCAATTTCATCCATTTTATGGTTCAAACTCGATCTCAGAAACTCAAACAACCTATTAATCCAGAATCCCTAGACAAAATGGAAGGCAATAATAGCAATGATGAGAATCCTTGGCCCAAACAACCTCCTAAGAAAACTAATCCTCTCACATTTGATGACGAACCTACTGATGAGGAACTTAGGGATGCTGCACAAGATCCTAAATTTTTACAAGTCATGGAATGACTCATAGGCTTGGATAAAGAGATGTATTTCCTCATGCTTTCTCAACAAGGAGCTAAGTTACCAAGTGATTTTGATGTTACAAATCTTAGAGAACCAACTCCTACAAAAAATCAAGATATCCTTCAAGGTTCTCAAGATCCCCATGGAGCAAAGGAAATCAATCAACAATCCAATGCTTCTCAAATCAATCAACAATCCAATGCATCCCATAGTGATCAACAACAAAATGCTTTTCAAAATAATCAGCAATCCAATGATCCTCAACATACTCAACAGTATAATGTTTCTCAAAACCCGCAAGGAAACACATTATCTTTGGATCCCGTCCTACAACAAATCCAGATGCTTCAACAACAAATTCGTGATATCCAAACTGGATCATCAACTAAGAAGTATTCTTTGGATGATATATGTCCTTATCCTTTTGATAAGAATTTAGCAATGATTCCATTCCCTCCTCATTTTGAGGTACCAAAATTTGACAAATACAAAGGGAATTCGGATCCACAAGACCATATTCATGAGTTTTGTGCTGCTTGTATTGAAGTCGCTCACAATGACACTTATCTTATGCAACTATTTCTGTGAAGTTTAGGAGGACAAGCCATGGAATGGTTCTCCAAACTTCCCCTCGGCATCAAATCTTTCAATGAGCTTCTTGACAAATTTGTGACTCATTATTCATATAACATCAAATATGAGGTCACTATGCTTGATCTTTGCAATGCACATCAAAAGAATGGAGAACCTTTACTTAGTTTTTTGCAAAGATGGCATCAATTGTTTTCTAAATATCCACGAATGATTCCTGAACAAGAAAAGATGGATATTTTTGTGCATAACCTTACACTAGAAATGAGTTATAGGTTACAATTGCAATGTCCACCAAATTTCAATAAGCTCATAGAAAATGGTATCAAGATTGAGGAAGCCATGGTTCGAAAAGGTGAGATAAAATTTTATTCCAAAGACAATGCTGGATCCTCAAATTCAAATTCCAACACTTATAATTCCAATTCCAACAATGACAAATTGAAATATTGAAATAAAAACAAAAACATTGTCAATGACGGAATTGTTGATAATCATAATGTCCAACTGACAAAACCTCTTCTAAATCTCACAAGTACGACCAACGCTACTCAAGCTACATACAACAATCAGTCGGCAAGTCAAAATACCACCAAGGATTCACCTAAACCAAGATTGCCTTTTATCTCACCTCGAAGAAACTTTACTCCTTTAGGGGAATCTCTTGAATCAGCATTACGGAAATTAATCACCAAGAAACTCATCACGCTTCCTAAACTGAAAGATTATGAACCTAGAGTGAAGCCTTCTTGGTGGAATGGAAATGATTATTATGAATTCCACAGAGGAAAAGGACATATAACTAATGAATGTCAAAGGCTTAAAAATGTGATCCAAGACTTAATCGAAAGTGGTGAAATTAGTGTTGACGGACATGTCTCGAATGAATCACATACGGCCTTCAAAGATCCACTTCCTGAGCATGAAAAAGGAGGTTCTTCCAACAATAAGGGTGACAACCAAGCCAATTATAATAACACACCCTATAGATATGTTGGTAACATTTCTGACCGTCATCCTTCTGCATAATATGCCAATGTTATTACCATGAAGGGAAAATCATAGAGTCAACCAATCCATGCTACTACTCATGCTCAAGCCAAGGTTACTCTCCAAGGAGTCCAGTCTAAACCAAGCACTACTCAGAACAAATCCATTTATGTCCCAAAGTCCATACCCAATACTTCCAACCAGTACAATCTTTTGAAACAACTCAAAAAGACCCAGGCTCCAACAACTCTAGATCCTGATCAATTTCAAGCTATGGTGGGCCATTTAACAACCCCACATTATTTATCCTTTACTGAAAATGATGATTTATCCATCACCCAACCTCATAATTCTCCTTTACATATCGAAGTCCTTGTCCAGAATCACAAGATTAAAAGAGTATTAATAGATGGGGGAGCTGGTTTGAATATCTGCATGTTAAAGCTAGTCCTTGCATTGGGATTTTTTGAGAATGTCGTTGATCCAAAAAAGAAAATCACAATAAAATCCTATGATGAGGAAGAGAAATCATCCAAGGGGTCCATTGTTCTTCCAATTAGTATTGGTCCTATTGTCAAAGATGTATCTTGTCAAGTTCTGGACATGGATCTTGCTTATAATATTCTTTTGGGAAGGCCATGGATTCATTCCATGCAAGCTGTGCCATCAACTTATCATCAATGTATAAAATTCCCTCACAATGGTCAGGAGATCACTATCAAAGGAGATTCCAATCCTTTTCAATATTGTAGCAATGTGAAGATTTCTGATTCTTTGGTTCCCAATAATCATACCGGATCTTCTACAACTACACCTGGTGACCCTAGTAATATAGCATCAACTTCTAGATCAGATGGGATCAAGATAGATATCAAAGAAAGAAGTATGGGAGAATATACTTTAGGTCAAGCTCTTTGTATCACTGAGTTACCTTTATCTCCTAAATCATATGGTAGGTCTTTGATCACTAAACAACAATTAGAACCCCCTTTCACACTTGTTTATAACACATTTATAAGTGGGGGCACAATATCCAAAGAGGCGGCTGAGCGTAATGAAAATTATTGGCTTAAGACACAGAAGATTGAAGAGGATATTAAACATGATTATATATCACCTGATGTCTATGGAAAAGGGTATACTTTGCTACAAAAGATGGGATATCAAGGTGCTGGACCTCTAGGGTTACAAAGAGAAGGTGTTATAAAACCAATTTTGCAAAATCCTAATTATCAAAGAGACACTACAAGATTAGGATATAAAGGAGAAGGATCACAAGAAACAAAAGGAAAAGCAAAAATGCCACCTTTTCATGAGACATCTAAAGCTCCTGCCTTACAATTCAGAAAGCATGGTATGTATGTAGATCCAGAGCAACAAAGGATAGCTCAGAATCATTGATAGACTTGAAGATAATGATGATTTTGATTCTAATGATTATGAATGGGATTCCTTATCTGATGGTACTGAAGAAATAGGAGTAGATGTTGTCCATCAATATAGTAATGATTACCATGAGGGTGAGAGTTCAATGAGTGACTCTAATGAAGGGTGCTCCCCTTAATACCACAAACACATAACAGAAATAGAGAAACAACAACAATAATATGCAAGAACAGAAAATTGGCTTCTTATTATCTCCAGCAATGTGAAATTATAAACTTTCAGAATTACAATATGCAAAGCCACATGGGTATTCCCTTACAATATTCTATAGGACAAAGCCTCGAATCAATACCCAGATCTACTACCTAGAACTACCCTAGACAACACTACGGGCCTTCTTTATATAGGCAATTTCCACCGCCCGAGAAGGTTCCAAAAATTTAGCCCTAAGGGTCGACCCAACTTATAATTATTTTATTTTTTAATTTATTACATCAAAGTCGGCTTAAAATAACTTTTGAAACCTGAACAAAAATTTTGAAGGAAAATTATTTTCCGCCATTTCAGGTGGCCTGACTTTCGGAGACCATAAGTCATCACCAGTTGACCCGATTGACTATTATAACCCCATTTCAGAAATGCCACGAAGTGCTCTACAGGCTTGACTAGCACAAAGCACCTGTCACCCAATTTTTTGACCTCATTCGAAGCCTCTAAAGCCTTCAAAACTGAGTTCAAAGTTTCTGTACCCTGCTGCCAATACCAAAAATCTTCAATATCTTCAAGACTAGACCTGATCTAGCCATGAAACTTTGCCAGCAGGCTGATATGACTGAGATGAACCTCCACATGTAAAATCAGAACATTCGGAGATCGTAAGGCCAACTTACTAAAAATAGCAAGTTTCCATAAATAGCAACTCTACACAAGATAGCCCTTATTGAATACAAAAATAGAAATATTTGTGGGTGATGCAAGATTGCCCTTACACCCAAGATGCTCCTGCATCAGACACCCAGGGTGATTTGAGAAGTGACCCTGTCACGACTCAAGTGTGCAGAGAAAAACCAAGACGGTTTGAATACCCCAAAAATGGGCTATAAGTTCATTAACCTCCTACATCGACAAATCGAATGAAATCGACATCAAAGTCCTAACCTAAGGCACATCTAAACATCATCGAATCATAATTGATTATCTTAAATTCTGCATCAGGGAATATTCCTAGTAATATTCCTAATCATCATAATTATCTATAATTTTATAATTATTTGGCAATAAATCGCATTTATCCTAAAGTTTGATTAATTAAATATTTTCATATTTAATTAATTAGATTTAATATCCTGCCACTTAATTATTTAATTAAATTTAATTCTATCTATTATTAATTGTATTATTTAATTTTGACAATAAATCCAAATATCCTATGAATAATTGATTAAATTTTTATTTAATTAATTAAAGCAAGTTGTCATTATTTAATAATATAGTTTTTAATAAAAATTTGATTAAATAATTAATTAACCCATAAATCAATTGTTTTATTTTTAAAAGCAGTTAAGTTGAGCATAAATCACTTTATTATTAAATTAATTCATAAATAAAACATGCACAATCATAAAAGCAAACAACTATCAATTATCAATTAAAGCTAAACTCTATTTTGAGTTAAAACTTAGCTTTTGCATGTTTTTGTGAATTAAATTATCTTTATTTAAAAATAACTCAAAAATCAACCTGAGTTATTTGAGTGATTTATAACTTTTTTTCATGCACCTCCAAAGCCCTGGATTTCTATAAAAATAAGGCTTTAGCTCATCTCTCAATATCTCTCAATCATCTCTCAAATTTGCATCCAAGCATCTCATATTTTGCACAATCACGCTGGAGAATTGGAGGCTGAGGAATCAACTTGCGAATTCAAAGCTTTGTGAGATCAATTTCAATTGCATAGTTTCTACATCTTAGCATAGAATTTCATAGTTTTCATATCATTGTTAGAATCTTCATTGTTAGATCATTTAGCATTTATTGCATATCAATTTCATCTAGCATAGATTCATATCAGTTTTTATCATTCTTATTGCATACAAAATATCAAAAATATAGCTTAATTGCATTCAATTTCATATCCATCTTTTGCATTCAAATCCTTCATTTAGGTGTCGTCTAGGTCACTGATCTCGATTACAATCTGAGAACATTAATCTTGCACCTACTAGAAGGTAGTAAATCGCTTGGTTAGATTAGATTTCAATTTTGCACGATTTTGATTATCACTAACCTCTAATGTTTTACTGAGTGTTGTGTCTATAGATCAGGTACAATTTTCACACACACACGGTTAACCTCCTCCTTTGTTAGCCATGATGAATTTTCAACAGTTCATCCTTTCCATTTGACCAAATACTCTTCATATGTCCTGTTCCTTGTGCTTCTGCCAACATGACTGTCCAGTATGTCTTCAATCTCCTTGATATCTGAACTGGTTGCTGGAATACTCCACTGTGCTGTTGCAACCTCATCTTCAACACCTCCTTCATCATACTCTGTCAAATCTGAAATGTTAAACACTAGTGAAATATTCAACTCAGTAGGCAATCCTACCTCATATGCATTTCCTGAATCATGCTTCTTCAGTATCTTACATGGTCCAAACTTCTTCATTTTCATCTTGTTATATGTACCAACAGGAAATCGCTCTTTCCGCAAATGAACCATGACTTCATCTCCAACTTGAAATTCCTTATGCCTCCTTTTCTCATCTGCCTTAGCCTTATACTGTGCATTCATCTTGGTAATATGCTTCCTCACCTCCTCATGGATGTTCTTCAAGTGTTCTACAAAATCCTCAGCTTCAGCACTACTTATTTCTCCTTTATCTATCTTTCTCAACTCAAATGCATTTCTTGGACTACTTCCATATACAATCTGGAATGGTGATTTACCAGTGCTCCTGTTGACAGAATTATTGTATGCAAATTATGTCTGTGGTAAAATCAAATCTCATCCTGTTGGCTTATCTCCAACCAAACATCTCAGCAAATTTTTCAAACTCCTATTCACCACCTCTGTCTGTCCATCAGTCTGTGGATGATGTGATGAACTGAACTTCAAATCTATCTTCAACTTCTTCCACAATGTCCACCAGAAATATCCAACAAACTTAGTATCTCGATCTGAAACTATGGTCTTTGGAAAACCATGTAGTCTCACCACTTCTCTGAAAAATAATTCTGCTACATGAATAGCATCATTAGTCTTCTTGTAGGGAATGAAATGTGTCATCTTCGAAAATCTGTCAACTACTAAAAAAATTGAATCATGTCCCCGTTGTGTCCTTGGTAAACTAAGAACAAACTCCATACTGATATCCTCTCAAGGCTTCTCTGGTATAGGTAATGGCTGATATAACCCTGTATTCTACTTCACTCCTTTAGCCATCTGACATACTCTGCAACTCTGTACCAACTTCTTCACATCTTGCTGCAATTGTGGCCAATAATAATTCTCACCAACCAAAGCAAGGGTTTTATCATGACCAAAATGTCCAGCCAATCCTCCACTATACTTCTCCTTGATGAGATTCTCCCTCATAGAATTTCGTGGAATGCACAACTGACTCCCTCTGAATAGCATATCATCTTGGATGATAAAATCCAGCCATTTCATCCTGTCTAGAGTAACAGGCTCTTTACAAGCTTTCCAAGCTCTACCAAAATCAGGATCCTCTGGATACAAATTATTGAGTTCCTTGAACCCAACCACCTCAATCTGCATCTCTGTCAGCAATAGTTTCCTTCTGCTAAGAGCATCTGCAACCCTGTTAGACTTTCCACTTTTGTGTTTCAAAACAAATGTATAACTCTGCAAAAACTCAACCCATTTCAAATGTCTTTGATTCAACTTTCCTTGACTATTCAAATATTGCAAAGCTTGATGATCAGTATACAAGACAAACTCTTTAGGAAGTAGATAATGTCTCCACTTCTTTAATGCCTGAACTATAGCATAAAATTCCTAATCATAGATAGAATACTTTCTCTTGGCATCATTTAACTTCTCACTAAAATAAGTAACAGGTTTACCTTCTTGGCTCATAACAGCTCCTATTGCAGTACCACTAGCATCACAATCTACTTGAAACACCTTATTAAAATCTGGAAGTGCTAAAATAGGTTCTTCTATAACTTTTTGTTTCAACAATTGAAAACTCTTTTCTGCCTCATTAGTCCACTTAAACTCTTTTCTATCCCCTCTCATTGTTTCAGTCAAGGGACCACAAATACTGCTAAAATTTTTGATAAACTTTCTATAAAAACTAGCTAGACCATGAAAAGATCTTACCTCAGTAGCACTCCTTGGAGTAGGCCATTCAAGGATAGCCTGTACCTTCTCTGGATCTATTTTTAGACCTTCTGCTGAAACTAAAAATCTCAAATACACTAACTCTTTCTTCACAAAATTGCACTTCTTTAAATTAATCAACAATTTCTCATCTCTTAGCTTCTCAAACACCATACGAATATGCATCATATGTTCCTCCAATGTCTTGCTAAAGATCAAAATATCATCTAAGTAAACAATGACAAACTTACCTAGAAATTTTTTCAGAACCTCATTCATGAGCCGCATGAAAGTGCTCGGTGCATTGGTTAGCCCAAAAGGCATGACTAACCACTCATACAGTCCTTCCTTTGTCTTGAAGGTAGTCTTCCATTTATCTCCTTCTCTGATCTGAATCTAGTGATATCCACTCTTCAGATCTATCTTTGAGAAATACACACCCCCACTCAAGCAATCCATAATATCATCCATTCATGGCAATGGAAACCTATACTTGATTGTGATCTTATTTATTGCTCTGGAATCTGTACACATCCTCCACTCTCCATTCTTCTTTGGTGCTAATACCGCTGGTACAGCACAGGGACTCAGACTCTCTCGAATCAACCCCTTCTGCAATAACTCATGTACTTGTCTGTTCAACTCTTCACTTTCTACTGGTGTCATTCTGTGTGCTGCCTTGTTTGGCAAACTGGCTCCTAGAATCAAATCCATCTGATGACTGATCTTCCTTACCGGTGGTAATCCATCAGGTACATTATCAGATACAATATCCTTAAATTCATTCAATAAATCTGCAACCTCTACAGGCACATCCTCTACTTCTTCTTTACCAACTTTTAGAATTAAAGCAAAACACACATGCTCATGCCTCATACCATCTAGAAATTTTCTTCCATCAACAAATGTTATTCTTTCATTACCACATACCTTTTCTTCGGTCTCCTTCAATGGCTTTATCTTATGTCGCACTCCATCTTTTGTTAGGAAATAGGTATTCGCATGACCATTGTGTACAGCACATCTGTCAAACTACCACGGTCTACCCAACAACATATGACATGCATCCATAGAGATGATAACACATAGTACCTCATCTTGGTACCCGCCGATCTTGAACTTTACTAGGCACTGTTCACTGACCATGACCTTGTGGTCATCCTGCACCCAGGTAATCCGATATGGATGTGGGTGTTTCTATCTCTTGAGCTTCAACTTTGTCACCATCTCATCTGACACCAAATTGTTAGTGCTTCCACTATCGATAATCACATCATAGCATTTATCCTCACACTTGCATCTAGTGCGAAATAGGCTCCTCCTTTGTTCAGGTTCATTCTCACCACTCAGCAAGGCTCTTCTGTTAATTAGCATTTCTCCTCTTTCAACATCTTCAGAATTTGATGATCTGACATATTCATCTACATGTGCAACTCTAGCTTGGCCTTCATTTCTCCTGTCTGTTCTGCCTTGGCGCTGAGGACATTCAAATGCCCTATGACCTTCTTCTCCACAGTGAAAACATGTTCCACGGAAGCCTCCTCTTCGAGATCCTTGTCCTCTTCCTCTTCCTCTATGATCTCTATTATTCTGATCTTGGAAATGATTGGAATTGTTTCCTCTCTGATTCTGGGTTCTACTGGCCTCATCCTTCTTTTTCGGATCTTCATTTCAGCCACCATATGACCATCCACCAGATCTTCCACCACGACCTCTTCCATTTTGTCTGCTCTCAAACTTCTTGTTCAGCTTTTCCTCTACTTTTAGGGCAAACTGGTATGGCTCCTCAATACTGTTCATTCAAACCAGATTCAACTCCTCCTAAATACTTGGCCTTAACCCATTAAGGTATCAGGCAACTTTCTCCTTATCAGCTTCCGCATGGCCTGTTCTGATGAGGAGTCGATAGAACTCCTTTGTATACTCCTGAACAGATCTTCCTGCTTGCTTCAAACTTTGCATTTTCTTTAGTAGGTCAAGCTCATAATCAACAGAAATGAACTGTCACTTCAATTTATCCACCATCCGATCCCATCTTATGATTTTATCTTTCCCTCTTCTATTTCACTCCAATTGAATCTCTTGCCACCAGATCTTCGCATGACCTTTCAGTCTGGCCTTCGCAAATTTGACCCTATCAGGATCCTCAACATCTTCATACTCAAAATATTCCTCACATTCATTGATCTAGTCGATCAATTCCTCTGGGTTAAGATTTTCAAAAAATGTAGGAACCTCAATCTTAGGTCTTTTTCCAATCTTGGAAATCGCCCGAAAAAGTCTTTCTTCCTCCTAATTCACAACTTCAACTTCTCCTTCTTGATATTCTTCTTCGACTTCATCCTCTCTTTCCTCTCTGACATTAAGATTCATTCTTTTGTGGATCTCTTCTTGTAATGCTCGCACTTGTCTTTGTAGCTCTCTAACCTCAGGTGTCACAACACCAGCTCTTCCGCCACGTTCTCTTCGTGGAGGCATTTTCATGATGCGCATTGAAACCCTAACCACGATCCTAGTGCAAATTGTCTCACAGTCGGCGATTTGTTTACACACTCAAGAACTCCTGCTCTAATACCACTTGATGAAGGGTGCTCCCCTTAATACCACAAACACATAACAGAAATAGAGAAACAACAACAATAATATGCAAGAACAGAAAATTGGCTTCTTATTATCTCCAGCAATGTGGAATTACAAACTTTCAGAATTACAATATGCAAAGCCACATGGGCATTCCCTTACAATATTCTGTAGGACAAAGCCTCGAATCAATACACAGATCTACTACCCAGAACTGCCCTAGACAACACTACGGGCCTTCTTTATATAGGCAATTTCCACCACCCGAGAAGGTTCCAAAAATTTAGCCCTAAGGGCCGACCCAACTTAGAATTATTTTATTTTTCAATTTATTACATCAAAGTCGGCTCAAAATAACTTTTAAAACCCGAACAAAAATTTTGAAGGAAAATTATTTTCCACCATTTCAGGTGGCCTGACTTCCGGAGACCATAAGTCATCACCAGTTGACCCGATTGACTATTATAACACCATTTCAGAAATGCCACGAAGCACTCTACAAGCTTGACTGGTGTAAAGCATCCATCACCCAATTTTTTGACCTCATCCGGGGCCTCTAAAGCCTTCAAAACTGAGTTCAAAGTTTCTGTACCCTGCTGCCAATACCAAAAATCTTCAATATGTTCAAAACTAGACCTGATCTAGCCATGAAACTTTGCCAGCAGGCTGATATGACTGAGATGAACCTCCACATGTAAAATCAAAACATTCTGAGATCGTAAGGCCAACTTACTAAAAATAGCAAGTTTCCATAAATAGCAACTCTGCACAAGATAGCCCTTATTGAATACAAAAATAGAAATATTTTTGGGTGATGCAAGATTGCCCTTACACCCAGGATGCTCCTGCATCAGACTCACTAGGATTGGTCCCACGTAATACTACTTGTTTTGATCATGAGCGAAGTGAGCATTATCTTATGACAGATGATTCGAATGAGAGTATGGAAATAGACCTCGCTGATACTATCATAAACCTTGACAACTTTTCCATCAATACCATCTCTGCTTTTGAAACCAACCCAAATGATCCACTACCCCTTGTTCGTCCTGACCTTATTGATTGGGATTCTCCTGATCACCCCGAACTTGATGTCTTCCATAATGATGACGCGATTATTGACTATCTTGGTATCAGGGATCATTTTCCACCAGGGGATCACAAGTCAGGATTTCCGATAGAACTCAATGACATGGCCTATTTTGGAGAGAGTGCCAATCCTTTCAGTCATAAAAATATAAAAATAATTAGCAGATCTAATGGTGAAAACCACTCAGTGGTAGTATTAGATCCAAAAGTAGTAAAAAGAAAAGATGCATCTGATGGTGAAAACCTCTCTGAGGTGCCTGATGATGGAAGGATTGACACTCTTCCCAACTATCTAGATCGAGAGCAATCTGCCATTCTTATAGAATTGACAGTACCACTTAACATTGGAACAGAGGAGTCTCCACGCATCCTCAAGGTAGCAGCATCCTTGACAGAATTAGAGAAAGAAGCTTTTGCAAAATTCTTCAGAGAATGACAAATCAACTTTGCTTGGTCCTATGTTGATATGCATGTTTTGGACCCCAATCTCATTATGCATCATTTATCTATCAAACCAGGTGTAAAACCAGTTAAGCAGAAGCTCCGCAAAATGCATCCTCACATTGCTCTAATGGTGAAAGTAGAATTGAAGAAGCTCCTAGATGTTGGATTCATTTGGGCTATTGACTATGCTGAGTGGATTTCAAATATTGTTCCGGTTTCAAAACCAGACAAGTCTATCAGGATTTGTATTGATTTTTGAGATCTTAATAAAGCTTATCCGAAAGATGACTTCCCTTTGCCAAATATTGATATGATTGTTGACCTAACAGCTGGGCATGAGATGTTATCATTAATGGATGGATTTTCTAGCTATAACCAAATCAAGATTGCACCAGAAGACCAGGAAAAAATTGCTTTTACTTGTCCGTGGGGTACATACTGCTGGAATGTAATGCCTTTTGGCCTCAAAAATGTTGGAGCAACTTACCAAAGAGCCATGAACACGATCTTCCATGATATGATGCATACCATCATGGAAGATTATGTTGATGACATTTTAGCAAAATCCAAAGACAGAGCTGGTCATTTGAGAGTGTTAGATAAAATATTCACCCGGATGGAAAAATATCAGATTCGACTTAATCCAAAGAAATGTGCATTCGGGGTCACATCTGGCAAACTGTTAGGGTACATTGTCTCGGCTAAAGTAATCGAAGTAGATCTAGAAAAGGTTAAAGCAATATTGGAGATGGCTTCCCCCACTACCATCAGTCAGCTAAGATCTTTACAGGGGCATCTACAATCCATCCAAACATTTGTTTCTCAACTAGCAGATCGCAGTCATCCCTTTCAACATTTGCTGCATAAAAATATCTTATTCCAATGGGATGATAAGTGTGAGGAAGCTTTCAACAAAATCAAGCAGTATCTAGTGAATCCTCCAACTCTGATGTCACCAATTCCTGGCAAGCCACTCTTGCTCTACATTTCAGCCATGACAGCCTCACTAGGTGCTCTTCTCGCTCAGCAAGATCATGAAGGAAAAGAAAAAGTCATCTACTACATCAGTCACACTCTAGTGGGATATGAGTTAAACTATTCCCCTATTGAAAGAGCATGTCTGGCTGTCATCTTTGCTTCACAAAAGTGGCGACATTACATGTTGTCACATTCTACTCAACTTATTGCAAAGATTGATCCTTTAAAGTATTTGTTAAGCAAGACTACATTGACAGGCAGGTTGGCTAAGTGGGTCATGCTACTTAGTGAGTTTGATATTGAATATGTAGATAGGAAGGCTATCAAAGGTCAAGTGATCGTAGATCAACTAGCTGATGCTCCATTAATGGATGAACATCCTCTACACACAGAGTTTCCTGATGCTCATATCTTAGCTTTGTCTACACAAACATGGAAATTATACTTTGATGGCTCATACACTCAACAGGGTTCAGGAGCTGGTATACTTTTTATCATGCCACAAGGATACACTATTTTGAAACCTTTCAAGTTGTTATTTCCTTGCACTAATAATGTGGCAGAATATGAGGCTTTGTTGATTGGGTTAAAAATGGCTTTACAATGGAATGTATCTGAAATAAATGTCTACGGAGATTCTCAGCTGATTGTTAACCAGGTTAATGATGATTACCAGACCAAAGATGATAAGTTATTGCCATATAAATGTATGGTGGATGACTTTAAAAAGTATTTCTCTGTCATCACTTTTGAGCAGATTCCTCAGCATGACAACAAGGCTACTGATGCCATGGAAATGATTGCTTCTTTATTTGATATAGAAGATACCAAGGCTCATTTTGAGTTCTTGGTGGAATGCTTGACTTGTCCTGCATATGATGACCCTGATACGAGTATTATATGTCATCTGATTGGACATGACTCCCCAACCTATGGAAAGATCTATTCTTACCTCAAAGATAACACTTTACCTCCTGACCTATCCCGCAATCAAAAATGAACTTTTCTCCGCCAAACCTCCCACTATATTTTAATATCCGACACCCTTTATCGGTGAGGTTTTGACGGTACTCTCCTGTGATGTCTCGAACGTGATGAAGCTCAACTTTCCTTATGGGATGTACATGAAGGTATTTGTGGGACACATTCAAGTGGTCCCTCTTTGGCTAAGAAACTCATGCATATGGGTTATTATTGGCCTACCATGGAAGTAGATTCCTTTCATTTTGCTAGGGCATGCAAGAAATGTCAGATATATGGAAACCTTATCCATGTTCCAGCACAAGAGTGACATTGTTTTACAACTACTTTTCCATTCAGTTGGTGGGGACTCGACCTCATGGGTGCTATCAATCCTCCATCTTCCAATGGTCACAAATGGATCCTCACTGCCACAGAATACTTCACTAAATGGATTGAGGCCATTCCATTGATTACCACCACAAGGAAACAAATATCCATGTTTATCTTAAACTATATCATTTGCAGATATGGTATACTTATGTATCTCATTACTGATCATGGGAAACAATTCTAAAATCAGGACATGGATGAACTGTGTGCCAAATTCCATATCACCCACAACTATTCCACTATCTACTATCCCCAAGGAAATGGCCAAGCTGAGGTGTCAAACAAAACAATTGTTAAAATCCTACAAAAGACTGTCAATGACGCTGGCCGTGACTAGCATCTTCAACTTAATCCTGCCTTATGGGCTTACCACACCTCCATCCGTACTCCTACTGGAGCCACTCCATACCCCCTTGTCTATGGATCTAAAGCAATCTTGCCCCTCGAGGTCGAGTTGCCTTCACTTCGTGTTACTCTTAAAGATTTAATTCCTGATCAAGAGTATAGAGTTGCATGCTTGACTGAATTGGAACTCCTAGATGAACACCATCAGTGGCCCTATGATCATTTGAAAGTTTATCAGCAGTGTCTATCCCGTCAGTACAATAACAAGGTAAAGATCAGAGACTTTCAGTTGGGTGACTTAGTCCTTCAAGAAAATCCAAAGAATCAACAACACCATGAAAAGAAGGGTAAGTTCAAACCTAATTGGTTAGGACCTTTTGTGATCACAACAGTCTATGGTTCTGGAGCTTATCAGTTATCTACACCTGAAGGGGATCCCTTGGATGAGCCTCTTAATAGTATCCATCTCAAGAAGTTTTATCCTTGAAATCCCAATGTAAGGGGCATGTATATAGTCTGTATATATATTCTGTAAATAAAAAATAATCAAAAATACAAAAAAATCACAAAATCAAAAGAAACACTGCAATAAAAGCATATGGTGAAAACCTGGAAATAGGCGCTATGTGTGACAAGTTAGCTCCTCTATCTATTAGGATTATTTTCATGTGTCCGTTCATTGTATATATCCACAATAAAATAGTTATTCAATCCTTGTCCCCACCATGTATATGTCATAATAAAATGGCTAGTTCGTACACCATCCATTGTATCTATCCATGATAAAATCTCATCATAGCTTGATCTTTTGTCATGGTCTTCATCCTAGTCTTGTTGCATCTTTCTTCACCCATAATAAGTCAGTCCATCACCTCGCTAGGGGCATGTCCTCAACCTAGTTTTGGAAGTGGATCTATGATAGTCATGACTCTTAGAGGACATAATGGAGTTATTTTCACCAAGCAAGGCAAACACAATCAAATGTTCTTTCACAATGGTATCTTCATGCTGAATCAGAATCTATGATCTATCTTTTGAATTGTCACTGCTTATCTATACATCTTGACTATACGTCATCACTTGAATTGATCAACATATCCTAAATCAATCTTTTTGGCAAAAGAAATGTATATTCATGGCAGGCATGTTAGAATGATTTGTTATAACTTATGCATTCATATCTAGATTTCATTGTTATCATGCTTTCTATGCTATTCCGGGATATCTTTGACATGAGTTTGAAACTCTCATATGTCCTTGATTAGAATAGCCAGGATGGGGCATGATATTTTCTTTGATTGCTATTTGTGGGGTATTTTCTGATGAAATCAAAGGAACAAGTAATTGGGGTGTCTGTGTATAAGTGTCTTCATCCATTTCGTAGTATGGATAACATACAAATCATGTTGTTCTAAAAAATGCTATTTGTGGTGATACGCCATCGCATACCTTGACTCCAAATATTTGTTCCCTGATGGAGGAGGGGAATATTCCTTTTCTATTACGCAAATGAAACTTAGGTCATCTCGGTTCAATTATACCTCGATGCTTGTCAAGTTTGCAATATTAAACTCCATGCGAGAAGTGCTCAGGTCATCCTAGTTTAATTATACCATGATGCTTGCATTTTCTTGCAACATAACGAGCTCAATGATGAAAATCAAATTCTAGTTATTATGAAGTTCTAAGATGTTACATGAAGTTGTGGAGATACTCATTTCATATTTCATTTTGCATTGCATTATACCATCTCCTAGATTTTCATATCAGTGCTCCTTTTATAGAGATTTATAGGTTACCTTTCTTATTAGGTTATCTATTCTCTTAGTCTATTCTTCTTGTGTCAGATACATTGTTATTTAAGTTGAGGACATTTGGACAACCAAACATATTATGACTTTTTTGCATTTAACACTTAAATCATTTAGAGACATATGTTATCTTCATTAGGAGTGTTCATTTATATATAATTTGGTCATTTATTATAGCTATCGTTTCATTTCATTTTCTTTTATCATGTTATCAGTTATTACATTTAATCATCTTAGGTACATTATCATTTATTACATTAGATATCATTTGCATTATATCATTCATTTATTATTCATTATCCACATTGTTCATCACAAATATTGCATTGATAATCACATAGTATTAGTAAACTCATTTAAGACATGCATTTATATCACCATCATATGATTATTAACCACTAAGCATTAACAATATAAATCATTTTGCATTCTAAGATATACATTTTATGCATATGAAAGTACATCATCACATCCTGCATATGTCAGTACGCACATGTATATAAATCATCAAAGTAAATCATGATAGAACTGCATCACATACAATCCATAAAACAACAAAAATATCCAAATGTCCAATGATATAAATCAATAACAATGTGTCCATAGTCAGTGTCTGTCAAGTCAAAATATAATGATACAATGAATCATAATGATACAACAGTGTATACAATGATCTCTCACAATCTATGAACCACTGCCTCCAGACTCTGTCTGTCACTGTCTACGAGATGCAATGTGGCCTTGTGCTGCTGCACTCCCTGATGCTGAGGATCCACCCTGACCTCCTAAACTTGTCAATGCTCTAGGAGGACATGATGATACCCCTCCACTGCTAGCTGGTGCCTATCACTCATATGCTGCTGATCTAATGCCAACTGAGCTCTCTCTATAGCTCCCGATCCACTGATCTCTTGAGACTACCTGTCTGTATGCCTCTTGCCAGTAGGATATCTCCTTCCCGGCATGTATCATGGCTCTCATGATATCCCCATGGGGACCTAGGTCCTCTATCCTCTGTAACTCATCTAGTAGCATCTCTGACTTCCTGAGTCTCTCAACAGCTGAATCTCTCTCTACCCATAGCACATCCATCTGTCTGCCCATCCTCTCAATCTGTCTCTCTAGACCTAGAAACTGGTCTACCTCTACCTAGATAACTACTAGTCAGACTAGCAGTGCGTCAATATCAAGCTCCTCCTCTGTAGCATCTCTATGTAAATAGGGATCCTGTCCCCTGATGTCCATGTCTGCCTACTCATCTTATGCCTGTACATCTGGCATCTCCACATCTGGCTCATCCTATCTGCCACCCTATACCACATCAACCTGGGCCAATAGAATGTATGCCTCATCCTGTGCCTGCCCCTGTGCCTGTGCCTGTACTGCAGCAACTGGTATCTGTACTATAGTAACTGGTCTCTGTACTTGAGTGACTGGTACATGTAATGGTGCTCCTATAGCTGGCTGTGCTAGAGGCTGTCTCTGTCCCTGTCCCCTCTACCTCACTCCACCTCCCCTCATCCGTGGGCCAACTCTCCCTCCATCTCCACCACCATCTCCACCACCTCCATCTCCACCTCCATCTCCACCTCCATCTCCTCCTCCATCTCCTCCTCTCCCTCATCCCCTCCTATCTCAACCTCACCGCCTCCCCCGATGTCTATCTGTTGGATCTCTCTTTGGAGGTCTCGCTGTTGGATCCGTAATCCGTGGCACAGGATGATCTCTCAAAAATTGCTCTAAATCCGCAGTCATCCCAGGGTCAACCACTATCTGTCTCATGGACCATGCCTGGAATGGTGCATCCAAAAACTTTTGCCGCGCAACATCAAATGATGCCATGGGCCCCCAATCTTGTCTCTCCTGATGTGTCCATGCAAACTCAGTCACTCCCTGAGGCATACCCTGTATCCTACCAAACTATCACAGAACCCAGCTAACCAGTTGTCTCTCAATAATAAAGGGTGTCCGCCCTATCAGCCATCGCGCCTCAAAACAAAAACCAAGCTGCTGCTCATCATCCCATGGCTCACACCCTAAGTAGGGTCTCCATGTCACTATGTCTAGTGTATCAAAAGTGTAGCACCAAAAATCTAAATGTCCCAGTTTTTCCTGAGACAAAACTGAGGAGTACAAATGAATATAGGGCTGTCCTGCACCCTGAAATCTAATAGCCAATGGTCTAGTCACTGCAATATGCTCCCATGCCCAAACATGGAGCAGTGTCACCCTTGCTAATAGAGATGCACTCCTGTGGTACACCACCTGATGTAAATCATGGTATAAGTGTGCTAATAAACACACCCCCCAAGTAAATCAGGTCCCCTCCATCACCCGTTGTAATGTACGGCCCCACCCAACTGCAAATCCATGTGACCTCCGATCAGGGCATACGAATACCCCAATCACACCTGCTAGAACCACTGGAAGAGGGTCATATAAGTCAACCATATCCTCCCATCTAATCTCCCCATCCTCTATCTCATTATCCCCAAAGACGGCTCTGCAATTTGTGACTCCGCCGTGTCAATCATACTGCACTAACTCTCCTGTGATGGGAAGCCGGAGGATGCGATATACATCCTCTAGTGTCACTGTCATCTCCCCTATCAGAAGATGGAAAGTACTCATCTTCGAGTGTCATCTCTCAGCTAATGCGGTCATCATGCTCAGATTCACCCAAATCTCAAGCGTGTAAATCACAAAGTAAAGTCCTGATGCTCCTATCACCAGTCTCTCTCTCTCCAATAATGCTGGTCTTAGGTTCTGTGTGACAGGATATCTCTCCCGTGACATCAGAACATCTGTGATATCCTCCTATTCAAGTCAACAACAATCAACCTATCAGATTTTGATAAACTGATCTATCAATCTATCTATCCTATCATATCAATTTCAAACATGTTTATCACGTGTTTTAATAGATGATTCTATCAATTGTCTATTTCAGACTGGCTAACTAGCAAACATGCTACAATGTTGCCAATCTTGATCAAATCAATCACAATCAATGGCCGATAGATCAAATCAGCTTATCGACATCAAGTTTGACCTAATTGACTATCTATTATGACCAACTTCTACCACCTAAACATATGCGCAGCATTGAAACATGTGTCTGCAACTTTCTTTCACATTTGCACAAGTTTTTATCGATGCGCAGTCTTCTTCCATATTTGCACAACATTTACCGACATTTGCGCAGCTTTAAACGTATGCGCTATTTTATTGATCATTTGCGTAGCTTTTCATAACACATGCGCAACAAGTACCTATGCGCACTTTTAATTCATGCTTGCACAGCACTACTAATATCCTACTATGAATGCACAAATATTCATCATGAATGCGCAGTACAATTGGGTTTCTGCGCATATGTCACAAGTTGCTGCACATTGATGCGGTGCAACTGCGCATTTATTTTCCGCTACGAAAACTAAAATTTTCTAAGCTAATTCTATCATTTGATCTACCCCAAACATGGTAAAATTCTACATTCACATACATCAAATCATAGAATTACAAAGCAGGATTGAGTCACCTACTAGTTCACCTAAATTGGGTGGTCGCTGGAAGCGTCTGACTCTCTCGAAGCGGTGATCTGACAAGGGGAATGACATCATGGCAGCTTTGCTCTTCTCTCTCTTGCGCTCTAATCTCCATGTGACAAGTGTGCACAATGAGCCTATTGTGGACCCCTTCACCGTATTTATAGATTGTGGACCCGATGTGCTTGGTGTGTGGACCCTACCTGACGTTTTTCTTCCATTCTACCCCATTTTCCTCCATGTTTTCTACTGTTCATTCGTGAGATTGATTGAACAACCCCATAAAAAAAAACACACACACAATTTATTTTTACAAAATTCACATAACTTTTTTTGTCAATCAATCTCTCGAGGGGGCATGCATAGGTCATCTGAGACATTGTCTGGGGCAGGGGCAAAAATGCTTGATTTTTCTTTGAAACAATGTGACCAGCACATTATTTCAGAGAGGGGCAAAATGTATACACCTAAAAATAGCTTCATTAATTAATTAAATATTTATTATTTAATTACTATTGACTTGACAAATTAATTAAATATTTTATTATTTAATTAATAATTATTTTTTCTATTTATTAAGTAAATTATTCAATTTATTTAATAAATTCACTATAGTCTAATTCTATATCCTAAGTCTTCTAAATAGTCTATTAAAGTGATTTAATTAAATACACAATCACCTAAATATGACTAATTCCCTTAGTCCACTTCATCCACCTAGTCACCTAACACATCACCTTGGCTAAGATAAATAATTATTATTAATTATTTATTCATATTTATCCTCACCCACACATGTCCCATTCTTAAGGGCTATGTGGCCTCATAGGACTTGGTCTCATGACCACTTGTCCTCTCAACAACCAAGTCAAGAGACATTCCCTATTCCTAAGGGGCTTCTCAAGCCACCTCTAAGGGTCAAGGGTGACTCATAGGACACTTGTGCAAAGAGTCCTCATGAGGAAAAGGTCTCTCCCTCTTTCTCTCTTTGGTCTTTGTGAGACACTTGACATGTGTCTTTCCCTTCCACCTTCTTCTCCTCTATGTCAATGTGAGAGGAACATCATCCTTATTCTTTCTCTCACATTCCAACTACATCCCCCTTTCTCTCAACTCCTTCAACCAAGTCAATTCTAGCCCTAGGATCTTCCACCTTTCATTCTCAACCGTAGGATTCTGCCACCTAGGCCTAGATCCTCCAAAACTCTATAAAAGGAGCCTCATTTTCCATTTGAAAGCTAATAGGTATTTTTGAGAATAAGCATTCAAGCATCCAAGCATTCAAGCAATCAAGCAACCAAGCATCCATATTATCATCCCATCATTTTCATTTCATCCACCATATTTGCATAATCAAGTTTTAGTTGTGCACTCATTTCATTCAATCTCCACACTTTGGAATTATCTTGGGAAAGAGCTTCATTTGGAAATCTGAGAGCTCAACATCTTCAAGAAATCAAGGCTAGGAGGACAATGGAGACAAGCTACATTTGTAGGTGAAGGTAAATTGTTAATTTGGTTTCATTTGTTATTGCATTCTTCATTGTAGTTTTCTTATTAGATAGATTTATTAACCTTTAATTAGTTAATTCATCATTTAGAATAGTATCCAACTAATTTGCATACACCCTTATCCATCCTTAGTTCCCAAAATGAAGTCTGAATGGTGGAATCACATTTTTTCCAAGGAAAACACATCAATTTTAGGTTTTGATGATCTGTTTCTTTTGGTTTCTTTATTAGCAACTCTGATATTTATAACAATGATGTACTAGCTGATTGTAGCACACATCGGTAAATGTCCTGTCAAGATTTACCTTTCATGTGAATTGTTTGTCACTATTGTTCCTCTTAGCTTTGTATTGCACTTCAATGTGCCTCTAGTTGTTATAGGTATTGCATAGAAAATATGAATTTTTACCATTAATGAATCTACTCCTTTCAGCTTTAAATATTGATGCTCTATTTTTTAAAGCAATATGCAATGTCATAATTATATTTGAAGCTTTGACTATGGTTATTATTGCTTTGTTTTCCTTGATGTCACATAAATATGTTTTTTTGAGAATCATTTCTAAGGTTTATTCTTCTTTACGTCTTGTACTCATGATTTAGCATTGATTTTTGTTGTCCTCATCATTATTGTATGCACCTATACCTACATATGACACAACTCATTAATTAAAACATGCAATTTTAACATGCTTTTTCTTTTTTATGCCTTTTCACTTTCTGCTTTGATTTGGTGATGTGGACAATAATATGTCGGTATGGTAGTCATTTTTTAGAGATAGGGCCTAGACCCTCATTTCTTTGTCTATAGACTGACACCACTTTTAACAACTCTTGCAAGTACCATGAAGACACGAAGCCTCCTCCTGGAGCCAACTAAATAAGAATGCAACCATGATCCATCATCATGCTCGGCCAATGACGGATCCTCTCTTTCTTTAAATCTTGACTTCTATACTTGTATTTTATTTTCTACATTTTTTTTGTAGCTAATCCATGGCTTGTATGGCTCCATTTCTATTTATGTATCTTCTTTTGTAAATGAATCAAAAGAACTTTATGTTACAAAATGTACTTGCAATATTCTTTATGTAATACTTTTTCATATGAATGAAATGAAATGTTCTTTCTTTTTGCATCTCTTCATTTTAGTTTAAACACTAAACCTGAAAATTATACTTTTAAAATGAACCAAATGTACTTTTCACTTTATTAATCAGTTACATCCTAGCTTTGCCAATTTTAGTTGGATGCAAAAATTGGTAACAAGTCCTAAAAGTCATCATTGTTCATCATTATCAAATAACCCCATATCATAAGTAACAATACATTTTTGACAACAAGCATGGTTCTTTAAAATGAACATAGCCACAAGGCACCAATCAGCAAACTCACCCACACCAATAATAAAATTTGTTCAAATGTATGTAATAGCATACATTTGAATGAATAATTTTAAAAAAAGAATTGCACAGTTTCGTCACAATTTTGATGAACATGAACTAATGAACCACTAAAAATTTTGACAAATTTGTATGTACAATGATATTTTCATCGTAATGGCATGCTCCACATTGTCGCAATTGTGACAAAAGTTTTCATCAATGTTCTAATGAAAACTGGTTTCATTAACTATGTCATTGTCAAACAATACTTGGTCATAATTTTGATGAATTTATGTTTGTCAAAATTGTGACAAAATGCTAGAGACAAAATTTGTATGTGCATTTCGTTAGTAATCCAACAAAAGTTTGTTGATATTCTAACAAATATTCATTGGAATTCGGAGTCAAATACAATAGTGAATCCGCAAACTTTCTAAAACATGTGATTGAAACTTTTGGAGAATCTAATAATGCAAGTAAACTTTTTGAGCCGTATCCATTGAAGCACGCGTAAAGAACTTTGAAACCTACAAGCTTCAAAAAGTGTTAAAAACACCACAATTGTTAGTTTCAAAACCATGACATGGGTCCAACTTGTTGGAAATATAGATGGAGTAACTGAGAGGGGGAGGTGAATCAGTTAACAACAAAACTATTATCACAGATCCCTCAGATGTCTTATTAATTCATTTACTGCTGTCACTCGATAAACATACAGAGAAATGTTCAAACTCGGTTATTGCAGTGAGTATTAATTATAACTGTTCTTAAGCATTCATCAATGATTAACATGCATGCATAAAGAAAATAACATGAACACAAGAGACACCAGATTTAATGTGGAAACCCAATATGGGAAAAACCACCAATGTAACTAGTTACTATTTTTCACTATTCTGAAGTGATGCCCTGTTAGGAGCCAACTTGGTAAAAGGTTACAAAACACACTGTTAGGTGTGACCTTGTTAGAGGATTTAATCACCCTGTTAGGAGTGGCCTTGTAAGAGGTCTTGAAATAATTCAATAGAACTATCACCTTGTTAGAGGATTTACAAAATGGCTGCTAAACCAACTCGGTTAAGAGATTTTGAAATCACTGCTACAATGGTAAGAAAGTAACAATGAAATGACCTAAATAATGATGCAACTAAATTTTTGATTACAGATCTTTGTTCTGCTTCACTAGATCCTTCTTGATCAAAAAAACCTTTGCTGCTCCTCAAGGATATCTAACCATCCTTCAAAATTCGCACACACCTTCCTTCAAAATGATTTGCATGTTCGCTCACAAACTTCCACACTTGCACATTATTCTTCCCACACTGAATTCACCACTTGACCTTCTATATATACCATTCAGATTGTCAAGTCGGCACTAATAATCATTACAAACATTAACACTCATTACAACATTCGGCTGGAATTAACAAACTTTATTTCTCAAATTAACAAAATCCTTTATTGGGCCGACCTTGCTCGCTAAACACAAATCCTGAAAAGATTTCCTTTGGTGATCAAGTGAACTCGATAAACACTAACTTTCCTTCAATAACCATGGAAGCTCGGTTAACACTATTTTCTACCATACTTTCCTTTGATGCCTGAGAGATCTCGGTAGACACCGAAAACTACCTTGCTGACTAACTGAGCTCGGTAGACACACAGAACTACTTATTGATATGACATTTGTGTGACATCAAAGACAACACACAATTAGACAATTGTATCCAACAATATCCCTCAAACAATTGTATCCAACAATCTCCCTCTTTGGCATTGATGGCAACACAACATGTCATAGCACAATGAAATTTCACAGAAAACATAGAATAAGGAACATATCCTTAGCTTCATTCTGATTCTCATCTTAGTCAGCAAACTTCTCTCTCTGACTAAAAACTCTCCCTCTTAACTTCTCAAATTCTCCTTCTTAGAAATTTCATGAAATGATAGCAAACTCTCCCTCTTTGACAACACATGCCAAAGACAACTCACACACTACCGGTGAATACCAATGTACCTTAAGTGTTGATTCATATGCAATGATTCTTTGACTATGCTACATCAACTGACTGATCTTCAACATGCTCTGGTTGATGCATCACTAAAACTTTATTTAGTCAACTTCGGATAGGGGAATGACCCATAACTTACCTCTTAGATACAAAAATGCATCCTTAGGTAGTGGCTTGCTAAATATATCTACAATCTGTTCTTTTGTATGAACATATTCCAATCTGATTTCCTTGTCCTACACCAATTCTCTGACAAAGTGATAGTTTATAGCAATGTGCTTGGTTTTGGAATGCATTACTGCATTCTTTGAAATATTTATTGCACTTGTATTATCACAAAACATAACAACTGGTTCTTTGATCTCATCAAATTCTTCATAGCTGAGAGTTGATGCAATGTCTATCATCATGGTGTTATGGTTCTTCTTCTCTACAATGTCTTCAACATATAATGTGCCAGTAGGAGCTATATATTCTTCATCAAGATATTTGCATCCTGAATCACCAATGGAAGCCAGATGAAGTCTCGTGAGACCTTGCCATGCTGAAAAGTTATCTCTGTCAAGCCTTGGAATTTCTCTCTTGTAAGACATCCTGATCTTTAGCTTAGGTCCTTGAAACCCTTCCTGCAAGCACCAAAAGCTCTGATACCAATTGTTGGAAATATAGATGGAGTAACTGAGAGGGGGGGTGAATCAGTTAACCACAAAACTATTATCACAGATCCCTTAGATGTCTTATTAATTCATTTACTATTGTCACTCAGTAAACATACAGAGAAATGCTGAAACTCGGTTATTGCAGTGAGTATTAATTATAACTATTCTTAAGCATTCATCATTGATTAACATGCATGCATAAAGAAAATAACATGAACACAAGAGACACCAGATTTAATGTGGAAACCCAATATGGGAAAAACCACCAATGTAACTAGTTACTCTTTTTCACTCTTCTGAAGTGATGCCCTATTAGGTGCCAACCCGGTAAAAGGTTACAAAACACACTGTTAGGTGTGACCTTGTTAGAGGATTCAATAACCCTGTTAGGAGTGGCCTTGTAAGAGGTCTTGAAATAATTCAATAGAACTGTCACCTTGTTAGAGGATTTACAAAATGGCTGTTAAACCAACTCGGTTAAGTGATTTTGAAATCACTGCTACAATGGTAAGAAAGTAACAATGAAATGACCTGAATAATGATGCAACTGAATTGCTGATTATAGATCTGTGTTATGCTTCACTAGATCCTTCATGATCAAATAAATCTTTGCTACTCCTCAAGGATATCTAACCATCCTTCAAAATTCGCACACACCTTCCTTCAAAATGATTTGCATGTTCACTCACAAACTTCCACACTTGCACATTATTCTTCCCACACTGAATTCACCACTTGACCTTCTATATATACCATTCAGATTGTCAAGTCGGCACTAATAATCATTACAAACATTAACACTCATTACAATAGTCGGCTGGAATAAACAAACTTTATTTCTCAAATTAACAAAATCCTTTATTGGGCTGACCTTTCTCGGTAAACACTAATCCTGAAAAGATTTCCTTTGGTGACCGAGTGAACTCGTTAAACACTAACTTTCCTTCGATAACCATGGAAGCTCGATTAACACTATTTTCTGCCATACTTTCCTTTGATGCCCGAGAGATCTCGGTAGACACCCAAAACTGCCTTGCTAATCGACTGAGCTCGGTAGACACACAGAATTGCTTATTGATATGACATTTGTGTGACATCAAAGACAACACACAATTAGACAATTGTATCCAACAATATCCCTCAGACAATTGTATCCAACAATCTCCCTCTTTGGCATTGATGGCAACACAACATGTCATAGCACAATGAAATTTCACAGAAAACATAGAATAAGGAACATATCCTTAGCTTCATTCTGATTCTCATCTTAGTCAACAAACTTCTCTCTCTGACTGAAAACTCTCCCTCTTAACTTCTCAAATTATCCTTCTTAGAAATTTCTTGAAATGACAGCAAACTCTCCCTCTTTGACAACACATGCCAAAGACAACTCACACACTACCGGTGAATACCAATGTACCTTAAGTGTTGATTCATATGCAATGATTCTTTGACTATGCTGCATCAACTGACTGATCTTCAACATGCTCTGGTTGATACATCACTAAAACTTTATTTAGTCAACTTCGGATAGGGGAATGACCCATAACTTACCTCTTAGATACAAAAATGTATCCTTAGGTAGTGGCTTGCTGAATATATCTACAATCTATTCTTTTGTATGAACATATTCCAATCTAATTTCCTTGTCTTGCACCAATTCTCTGACAAAGTGATATTTTATAGCAATGTGCTTGGTTTTGGAATGCATTACTAAATTCTTTGAAATATTTATTGCACTTGTATTATCACAAAACATAACAATTGGTTCTTTGATCTCATCAAATTCTTCATAGCTAAGAGCTGATGCAATGTCTATCATCACGGTGTTATGGTTCTTTTTCTCACAATGTCTTCAACAGATGATGTGCCAGTAGGAGCTGTATATTCTTCATCAAGATATTTGCATCCTGAATCACCAATGGAAGCCAGATGAAGTCTCCTGAGACCTTGCCATGCTGAAAAGTTATCTCTGTCAAGCCTTGGAATTTCTCTCTTGTAAGACATCCTGATCTTTAGCTTAGGTCCTTGAAACCCTTACTGCAAGCACCAAAAGCTCTGATACCAATTGTTGGAAATATAGATGGAGTAACTGAGAGGGGGGGTGAATCAGTTAACCACAAAACTATTATCACAAGTCCCTTAGATGTCTTATTAATTCATTTACTACTGTCACTCGGTAAACATACAGAGAAATGCTGAAACTCGGTTATTGCAGTGAGTATTAATTATAACTGTTCTTAAGCATTCATCAGTGAGTAACATGCATGCATAAATAAAATAACATGAACACAAGAGACACCAGATTTAACGTCGAAACACAATATGGGAAAAACCACCAATGTAACTAGTTACTATTTTTCACTCTTCTGAAGTGATGCCCTGTTAGGAGCCAACCCAGTAAAAGGTTACAAAAAACATTGTTAGGTGTGACCTTGTTAGAGGATTTAATCACCCTGTTAGGAGTGGCCTTGTAAGAGGTCTTGAAATAATTCAATAGAACTGTCACCTTGTTAGAGAATTTACAAAATGGCTGTTAAACCAACTCGGTTAAGAAATTTTGAAATCACTGCTACAATGGTAAGAAAGTAACAATGAAATGACCTGAATAATGATGCAACTGAATTGCTGATTATAGATCTCTGTTCTGCTTCACTAGATCCTTCCTAATCAAATAAATCTTTGCTGCTCCTCAAGGATATCTAACCATCTTTCAAAATTCACACACACCTTCCTTCAAAATGATTTGCATGTTCGCTCACTAACTTCCACACTTGCACATTATTCTTCCCACACTAAATTCACCACTTGACCTTCTATATATACCATTCAGATTGTCAAGTCGGCACTAATAATCATTACAAACATTAACACTCATTACAATAGTCGGCTGGAATAAACAAACTTTATTTCTCAAATTAACAAAATCCTTTATTGGGTCGACCTTGCTCGGTAAACACTAATCCTGAAAAGATTTCCTTTGGTGACCGAGTGAACTCGGTAAACACTAACTTTCCTTCGATAACCATGGAAGCTCGGTTAACACTATTTTCTGCCATACTTTCCTTTGACGCCTGAGAGATCTTGGTAGACACCCAAAACCGCCTTGCTGACCGACTAAGCTTGGTAGACACACAGAACTGCTTATTGATATGACATTTGTGTGACATCAAAGACAACACACAATTAGACAATTGTATCCAACAATCTCCCTCAGACAATTGTATCCAACACAACTGTGCATGCCAAAATGTGTGGCTACAAAATGTGTACCAATAGAATGCAAATATCTAATAAAAATACTCAGAACATAAGTTCAAAATAATATACATGATTAGACAAAAAGAAGCAGTAAATAACAAGAAAGAAAAGTAATAATAAACCTTGTTGTAGCCTCTTTATTACAATGATTTGTCCAAGATAGTATGATGGTATGTGTGCTCAGGATTTTGATAGCGTAATAGTAATAGGATGCTCCATTATTGCTCAAGCCATCAAGATAGACCTAATAAATGGATTCAAAATTTGCACAAGATATGGAGACCTGTGCAAAATGCATAAGTTGAACTTGCATAATGAGGATTAATGAATGAAATGAGAGATATTTTTGCTTATGTGTTGAGGAAGTTAGAGCTTTTGTGCACTAATGGGAGGTAGTTGAAGGAATTTGAAGGGACTTTCAATAAATGGCCTTTATGTCTCAAAAACCCTAGGTTAAATGCATTCATGAAGGGCTTTAATGGAATTTAATTGAGATTTGGAGGGAAAGTCACAAGTTTGACTTTTCATTCCCTAATCCTTATGGTTAAGAATGTGCACATGTTTAGTGAGGACTTAAGCTTGAGTGACTTAGTTAATTAGAAGGCAAGTGGATGGGTTAGGAAAGAGCTAGTGGATGGAGGTTAATTGAAGGGAGTTAATTAGGCAAATAGGATATTTACCTAATTAAAGAGAGGTTTGTAATCACCTAAAATTGGGCTAATAGAACCTAAGACCCTATTTTCCCTAATTCGGGATAAACTCCTAATTGTGTTAATTTGATTCTTGATTATTAACATAATTCATTAAATTCAATAAAATCATTAAATATCATAATTCAAGTATTTATCATCAAATAATCAAGAAAAAACACTTTGATTACTTCTAAGCCTAATTAATTAAATCAAACCCATTAAATTCATGGCTAGAGTAATTAATTAAAAGAAATTAATAAATTAACTCTAAAATGACATGTCACCTTAAAGGGGACAACAAAGACACCTCAAGCCAATGAGAGATAATCACATGGATCAAGCTTAGATGCATCTCAACCACTCCTCGTGGATGCATCTTGACCGTTCAAATTCTCAAAGTTCTATAAAAGAGAAATTTTCAAATCTTCAATAGCTCCTAACTCTTTGATTTTTGCTAATAGATAATTTGAATTCATGCTTTCATATGTTCATTTGATTTCCTAGCTAATTAAATAACATTTCAATTTGGCTAAGAGTAATGAATTGATGAGTCTGTTGGCACCTAAAAAATTCAGGGCCAAATATATACAAAACTATCACGGAAGTAGTTGGGGGAGAACTGTTGTGTGTTCGCATGGATTCTTTTAGCTCTATGTGATCATGCGACCAGCTGATGCAGATGGAGAGGAGGAAACCGGGCTTTCAGAGAAATTTGAGAGGTTTCCAAGCTTTGAGTGGAAACCAGTTTTCAGAGGGAAAAGGTAACCTCCCTTCATTCTTCAGAAGCAATCGAGGGTCTTCAAGAACAAACATCCAAGGGTTTACACAAAAAGATGGTATGGCTCAGAGGTTCAGGGGATTTCACAACTAGGAGAGAAAAGGGAACAAAACTGATGACAGGAAAAGGTTTATCCAAGGAAATCAACCTCACCCAAGAAAGATTCATAGCACAGCTCATTGGTCTGATGGATATCAATGCAACAAGGCCTTAAATCGTGCCTTACCCAACAAAAGGCTACTCTTTAAATTTTCAAAAAATGGGTTAGGCCCTACATCTCAGAAGATCAAAAGTTTGAATCCAAACCTAATCCCCATTTTTCCAACATCCTCTAGAGGCATTCCATATAATCCTCCTCTTCCCAAAAAATCATGGATGGACATTCATTGGAGGATACACAAAAAGAGATTAGCTCTCTTAGGCCCAAACAGAATATCTTTTCAATCTCATTCCAACAAGGGTTTTCCCAAGATTTGGAATCCAGTCCTGACGGAAGACATTCAAAGCAAAATCATCAAAACTTCTAATCAGCAAGGCTTACTAGGCGCGGGGGATGATCCTTCTCGGAAACATATTGCATTCATGCCTCCTTCTCACAGCTTGGAATCATAAAAAATGGACTAGGTACCATCTATTACTTTCTCAGAAGACACCCTCAAACAAAGAAATCTATTTTTTTTACATCAGGGTATTATATGCAAGTTCTAGGATATTAAGGTGTCATACAATGAATTTAAGATTTGGGTCTCGAGCAACTGGGAAAATTTCTCCCAGATAGAAACACTAGATAATGAAACAGGATATTTCATGGTACTCTTTAAAGAAAAAACAAAGAGGGACTTCATATTTAGGCAAAAAGGATGGTTTTTCAAAAACAAAGGTTTACATATGCAACAATGGTCTCCTAATTTTAATAGCGCCAAAAAACACCATCAAGTTTGTACCAATGTGGATTAATTTATTGAACCTTCCATTTGAAAACAAAACATCAGAAATCATACAGATTACTGGCAACAAAGTGGGCATTTACTTATCTCATCTTTTTGATAAACCCTCGGCCTCTACTTGGATCTGTCTTTTAATGAATGTGGAAAAGGAATTTCCTAACTCCATTAAGCTCATCTCCAAGTACGGGATTTGGATTCAGATGATCTCTTATGCTTCTAATAAAACAATAATACTAGATAAAGTATCCTTGGTAGAAGCTAATTCTTCAATTCACCAGAGTATTCAGATAATGCCATCATCTAAGCACTTCTCTCATATTCATCATCAAGATAATTTCTGCGAGAATTTGAAAATCTTTCTATGGTTGCTATTCAGCAAAATCAATATGTTTAAAAGAAAAATTGGGGGTCCCCAAACATTTCTTCTGTCCCAACCCCTACATGAAGAAACTACAATCTCTGATCTAGATGAATCAAAGACACCTCAGGCTATAGGGAATATCCCCTCAAGACTTTCAGAGAACAGAGGACAGCAGGTATTGCCAAAGGGAAAATACTGGCTAAATATGAAAGCTTTCAAAGAGATTTTTGGTAAATCCAGGAGCTCAGTTAAGCCTTTACTGATCTCCCATCTGCAGCCAACATCTATCTGGCCCCAAAATTTAATTATGACATGGTAGAGCATTACATCTCCTTCTGGTTCAAACAAGTTCAAAAGGAATTGCTAGAAGAAATTGCTGAACAAGTTCTTCATGAAGATCATCCTCTGAGCTCCACAAAGGATTTGGATAGCTTTTCAATAAAATCAACTCTCAGGGTAGAGGATTCTGAAATTCCTAATCAAGAATATGATCATTGTCAAGATTCCCTCCTCCCCAAAAAGGATCTGGTCAACACCTCAATAGATTCAACTCTTAGGAAGGAGGCTTCCGGAAAGCTAAATCAAGAATATGATAATAATCAAGATCCCCTCAAGATTGAGGATGATATTTTAAAAATAAGGCTTTGTGATCTCAGGGAGTCTGCAAAGGCTAAAAATTGTTCTCCTTCCCCATCCCCTTCTTTGAAAGCATCAGAGGACCATAAAATTTCTCCCAACTTGGGTTGCAGGAAATCTTCAAGGATCATAAATAAAGGGAAAAAGGATTCACATATAGATCCATTACTAGAGTTACCATACTCATTAGCTAAAAACAAAATGAAAGGAGGCTTAATTTCCCTCAAACCTTTGAAGTAGAAAATCATCCATAAAAATTCCTCCTCAGTGCTCTTTAGATGCATAGAAGAACCTATATCATCTAGACTTCAAGTTGTCTATGATCTTTTTGGATGTGCACTGGCCGACCAGCATTCAGCTAACTCCTTGTCTTCCACCGTGGTGGAAAAAATGCTTGAAGATGACTACATAGAAGATGAAGAAATATTGATGGACATAGATTCTCAAGAGGATACCTCAGAGATCAATTCTAGTTCTTTGGAGTCAGCAGGGGTCAAGACTAAGGAGTCTTGTACTAAAAAGACTTCAGAACATCCCAATTTCTCATTAGGCTTAATGAAAATTGATCACAAAGTTGCTCTAGACTATGGTTCAGTGAAAAAGAAAGGCAGGGGCAGGAAATCAGCAACCACTCTAAGAGATGAAACTGGGGAAGAACATGATCAAGCCAAAATCACAACATATCTAAATGTAGGGAAGGGGAAGTTCCTTCCCAAGTCTCAATGAGACTCTTATCCTGGAACGTTAGGGGCCTAAATGCCCCTAACAAACAGTGGTTGGCTAAATGCTACATATGGTCATCCAAAGCAGATGTCATTTTTCTTCAAGAGACTAAAATGAATAAGGATCAACTTGTCTCTTTTCTCCTGACCTTAGGTGATTGGAAAGCCTCAGTGGTTGAAGCAACAAGTTCTTCAGGAGGAATGGAAATTTTATGGAATCCAAGATCTTCTCATTATTCTCATATCTCAGACTCTATGAACTGGATAGGTGGTAAAATTCTTAGTACATAATCAAATCTAAGTATATTTGTAATCAACGTTTATGGACCCATTTTCAGAAAAAGGAAAATGGAGATTTGGGAGGAAATTAGCAATTGGTTTCTTTTATGGCATGTAGGGAATTTTATTGTGGGTGGAGACTTCAATGCTATCATACATGCATCAGAAAAATAGGGTGGATCTCAAAGACCTTCTCAATCTCAAGAAAAATTTCAGGACTGGCTTCAAAGAGATGATCTCGTGGAAATTGATTTAGATAATGGAGCTTTTACATGGTCCAACAGAAGAATCAGTTTTGATAATATTTCACAAAAGTTGGATAGGTTCCTCTTTAAAGGAGATATCACCTCCTTTCCTTTTGATTTAAAAGCTTCTATTTTTCCCTCTTCAGGCTCTGATCACTTTCCCATTTGTCTAAACATTGTTGAAGAGGACAAATCCCACAAATGCTCTTTCAAATTTGAGAACATGTGGCTCAAAGAAGAAAATTTCACAGATATGATCAAAGATTGGTGGTCAGAGGTTAAGGTTGAAGGTTCCAAACTTTTATGTTTTGTAACAAAACTTAAATTCATCAAGCAAAATCTTCTAATTTGGAACAGAACCCACTTCAAGAATATATTTTCATCCAAGGAAGATATTGAACTAAAGCTTTCAGACTTAAATAATAATATTATGCAAAATGGGATGAATCAGGAATTATACATGGCTGAGAAAGATTTACTCAAGGATTTGGAAGATGTTCTCAGCAAAGAGGAATTTTTTTGGAAATAGAAATGAAGGGAAAATTGGTTAGCAGCAGGAGATAAAAACACCAAATTCTTTCACCCCAGCACTAAGTGTCGTAGAAACACAAACAGGATCCTTCAAATTGCCAACTCTGAGGGATCCATCTTGTCAGATCAAAAAGAGATTCAGAAGGAAATTGTCTTATTTTTCTCAAAACTATTGAATAATTCAGATAGCTTCCCTCTTAAATGTCAACAAGAGTTACTATGTAACATTCCTAAAATCTTATCGGATATTGATAACCAAAATCTAATGAAAGAATTCTCGGAGGAAGAAATCTTGAAAACTTTATCACAAATGGCCCCAGATAAAGCCTCAGGCCTGGATGGCTTTCCTCCTTGTTTTTTCTTACATTGCTGGAATGTGTTTGGGAAGGAATTCATAGGGGCCTTGGAAGTAGCTAGATCTTCAGGTAGATTCCTAACTAAAATCAATAACACTTTTATTTCTCTCATTCCTAAAAAAGAAAATGCTAATTCTTTAGATGAATTCAGACCCATTGCATTATGTAACACCATTTATAAGGTCTTATCAAAATCTCTTGCAAATAGACTAAAGTTAATCTTAGGAAAAATTATTGGAGAAGAGCAAACCAGATTTGTTCCAGGTAGATCTATATTTGATGGTATCATTATTGCACAAGAGACTATTCATTCTATACAACATTCCAAAAAATCTAGTATGATCATTAAGCTGGATATTAAGAAAGCCTATGACAAAGTTAATTGGAGATTCTTATCTAAATGTATGGAAGGTTTCAGTTTTTCTAAGGCTTGGATAAATCTGATCTTCCATTGTATATCTTCTCCAAAATATTCCATCTTGATAAATGGTTCCCCTCAAGGTTTTTTTGGAGGTTCAAATGGTATTAGACAAGGGGATCCCCTATCCCCCTTTTTGTATATCATCATGGCAGAAGCTTTGGGTCGCAGCATTATTAATCTTCAACTTCAAGGTGGTATTAAAGGGATTGCAGTCACTTCTTCAATTTGTCTGGTCACTCACCAGTAGTTTGTAGATGATACTCTTCTTTTTGGTTATGGTTTTGTCGGGGAAGCCAGTCAATTCAAGGAAATTTTGCATAAATATGCTCTAGCTTCAGGTCAGGCAGTAAACAAATACAAATCGGTCATCTTTTTCTTTCACACAAAAAAGAGAGTGCAACTAAAAATTGAGTCCTTATTGGCATTTAAAGTAGCATTTCTTCCTTGCTCATATCTGGGGATTCCCATAGATAAAAACCTTAGAACAATAGGAGTTTGGAAACCAATCAATGAAAGGATGGACTAGAAAATGGTTAGTTGGAAAACTAAATGGTTATCATGGGTGGGTAGGATTTTCATGATTAAAGCTACACTGTCAGCGATACCTATTTACCTTTTGTCTTGCCTCTCTTTGTCCTCAGCTAGTTATATGGATATAGTTAAGAAGCTTAGGGATTTCTTCTGGCAAGGATGTGATCAGAACAGGAAATTGAAGCTCATTTCTTGGGAGAACATTTGTAAACCTACATCAGCTAGAGGAACGGGAATCAAAAACCAAATGTGGCAGAATCTAGCTTTGGGAGCGAAATTGTATTGGAAATTGATAAAAAATCAGGATTATAAGTGGGTCAGAATTCTCAAAGGCAAATATCTGGGCTCGGGAGTGGGTCATGAGGTATTTCGCATCAAAAATTTTCCTAGAGGATCAAGGATTTGGAATTTTATTTCAAAGTCCAGACACATTGTGGACTTGAATCTCTCTTGGAATGTCAGAAATGGTAACTCGGCCAGATTTTGGGAGGACTCTTGGGGAGGGTACCCAATCATGCAATCTATTCCAAGTCTTAATCAAATTATTCAGCTCTGCCAATCGGCTTGGGGTCCTCTACTCAAAGATTACATTCTCCCATCTCCCTCTTCTAATGTGGATGGTTCTTGGCATTGGAAGGACTTTTCAAGAGTGGGGGTAGATATCCAAGAATCAAATCTCTTAAAAGAAATTTTGCAAAATAGATCTTTTCTTCTCAAAAATGGGAGTGATGAGATTATATGGAATGGTTCCAAGAATGGCATTTACAAAGTGAAGGAGGGATATAAATTCTTATCAAGTCATCTTCAGAATTCTATTTCAATTTTGATTCACTTATGTTGGAATAAATTGTGCCTCCCTAAGGCAGGAGTCTTTTTGTGGGCAGCATCTCAAGGTCGTATCTTAACAGCAGATAGATTTTTAAAAATGGCCTTCTTGGGTCCATCAAGATGCTCTCTCTGTTTAAATCATGAAGAAACATACAATCACTTGTTACTCTCCTGTCCCTTTGCCATGAAATGTTGGGATTGGTTATGTTCAAAATTAAATTGGTATTCTGCTCACTCTCAAGACATTCAATCTCATCTTCTTATCTGGCCTTCACTCTTCAAAGAAAGCCTTTGTGGTAATCTTTGGACCATCTCTCCCTCCATTGTAATATGGGAAATATGGAAAGAGAGAAATAGGAGGATCTTCCAAGAGAAATCTATGGCAATTGAGAATGTATTAAATAAAATTGAAGTAGCAATAGTGGAAATCATGAATTCCCGAATCCAAACCCACACTTCTATTCATAAATTTTACACCAGTTGGGATGATAAGATGATTAAAGGCTGGCATGGTCTCAAAACATCGATTTCCATTGGTAGGGGGTATAAAGACAATCTTCAGCAAAGACTATCGTATGTTTGGAAAGCCCCTTCCCTAGGCTGGTTCAAACTTAACTTTGATGGTGCCTCGAAAGGCAATCCAAAACCATAGGGAGTAGGCTGCATCATTCATTCCTCAGAGGGACATATTATTGCTCAATTAGCTATTCCCTTGGATCCTGATACCAACAATGTGGCCGAAATTAAAGCTCTTCTTCATGGTTTAGTATTAGCCAAGGAATTAAAATTAAATAAAGTGGAAATTGAGGGAGATTCAATGATTGTGATAAATGCAATCCAAGCAAGGTCGATCACCAATTGGAAATTACAAGCATTCCTTGAAATCATCTTAAATTTGATTTCCAAATTTGAATCGATAACAGCTAATCACACATACCGTGAGGGTAATGTTAAAGCGAATGATTTGGCAAATGCTACGGTGGGAGGTATACACATCAAAACTATCTCTCCTAAAATAAGGCACATCTCCAATCAAAATTGAATTGCACACATTCCAGTGCAACGGTTATCTTTTTGGCATTAGCAATAATCCTGAGAATGGCAATTTGGTTTTATATTGATCTGTTTACGCTTCCCAGCTTTTCACTACAAAGGGGATGGTCACTTCACCATCTTCTGGGGCACTTTTGAAACAAGCCTTGTTGTGCAAGTTTTCTGCAACGAAACTACGGTGGTGTACTTTCTACTTCCAACATTGTTAGTTTTAGTAGATGGAGGTCAGCTTATCTCTGGCGGGATTTCGACGTGTTAGCAATTTGAAAAGCTAAGTTGTCATCATTTGCCTTTTTGCTTGAATTTTCATTCTCCAAAGCATATCTACAACGTACTTCTTCTTAACTACACTAAGATATTGAAGGTGAAAGAACTTCGATCTCATTAGAGGTTCAGACATTTTCCCTCTCCAAGTATTGATGGCAGTACGGGGATGGCAGGGATGAGTTGGAAATGCTCTTATCTCTGGTGATATCTTTACTAGCTTTGGAGAATGGTATATTTCCCTGTCATAGCACTTGTTGTAAACTGGGTATTTTGTCACTGCGGAGAGATGGGTTCTAGATTTTTGCATCCTTTGATTTTATGTTCTTCGTATGGTTTTGGCTTTAAAGACTATACCCAGTTGATGGTTTTTTGGAAACTGGATGTTATTAGGGGCTGAGCTATGTTGCTCCATATTTACAGCACCCCTTGTTTAGATCTTTGACTGGTTTCAGGCACTGATTTACTATGTATATCTTAAATTTTTAGCATATAAATATACATACTACTGGCTTCGGCCTTAAACGATCAAAAAAAAAAAAAAAACTTATTTTTATATTGTTTCCCTATTTTAAAAAATTAAACAATTAAAAGGGCCTTAACAATTGTTATTGTTCTATTTTATATTTATGAGCAAAACTTAAATATTTTATTTCAATGTGTTAAAAACATTTATATTTTTTTGAAATAAAAAATAATTATAAAAGAATAATAATAATGTTAGGCAAAAAGGGTGGCGATCAGGAGTTGAACACTCGACCTCTCAAGCCAACCCTTAATTACCCTAACTATCCATTCCCCCTTTACCAATTGCTCTATTCTATTCCTTGAGAATATGGGTAAGGGTGAAAAGATATAATTACATTGTTTTTACCTATAAAACTAATTGCGAGAGTAAATCTTTGGAATTTGATTTAATGTCGAGGCTTATTTTTCTTGGCCATATAATTATAAAAAAATTTAAAGGTTTTGTTTGGAGAATTAATTTATAAAAACATTATAACCAATGTTGGATTTTCAAATGATCAAATTATTTTTTGGAATCAAATGTGGATATGTATTTATGTTTGATATCATTATTATTTCAAATTTAATGTTTTTTCCCATTGTTGATTTTACAAAATATATCATTTGGGAAAGCTCATTTTTTAAAATATATTTTAATTCTCTGCATTTGATATGCCTGAGAACTTATAAAAATCTTTTGACATATTAAAACCCTAATGAAGAATGAAAATCTAATTTTTTGGATTTTATGTTCAGGAAAGGATTTTATTACACAGGGATTTGATTATTCAAATATTTGCTAAGTGACAAAGTACTTTACAAAATGAAAGTGGAGGAGAGATTTTTTTCAAAAACTTTAGCAGAACATTGATTTATTAATTCTTTAATCATTTGGGACAGTTATACATTTGTAATTTTATTATTAAGTGTTCAGTTGTTGATTAGGTTTTAGTTTTGAACAGACGCATTGGTCTGAAGCGTGTATGCATCCCTAAAATTTTATAAATATGGGATACCAGGACCAATGTGAGAGATCACAGAGACATTTACAGTAGGGGTAGAATTGTTCAACAACTGCAACTATGAATTCTTATGTACCAATTTTTCAACATCAATAAAGATAAGTGCCATTTCTTTTTATTTTGTGGTTATAAGTTATATATTTTCAATTAGTCTTTCGGATATTCTATTTTATAGAGTGTTCCATTGTGTTAAATTCCCTGAATAGAGTGCTTCTTATGTTTCTGTTGGTCTCTTGAATAGAGTTAAATTCGATAGAACTAGTTGTATAATCTGATTTGAATTATACTTTAAGTGGAAGCCTTTGAAATGATGGTCTTGTCTTATTAAAGTAATTTTTTTAAAATTGTCTCCGATCGTACGTAGGATTGAAAGTTTTTCTGAGTCCATAGCCCAAGTTTTTAGAAGGCACTAATCTAATCATTATTTGAAAATTGTCATTTGGTTAATACTTTGTAGTTTGTTGATAATTTAATCATTTTTCAAAGCATTACAATTAGGATTCTTAGTGGTTATTTAGTTTTAGTTTAAGCTTTACATATTAGAAATTATCAGAAGATTTGTTATTTTCCTCTAGGGATTATTCACCACCTTGGGAGGAACTTTGTTTGTTTATGTATGCAGTTGTGCGACATAAAAAATTTGACAGTTCAAAGTAAAATTAGGCCTACCAGCCTTGGCTTGATTAAAGCCAAAATTGCAGAGGTATAAGTGGTACATCACCATTATACCTGTCAGTTGGCCAAAAGTGAATCCATCATTTTTGGCCACCAATAGAATATATGGCTAATTTGAATGAATTTGATAGTTTACTTGCATATTACTTTGAATCTCTCATTCTAACATGCATTGTCATTGTTTAGGATCATAATCTGAGAGCAATCTTAAATCCTTTTCATACTTGTGTTAGTTAAAGAGAAATAATTCAAATTCAATTTTTATTTGCTTTAATTAAATTTTCATACTAACAATTGATATAATGAATTATTGAAGTGTTGTGTTGTAGCTTTATAGGTCCACAATTCACACACACATTTATGGCGCCCACCGTAGGGATAAGCCCTGAATTTCTACCTTTTTAAATTAATTTTTGTTGTGTTTCTACCAACAGATGATGCAGAGTAAGGACAACCAAAGCTTAAATAAGCCCAACCAAATACTACAATAGAATAATAATGTTGATTCAAACCATGAACAATGGTGTCAACCAACTCTGACAAACTCCTTAATCTTGGGATGCCTGCAAGCACTGGATGTCTCTTCCAACCACTAATCTCCTAAATGAGTTTGCAAAGTCTCCAAGTGACACTCCCTCTTCCACAGGTATCAACCGGTTATAAATTGTTATAGCCTTTGGTTATAACTTCAATAGTTTCCAACAGGTCATTAAAATCTATTCTTACACCTTTGGTTATAACTTCACCAATTAACAGAACATTCACAAACACCAAATACAAAATATCTTGAATTCTACTAATCCCTGGTTTAAGCCTACAACAGGGTTCCTTCATTCACTCAGTTATTAGATTTGGGTCAAGGCCATTCTACATAGAATATACTATCTTCTAATATGTCACTCTAAATCTTCTAAATAACTTTAACCACTCTACTTTAGCACCGTCGACTGTCACAGAGACACTCTAATCTAATTGATCAAGTTAGATTAGGGTTAATCTGGAATGATCAATCAGTAGGTACTTACAGTCGATACAATCACCAAGAAGTCTTCAATGTTCCTAAGACCCTTGAATTCAACTAAGTCTTGAATCCAGACTATTCTTAGGACAATGTTGCAAGCATTTTCTTACTTCTCTAGTTAAATACATAGCATATATCTAACCTAGGGTATCAATCTTGAAGCAGAGCAACTACTTCCATAATCTGAGCATTTAGATTATTACAATACACAGCCTTCCCTTACTTCTCATCCATTGGTGTTGGTTTCCAATGGAAAAAAATAATCTCAAGTCAAGGCCCAAACTCCATGACAGAGCCGACTGAAATGTTTCCCAAACTGGTCTATTAGAGAGTTTGGAATCTCAACACAAAATTACAACAAAGATAATTTCCAAAATCTAATCAATTGAACTCCAAAAAAATGGTGCGTAAAATGAACTTGCAGTGATATTTAATCCATTTATTCACTTCACAATAGATAGTGTGTGAAAGGAAAACGTACGCATAATTTTGGTTCTTCTTCTATTCAAAGTTGCTTCCAAGATAATCATGTCCCAATCCCACGATTGGACAAGGTTTAAACAACATCAAAGTCTCCCTAACTGATCCAACCAACCCAAAACTAGTTGGGACCATTGGGAGCCAAAAGACAATAGCCAGCAACATTGCAATAAATGTTGCATTTACAACATGACAACATTCGACAAGTTTGTGACATTGCCTAACAATGTGTTATGAGATGTTTCCCAATGGATGGGAAAAAAACTCAAATCCCTACTAAGACATAAACAAAGCTGACTGAAAAAGAAAACAAAACAAACAATCCTAAAATAGAACTAAGACATAAAGTAATGGTCCAGTGGACTAACCCTTGGTTCATGAATACACCACAGGATTCTTCTCCACACAAGATGAACCAAAACCAAAAAGAGTTTCTAAACTCATCCCTTATTACATTAGGAAAAAAAACAAGAAAATAGAAAGAGGAGGCGGAGGTGCCCTACACCATGCTCCATAGGAAAAAGAAACTCAAGTCCCTTGAGTTGGAAAAGTGGACAGAGGAAAACCAGTCTTCTCAAAAGCTGCAGGGTAAGCCATCTAGCATCCTCTACTGGCCTATGTGGTGTATGTGTTTCAAGGTGTGCTCACACAAATGCTAAGAAGACCTTCCTTGTCTCATTCCAAGAATCCTACTTTCCTCTAGGATCTTAATAGGCTTATATGATCTATCTTAGACCTTGTCAAACTCTTCTCTAAGAGTTAAACTCCTTGTGCTTAACCTTGAAGGACAATCACCTTAAAGTTGCTTTAATGCTTTTCTACACTTAGAAGGCTCCAAGTGCCATTCTCACACAAAATAATGATATGATTGCAGGGGTGCCAAATACTTTTAAAACATTCAAAATTTTCCCATTTGGATCCATCTTGGTGGATCTCCAAGCCCTTTTCTATCGGGTTTAAGAACTAGCCTTAAGGAGGCCTAACTAGGCCTAGTTCCTTGTAGCCCTTGACAGGGTCTTTTCTCAATTTCCTGCCAAAACTTCTCAAAATACTTACAAAAAAATTTCCACATTCAAGTACCCTTTTTGGAATTTATTAAAGATTAAAAAGGTTTTGGGTTCCTAGGGCATCCGTACACAGGCTTCCTACAATATATGGCCAATAGGGCTAATAGGCCTAGTTTCTAGGACTTTGTTGATTACTTGTTTGAATCACAACCAAATGGATTGATAAACCCTCAATCCTTCTAACATGGCATGATATCTTCATATACCATCTAGAACTATGATTTTTCTATATTGCACTTCATTCCCTTGCATGCAATCTTCAAATTCTTCACTGTCACACCTCTAACCGGGCACACTAACCTTGCCTAGGGCATTAATATAAAAATAGAAGCTTGACTCACCCAACCTCCTACCCCTAAATATGTATAGAAAAATGGCTCCCCTAAAGAATTCATCCACCCTTAGGAAGTTCCTATGGTTAGATTTCATGGGGGAGCCATAAAAACACAAACTGGCCTGGACAGGACCAGGAAACTCCCTAAACTCTAATCAATTTATTGAAGCTACTAAACTAACTCTAATCTACTTTCTTAAAGAATGAAAAAGTCTTAAAACTATCCCAAAAACACAAATCTAACACTAAAACAAAGACTTTAATCTAAATGTATGCACTGTCACACAAGAAAGCTCGGTATCCTCACAAAACTAGAATTGCAGAGCTATTTCTCTATTCACAAACTTTCTTACAATAATCTCTATCTCGGGATTCAAGCCTAAGAGAGTCTTAGATTCCATTCTCCATCTTTTTAGGCCATGTTAGTTCATTTCCCACTCCTATCTTTTTGGGAATCCAATGTTGCCGAGTTGCATGCAACATTTGCAATAAATTGCCAATGTTGTCATGACAACTTTTGGCATCTTTTACATTCATTAGGCCAACTAGAATATAGGACCTCTATGCTATTTAGTTTGATGAAATAACACCATTAATGACCTTAAAGAATCTTCTTTACATTCCTCATGGGTTTAGGACACATTAATAACCCAAATCCCAACTTTAGACTTCTAAGCCTAAACTAACCAAAACAACTAACAATGACTAATTAGTGACCTTAGTTCTAGCACTAACTCACCTAGTCTGCATGACCTACTAAGGCATCAAAGAAAAATCACAACTCTAACTTGGCTAATGTCAGATACAAGCCAAAATGACATATAATTAGGAGGCTATCCTAGGTGCTCCTGCACCATCCTCCCCAAGTGAAAGCTTTAAATCCACCCTTGGATTGAGTAAGTTGAGGTCAATGCCCAACTTTTTGAACTCTGATTCTTTGATCCATGCTGCATCTGCATCAATTGTCCCTTTCCATTTGACTAAATTTTCTTTGTACTCCTTGGTCCTAGTCTTCTTGTAGACTCTTGAATCTAGTATTCTGTCAACTTCCTTGACTGATGTAGAAGGTAATTTGAGCTCATCCACATCTTGAATAACTTCAATGAGACTTTGATCAAGATCAGGAGTTGGTCCTTTATAAAGAACCAGGTCTGCAACATTAAAAATAGGGGATAGTCCACTATCCTCTGGTAGCTCCACTTTATAAGCATTGTCTCCATACTTTGCTATGATAGGACAGGGCCCTATCCTTCTCATTTTCAATTTGTGAGGGACTCCCTTCTGTAGTCTACATTTGTTTAGATGCACCATTACTAAATCTCCAATATTGAATTGGATTTCTCTTCTACCCTCATCAACCTTAGTCTTGTGTTTCATGGTGGTATTAGTTAATGTTTTCCTGACTGTATCATGAATCTCCTGCATGGCATAAGCAAAATCATTAGCATATCCACATCCCTTAACTCCATCCTTTAAGTCTTGTAGTTCATAGACTCCTCTAGGATGTAGGCCATATACAATTTCAAAGGGACTCTTCCCTTTGGACCTATTCACAGTATATTGTATGCATACTCAGCCTATCAAATCAAATCCCATTGTTGACCATATTCTTTGGTCAAGCATCTTAAAAGATTTCCAAGGCTCCTATTTACCACCTCAGTTTGACCATCTGTCTGAGGATGGTATGCAAATCCAAAGGACAAATTGGTGCCTAATCTTTGCCAAAGAGTCTTCCAAAAGTGACTCATAAACTTGGTGTCTCTATCTGACACAATGCTCAATGGTAACCCATGTATCTTGACTATCTCTTTGAAGAATAGAGAAGCTATTTGGCTGGCATCATTGGTTGTCTTGCATGGCACAAAAAGAGCCATCTTACTAAATCTGTCCACAACTACATAAACGCTATCCATTCCTTGTCTTGTCTTGGGTAACCCAACTACAAAGTCCATGCTCAAGCATTCCCATGGCCTAGTGGGAATAGGTAGTGGTTGATATAAGCCTACATTTGAAGAATTTCCTTTGGCATTTTGACACACAATGCAACTCTCAACATACTTCTAACATCAAGGTTCATTCTTGGCCAAAATTAGAACATTTGAACAAGTTCTTGTGTCTTAGTGATCCCAAAGTGACCACTCAATGCACCATTGTGTTTTTCCTGAATCAAGTTCTCCCTTATAGACCCTCTAGGAACACATAGCTGAATTCCATTAAATAAAAAGTTACTTTGCAAATTATATTCAGCATCTTTGCTATGGAAATGATTTCTATGTTCAACACATACCTTGTAAATGTCTACAAAGTCTTCATCATCAACATATAGATCTTTGAAGTGATATATTCCCATTCTCTTCAATTGTATCTCTTGGATAGTGAGAGCTCTTCTACTCAAGGCATATGCCACCTTATTTAGCACTCCCTTCTTGTGCTTGATGTTAAATGTGTATTATTGTGGGTATTCAACCCACTTCATGTGCTTATGACTAAGGTTCTCTTGAGAGTTCAAGAAACTTAGAGCTTGGTTGTCTGAATAGACTATGAACTCCTTAGGAAGCAAATAATGCCTCCATTTCCTTAAGGCTTGAACTAGAGCATACATCTCAAGGTCATAAGAAGAGTATTTATTCTTAGCTTCACTCAACTTCTTTGAATGAAAATCCATTGGTCTACCCTCTTGGCTTAAAATAGCTCCAATAGCCACATTGCTTGCATCACACTCTATAGTGAATAGCTTCTCAAAGCTTGTCAAAACTAAGATAGGTTGAGTAGAAATATTTTTCTTAAACAACTCAAAGCTATTGTTAGCTTGTTCATTCCACACAAACTTATTTTTCATGCCTTCTTTAATGGTGTCCAACATAGGAGCACGAATAGAACTGAATTGTTTAATAAACTTCCTATAGTACTAAACAAGGCCATGAAAACTTCTTACCTCTGTTGATGTCCTTGGATTGGGCCAATTAAGGATGGCTTCCACTTTTCTAGTGTCCATTTTTAGATTTCCATGAGATAGTACAAACCCAAGTTATACTAGTTCTGTCTTGATGAACTCACACTTCTCTAAATTGATCATCAACTTCTCATCATGTAGCCTCTTGATAACAGTCTCTAGGTGTTGTAGATGCTCCTCTTTTTTCTTGCTATAAATCATTATATCATCAAGATATACCACTATAAATTTTCTAATGTATTACTTAAGAACTTTATTCATGAGCCTTATGAATTTGGAGGGGGCATTAGACAGTCTAAATGGCATGACAAGCCATTCATACAAACCTTCATTGGTTTTGAAGGTTTTTTTCCACTCATCTCCCTCATGTATCCTAATTTGGTGATAACCACTCTTTAAGTCTATCTTGGTAAAGGACTTGGCTTCCCCTAGACAATCCATTAGGTCTTCAATCCTAGGGATAGGGAACCTATACCTAATGGTTATCCTATTTATGGCCCTTGAATCAATACAAAGCCTCCAAGTTCCTCCTTTTTTAGGTACTAGGACTATGGGTATGGCACATGGGCTGATACTCTTTCTAATAATACCTTTATTTACAAGCTCTTGGATTTGTCTAGCAATTTCCTCATTTTGTTGAGGGGTCATCTTATAGGCTACCTTATTTGGAAGGGTAGCACCTGGTATGAAGTCTATCCTATGACTTATAGCTCTGTTAGGGGGTAATTTTGATGGTTTTCCATCACTTACTATGCCTTCATAAGTTTGCAGCATACTTTGTATCTCCTTAGGTAGCTCTGGATTCTTGGATACCTTGTAATCATTTACCTCTCTTGGCCTTAACACTAGTGCAAAGCCAACTCCTTCTCCTTCTCCCATGGCTTCTAGGAATTATTTTTCACCAACCATGAGTACATTAGGACCTATTGTCTTCATCTCTAATTCCTCTAATAGTGATTGAATTTTAAATGTCACATTATCCTTCTTGAAAGTGTATGAGTTCTTCACTCCATCATGCATAGCTTGGCAGTAAAATTTCCATGGCCTACCTAGGAGAAAGTGACATGCATCCATAGGTAACACATCACATAATACCTTGTCCTTATACCTTTCAATTGAGAACTCCACCTAAGCCTGCTCATTTATTAAGACATGTTGCCCTTTATTCAGCCATGTGACCTTATAAGGACTAGTGTGGGGTATCCTTGTCATGTTTAACTTGTTGACTACTTCCTCTAACACAATGTTGTTAGTAGACCCTAAGTCAATGATGACTCTACATAATTTTCCCATCATCTTACATTTTATTCTAAATAGGGACCTTCTCTGGCTTGGCTCCTCTTTAACTGACTCGTTGATCAATGTTCTCCTCATCATGAGGTTCTCACCTTCCTCTGATGTTAGTGGTACCTCAGGGTGCTTCACTCCTTCAATTTTTCTCCTCATGAATAATATTGACTCTCTTATAACCTCCTTGAGAAGTACTACCCTTCTCTAGACACCTATAGGTAGGGTGTCCCATTTGGTTACAATGGTAACACTTCATGTTGGAAAAATAATTGCCTCTTTTTTGTCCACCACTTCTTCCTCTAAAGTTAGAGCTCCTTCCTCTACTACCTCTAATAGAGCCTCCCTCTTGCTACTCATTGTATTTTATTTCTCCTTGAGCCTTTGACTCTAAACTCCTTCCACCATATCCACTTATTTTCCCTCTACTATCTCTTCCTCTACCTCTACCTCTTGAGGTACTATAATCTTTCTTCTTTCTCAACTTCTCCCCTACCTTGACAGCAAGCTGATGGCATTTTTGTATGGTTTCAGGAGTCATAAGACTCATCTCATCTTGGATATTCCATTTGAGCCCATTGAGGTATCTTTCCACCTTTACCTTCTCATCCTCTGCAACTCAATATCTCATACAAAGCTTTTGGAACTCCTCGGTATATGAGTTCACATCCAAGTCTTTTTGCCTAAGACTTTGCCTCTTCTTATGGAGTTGGATTTCATAATCCTTTGGCACATATGCCTCCCTAATTTTTGCTATCATTTCCTTCCATGTAGAAATTGGATTCTTACCTTCTTTCTCCCTCTCATCTTATAGAAACTTCCACCAAGTGAGTATAGGACCTATTTATAATCTAGCTTTGGCTACTTTAACCTTTTGAGCCTCTGTGATTCCATAAAACTCAAAGTGGTTCTCTAGTCCTTCTATCCAATCAAGGACTATACCTGGTTCCATCTTCCCATTGAAGATAGGAATGACTTTTAATGCTTTTCCACTCAAGGCTTTCAATGCCTTCAAGAATGGTTCTTCAGCAAATATTGGGTCTGGTTCAGGGACTTCATCCTCCAAAAGGATCTCCTTTTGTTTTCCATTTGTCTTATCATTAGCTTCTTCAGCCTTTAAATCTACTTCATCCACCTTTAGCTCCAATTGAGCCAATCTTTCCTGGAGTAGTCTCTTCTCCTCCTCTTGGTCTTCCACCTTCTTGGCTAGCTTAGTGTTAGTCACAATTGTACTATCTTATTCAAATGATGTATTCTCTCCTACTGATTCAGTAGGTTGCAACATTAACCACAAGCCTGATCAAAACAAGCTCTAATACCAATATGGTGTATGTGTTTCAAGGTGTGCTCACACAAATGCTAAGAAGACCTTGCTTATATCCTTCCAAGGATCCTACTCCCCTCTAGGATCTTAATAGGCTTATATGATCTATCTCAAACCTTGTCAAACTCTTCTCTAAGAGTTAAAATCCTTGTGCTTAACCTTGAAGGACAATCACCTTAAAGTTGATTCAATGCTTTCCTACACTTAGAAGGCTCCAAGTGCCATTCTCACACAAACTAATCATATGCTTGTAAGGGTTCCAAATACTTTTAAAACATTCAAAATTTTCCCATTTGGATCCATCTTGGTGGATCTCCAAGCCCTTTTCTATCGGGTTCAAGAACTAGCCTTGAGGAGGCCTAATTAGGCCTAGTTCCTTGTAGCCCTTAACAAGGTCTTTTCTCAATTTCCTGCCAAAACTTCTCAAAAGACTTTAAAAAAAAATTCCGCATTTGAGTACCCTTTTGGAATTTATTAAAGATTCAAAAGGTTTTGGGTTCCTAGGGCATCCGTACACAGGCTTCCTACAATATATGGCCAATAGGGCTAATAGGCCTAGTTTCTAGGACTTTGCTGATTACTTGTTTGAATCACAACCAAATGGATTGATAAATACTCAATCCTTCTAACATGGCATTATATCTTTATATACCATCTAGAACTATGATTTTTCCATACTATACTTCATTTTGTTGCATGCAATCTTCAAATTCTTCACTGTCACACCTCTAACCGGGCACACTAAGCTTGCCTAGGGCATGAATATAAAAATAGAAGCTCGACTCACCCAACCTCCTACCCCTAAATATGTATAGAAAAATGGCTCCCCTAAATCATTCATCCACCCTTAGGAAGTTCCTATAGTTAGATTTCATGGGGGAGCCATAAAAACACAAACTGGTATGGACAGGACCAGGAAACTCCTTAAACTCTAATCAATCTATTGAAGCTACTAAACTAACTCTAATATACTTTCTTAAAGAAGGAAAAGTCTTAAAACTATCCCAACAACACAAATCTAACACTAAAACAAAGACTTCAATCCAAATGTATGTAGTCATATGAGAAAGCTCGGTACCCTCACAAAACCAGAATTGTAGAGTTATTTCTCTATTCACAAACTTGCTTACAATACTCTCTATCTTAGGATTAGAGCCTGAGAGAATCTTAGATGCCATTATCCATATTTTTAGGCCATTTTAGTTTATTTCTCACTCCTATATTTTTGGGAATCCAATGTTGTCGAGTTGCATGCAACATTTGCAATAAATTGCCAATGTTGTCATGACAACTTTTGGCATCTTTTACATTCATTAGGCCAACTAGAATATAGGACCTCTATTCTATGTAGTTAGATGAACTAACACCATTAATGACCTTAAATAATCTTCTTTACATCCCTCATGGGTTTAGGACACATTAATAACCCAAATCCCAACTTTAGACTTCTAAGCCTAAACAAACCAAAACAACTAACAATGACTAATTGGTGACCTTAGTTCTAGCACTAACTCACCTAGTTCACATGACCTACTAAGGCCTCAAAGAAAACTCACAACTCTGACTTGGCTAATGTCATATACAATCCAAAATGACATAGAATTAGGAGGCTAGCCTAGGTGCTCCTGCACCACTATGCTTCCACTGAACCAAATACTCATAATAGGTGTGCCTTGTGGTCTTCGTTGCAGATCTACTCTCCAAAATACCTTCAATCTCCAAAGGAGTGGTCTTGGAAAGGTCTTTAAGCTGTGCCTCCTGGATAGAATCAGTAGCACCTATAATCACAACATTATCAATAGGACCCTTATAGAGATATAGGTTAGCAACATTAAAAATGGGGGATAAATGAACATCTGCGGGGAGATCAATATGATAAGCATTGGTGCCACATTGTTTCAAAATTTTAAAAGGCCCAATCTTCTTAGCCATTAGCTTGGTGTAGTTTCCCTTAGGTAGTCGCTCCTTTTTCAAGTGCACCATTACCAAATCACCAACATTGATCGACACAGCCTTCCTTCTCTTGTCGGCATGGGCTTTATACTTGGCATTGGTGTCTTGAAGCTTTTGTTTGACCTGATCTTGGATATCCTTCATGACAGTGACAAAATCATCAACTAAGGCACTAGGCTTCTCCAAACTACTAACTTCCCTCAACTCCAAGATGCCTCTAGGATGAACACCATACACAATTTGAAATGGAGTCTTCCCTGTACTTTGGTTGACTGAATCATTGTATGAGAATTTTGCCTGGGCCAAAATTAAATCCCAACTTGTTCCATGTTCTTGAGTCAAGCACCTCGAGAGGTTACCAAGAGATCTATTGATGACCTTAATCTATCCATCAGATTTAGGGTGATAGGCTGATGAAAGACACACATTAGTCCCCAATTTCTTCCACAAGGTCCTCCAAAAGTGACCTAAGAATTTGGGGTCTCTGTGTGATATGATTGATAGGGGTAGACCATGCAATCTAACTATCTCCTTGAAGAAGAAACTTTCCACATGGAATGCATCATGAGTTTTCTTACATGGCACAAAGTGAGCCATTTTAGAAAACCTATCCACTACTACAAATATGTTGTCATGACCAGATTTGGTCTTGGGTAATCCAAGCACAAAATCCATACTAATAGATTCCCACAACTTCAATGGAATGGGTAAGGGTGTGTAAAGTCCTGCATTAGAGCTGTGACCTTTAGACCTTTGACAAACCAAACAAGTCTCAACAAACTTCCTTACATCTGTCTACAACTGGGGCCAATAGTAGAACCTCTTGACTGATTCCAAAGTTTTGTCTATGCCAAAGTGTCCTGCCAAGCTACCATAATGCTTCTCCTTAATGATGTTTTCCCTCATAGACCCCCTTGGAACACAAAGCAATCCACCCTTGAAAAGAAGTCTGTGTTGTATCAAAAAATCAAGAAATTTAGTATGTTACCTAGTTGTCATGTCTAAGCAAACCTTATAAATATCTTTGAAATCTTCATCCATAGCATACATGCTTGACATTTCCTCTATACCTACACTTTCCAAATCCATATACTGAATGGTGAGTGTCCTCCTACTCAAAGCATCTACCACTTTATTTGCAACCCCTTTCTTATGCTTAATGGTGAAGGTGTAAGCCTGCAAGAACTCCATCCATTTCACATGCATGTGATTGAGTTTATCTTGCCTATTAAGAAAGCTAAGAGCATGATTATCAATGAAAACAATGAATTCTTTTGGCAATAGATAATGCCTCCATTTCCTTAAGGACTGAATCATAGCATAAAGCTCAAGATCATAAGTAGAATATTTTTTATAAGCTTCATTTAGTTTTTCACTAAAGAAGGCTACTACCTCCCTTCTTGGTTAAGAACCCCTCCAATAGCTTTGTTACTAGCATCACACTCCACTACAAAAACCTTATTAAAATTAGGTAACACAAGCACTAGTTGTTCAGAGATCTTTCTCTTTAACATCTCAAAGGATTCATTTGCCTCTTTTGTCCATTCAAAAACACATTTCCTACCACCTTTAATAGTATTGATTATAGGAGTACAAATGCCACTAAAGTTTCTTATAAACTTCCTATAAAAACTACATAGTCCATGAAAACTTTTTACCCCCACTGCTAAAGTAGGTGATGGCCAATTTAGGATGGCTTCTACCTTAGTAGGATCCATTTTCAGACTTCCTTTTGAGATCAAAAAACCCAAGAAAACAAGCTCCTCCTGCAAGAATGAACACTTTTCCAAGTTTACCTTCTAGCCTTCCTCATGGAGTCTCCTTAAGACCTGATCTATGTGATGTAGATGCTCCTCCTTTCTTCCACTAAAAATCAAGATGTCATCCAAGTAAAAAACCAAAAATTTATGAAGAAAAGGTTTTAACACTTCATTCATTCGACGCATAAAAGTACTAGGAGCATTGGATAAGAAAAATTGCATGACTATCCATTCAAACAACCCCTCATTAGTTTTGAAGGATGTCTTCCATTCATCCCCCTCTCTGATCTTGATTTGATGGTAGCCATTCTTGAGGTAAATCTTTGAGTAAAACTTTTCCCCACCTAAGCAATCCATGAGATCTTCCATTCTAGGCATTGGGAATTGGTATCTGATTGTGATTCTATTGATGGCTCTAGAATTAGTGCATAACCTCTAAGTACCTTCCTTTTTAGGGGCAAGGACTACAGGTACAACACATGGGCTAATACTCTTCCTTATGTAACCCTTCTCTAACAATCCCTCAATTTGTCTTGCTACCTCAACATTCTATTCTGAAGTAAGTTTATAGGCTGCTTTGTTTGGAAATGTAGCCCTTGGGATTAGATCAATGCAATGACTAATCTCCCTCTTAGGTGGAAGAGAATCATTAGTACTATTAGCCACAACCCCACTGTATTTATTAAGCAAATCTGCCACTGCTTTTGGACAAGTACTTTCCTTGACTCCTAGGTTCAACCCCCTACCTTCATAATGAATCTCTTTAGGTTTGATTACAACAAAAAAACATGGTACATTTTCCTCTTTAAGAACCTTCAAGAACTCTTTCTCTTTGACCAACATAACACCACTAGACAAGGCTGACTCATTAGGAACATCAGGTAAAGGAGTCATAGTGAAAGCTTCTCCATTTTTGGTTATAGTGAACACATTGGTTTTCCCATCATGTTGGGCATTAGTGTCATATTTCCAAGGTCTTCCTAGAATAATATGGCAAGAATCCATCTCAACAACTTCACACATGACCTTATCCCTATATTCTCCTATTTGGAAATCTACTAAACATTGCTCATTTACAATGGTTTGTTGATCCTTTCTCAACCAAGACACTTTATAGGGGTTAGGGTGTGGAATTCTTTTCATATTAAGTTTATTAACCATCTCTAAGGAAACCAAATTTTCAGTAGAGCCAGAGTCAACAATTACCTTGCATACTTTACCCTTCACCTTGTATGTGGTTCGGAAGAGAGACTTCCTTTGGGCTAGCTCTTTGTTGATTGGAACTAACAAGGATCTATTGAACATGAGAGTTTATTCCTTCTTAGGGTCAGCATGCTTGGATGAGGCTGTATGGAAAGAGGTAGTGCTTTGGCATTCCTCCTCTTCATGAGCCTACTACACTCTCATATCTCCTTGGTTGCTACTTCCATTCTTCTCGGGACATTTGAAAGATTGGTGGCCAACTTGATTGCATAAGAAGCACCTCCCTATGAATACATTGGGGCCTCTTCCTCTTGATCTGCCCCTACCATTGTTTGGTCCTCTTCCCCTAAATGAGCCTCTACCACTTGTATCTTGATCAGTACCCTAATTGTTGGCTTCTTCTTGACTTCTAGGGAAAGTCCCTCTACCATTAAACCTGCCTCTAGCTCTGAATGAGTTTCCTCTTCCTCTCCTTTGTTCCCCATTCCTCTTTTGTTTCTCCTCAATATTGAGGGCTAGTTGGAAACACTTGTGGACTGATTCCAATGTGACCAAAGTTAACTCATCCTGAATGCTATACTTTAAACCATTTATATATCTTGCTAACTTTTGTTTCTCTGTTTCATACACCTTGGCTTTTAGAGAAAGATTGTGAAACTCTTGAGTGTAGGCACTCACATCAAGGTATCTTTGTTTCTAGTTTTGGACTTTCTTATGAAGAGTCACTTCATAATCTTTAGGTACAAATTGTCTTTTCAATTATTCCTTCATCCTAGTCCAAGTGGAGATGATTTCCTTTCCTTCTTCCAGTCTCTCATTTTGAAGGAAGTTCCACCAACTAAGGGTTGGTCCCTTCAACTTAGACTTAGCTATCTTCACCTTTTGACTAGGGGGCACTTCATCACATTCAAAATATTTCTCTAAGGCTTCTATCCAATCCATGCACTCTTCTGGTTCCAATTTTCCATGGAACATAGGTAGATCATTTTTATCTTTCTTTCCCACTCTCTCTAGGGTTGAAAGCATTGCCCTTTGATCCTCTGGTAGATTGTCTTGACTAGTCTGATCCTTCTCTTCTTCCTATTCTTCCTATGACTCCTCATTCTCCCCTCTTCTCACTTATCCCTTCAATTTGTCTAACTCCCTCTTCATAGCTCTATTCTCTTCTCTGACAGCCCTACTCTCTGCCATTTGTTCCTTGAATATTTTAGCCAACTCCACATTTGTTATCCTCAAAGGGATATACTCTCCATCTGCCATCTTTCCTTCTAAATTGATTCCCTAACAGAGTCTTAGTGGCTCTGATACCACTTGATGCAGAGTAAGGACAACTGAAGCTTGAATAAGCCCAACCAAATACTACAATAGAATAATAATGTTGATTCAAACTATGAACAATGGTGTCAACCAACTCTGACAAACTCCTTAATCTTGGGATGCCTCCAAGCATGGGATGTCTCTTCCAACCATTAATCTCCTTAAATGATTTTGCAAAGTCTCCAAGTGACACTCCCTCTTCCATAGGTATCAACTGGTTATAACTTGTTATAGCCTTTGGTTATAACTTCAACAGGTGCCAATAGGTCATTACAATCTGTTCTTACACCTTTGGTTATAACTTCACCAATTAACAAAACATTCACAAACACCAAATACAAAATATCCTAAATTCTACTAATCCCTGGTTTAAGCTTGCAACAGTGTTCCTTCATTCACTTGATTATTAGATTTGGGTCAAGGTCATTCTACATAGAATATATTGTCTTCTAATATGTCACTCTAAATCTTCTAAATAACTTTAACCACTCTACTCCAACACCATCGACTATCACAGAGACACTCTAATCTGATTGATCAAGTTAGATAAGGGTCAATCTGGAATGATCAATCGGTGGGTACTTATAGTGGATACAATCACCAATAAGTCTTCAATGTTCCTAATGTTGGAAATATAGATGGAGTAACTAAGAGGGGGGGTGAATCAGTTAACCACAAAAAATATTATCACAGATCCCTTAGATGTCTTATTAATTCATTTACTGCTATCACTCGGTAAAGATACAGAGAAATGATGAAACTTAGTTATTGCAATGAGTATTAATTATAACTGTTCTTAAGCATTCATAAGTGATTAACATGCATGCATAAAGAAAATAACATGAACACATGTGACACTAGATTTAACGTGGAAACCCAATTTGGGAAAACCACCAATGTAACTAGTTACTATTTTTCACTCTTCTGAAGTGATGCCCTATTAGGAGCCAACCCGGTAAAAGGTTACAAAACACACTGTTAGGTGTGACCTTGTTAGAGGATTTAATCACCCTGTTAGGAGTGGCCTTGTAAGAGGTCTTGAAATAATTCAATAGAATTGTCACCTTGTTAGAGGATTTACAAAATGGCTATTAAACCAACTTGGTTAAGAGATTTTGAAATCACTACTACAATGGTAAGAAAGTAACAATGAAATGACCTAAATAATGATGCAACTGAATTGTTGATTACAGATCTCTATTCTGCTTCACTAGATCCTTCCTAATCAAATAAACCTTCGCTGCTCCTCAAGGATATCTAACCATCCTTCAAAATTCGAACATACCTTCCTTCAAAATGATTTGCATGTTTGTTCACAGACTTCCACACTTGCACATTATTTTTCCACACTGAATTCACCACTTGACCTTCTATATATACCATTTAGATTGCCAAGTGGGCACTAATAATCAATACAAACATTAACACTCATTACAATAGTCGGCTGGAATAAACAAACTTTATTTCTTAAATTAACAAAATCCTTTATTGGGCCGACCTTGCTCGGTAAACACTAATCCTGAAAAGATTTCCTTTGGTGACCAAGTGAACTCGGTAAACACTAACTTTCCTTTGATAACCATGGAAGCTCGGTTAACACTATTTTCTGCCATACTTTCCTTTGATGCTCGAGAGATCTCGGTAGACACTGAAAACTGCCTTGCTGACTGATTGAGCTCGGTAGACACACAGAACTGCTTATTGATATGACATTTGTGTGACATCAAAGACAACACACAATTAGACAATTGTATCCAACAATCTCCCTCTTTGGCATTGATGGCAACACAACATGTCATAGCACAATGAAATTTCACAGAAAATATAGAATAAGGAACATATCCTTAGCTTCATTCTGATTCTCATCTTAGTCAGCAAACTTCTCTCTCTGACTGAAAACTCTCCCTCTTTACTTCTCAAATTCTCCTTCTTAGAAATTTCTTGAAATGATAGCAAACTCTCCCTCTTTGACAACACATGCCAAAGACAACTCACACAATACCGGTGAATACCAATATACCTTAAGTACTGATTCATATGCAATGATTCTTTGACTATGCTACATCAACTGACTGATCTTCAACATGCTCTAGTTGATGCATCACTAAAACTTTATTTAGTGAGCTTTGGATAGGAGAATGACCCCTAACTTACCTCTTAGATACAAAAATGCATCCTTAGGTAGTGGCTTGGTGAATATATCTGCAATCTATTCTTTTGTATGAACATATTCCAATCTGATTTCCTTGTCCTGCACCAATTCTCTAACAAAGTGATATTTTATAGCAATGTGCTTGGTTTTGGAATGCATTACTGGATTCTTTGAAATATTTATTGCACTTGTATTATCACAAAACATAACAACTGGTTCTTTGATCTCAACCTTCATGCCTTCCAATAACTATTTAAACCAAACAATATTAGAGTAGTTTACTACTGCAACAACATATTCTGCTTCTACTGTGGATTGGGATGTGTAATTTTGCTTTTTACTGGTCCAAGATGCCAACCTCTTGCCAAGAAAGAATGCTCCACCACTTGTACTCTTTTTGTCATCAATGTTTCATGCCCAATCAGCATCAGTAAACACTTTTAAGTCCAGATTGCCTCCAAATTTATACCACAAGCCATAATCTTCAGTTCCTTTCAAGTATCTCAACATTCTTTTGATTTCCATCATATGATTTTCTCTGGGTTTTGCTGAGAATCTTGCTACTATACCAACTGCTAAGGCAATATTAGGCCTTGTATGAACTACATACTATAATTTTCCAATCATTGATCTGTATAAGGTCTGATCTACTTCTTTTGAATCATCATCTTTGGTAAGCTTCAGTCCAGTACACATGGGGGTACCAACTAGTTTTGAATCTTCCATACCAAACATCTTAAGTATTTCCTTGATGTATTTAGATTGAGTAATGTAGATACCATTCTTGCTCTGCTGAATCTGAAGACCAACAAAGAACTTTATTTGACCAAATATAGACATTTCAAATTCTTTGTTCATTTGCTCTGAAAATTCTTTGCACTGATCATCATTACTTGTAAACAATATCATCCACAAATATTTCTGCCAAAACAATTTTGTTATCTGGTCCTTCCTTGATGTACAAACTATTGTTATCATTAGCTCTTTTGAAACCAATCTGAATAAGATAGTTATGTAATCTTTCATACCATTCTCTAGGGGCTTGTTTCAGACCATACAAAGCTTTGTGTAACTTGCAGACCATATTCCTTTTGTCTGGATCAATAAAACCTTCAAGTTGCTCAATGTAGACTTCTTCATCAAGAATACCATTGAGAAATGTAGATTTTACATCCATCTAATATACCTTAAATCATTTATGTGCTGCATATGCAAGTAGAGTCCTTAAACCTTCTAATCTTGCAATAGGGGCAAAAGTCTCACCATAATCTATGCCTTCTTCTTGAGAATATCCTTTACACACCAATCTAGCTTTGTTTCTTGATACTTGACCATCTTCATTCAACTTATTTCTGAATACCCATTTTGTTCCAATTACATTTTTATCTTTAGGCCTAGGTACAAGAGTCCATGTTTTTTTCTTCTCTATTTTTTCTATTTCTTCATTCATAGCCTCAATCCAACTTTCATTTTCCAATGTATCTTTGACATTTCTAGGTTCAAAATCAGCAAGTAAACATGTACCTTTTAGTTTACTTCTTGTCATAGTACCTTATAATTTGTTTCCAATAATCTAATCTGGTGTATGATGCCTCCTGACATACTTGGCCAATATAGGTTCCTTGCCTCTTGAATGAGTTACACTATCATCTTCTTGAATTTCATCTTCAGGTTCTGGTTGCTCAGGCTCGGTAGATATTTGCTCGGTAGCTTCAGACTGAGACTCGGTTCCTTGTGACTCGGTTTGAACTTCTTCTTGTGACTTAGTTACTGTACTGGGCTCAGTAGATGTAGTCTCCTTATTGATAGATGTGTCTGGTAATGTATCAGGTTCAATGTAAACAAATCTCCTATAATCCTCTAGTTCCTTTTTGCTTTCTTCTTCATTCTTTTCTGCAAACTCATCAACTTTCACATGTGCACTTTCTATGATTTTGTGAGTAGACAAATATCCCAAAAATATTCCTTCATCACTTTTCACATCAAATTTGCCTTTTCTAGATTCTTTTAAGATGTAACATTTACTACCAAATACTTTCAGGTAACTTACATTGGGTTTATAGCCATACCATAACTCATAAGGAGTTTTGAATGTATCTTTCTTCAACTATATTCGATTTAAGGTATGAACTACAGTGCTGATAGCTTCCTTCCAGTATTTTGTTAGAAATAGGAAATATTGAGAGGGGGGGGTGAATTAGTATTTCACAAACTTTTTCTTTTGCCCACTTATGGATATAATAGATTACTTTAGTGCATACAAAGATTATCAAGCCGATTAACAAACATAGTAGTAAATAGAAAGAACTCATAACACATCATATGTTCTCAAGGAAACCCTGGCCAAGGGAAAACCCCAGTGGGGATGGTAGCCACAAAGAACACTAATCAAAAGTATCTTGTTAGGGATATTGGACCCTGTTAGGAGTCAATTTACAATATATAGTAGATCTGTCCTGGTTAAAGGACTTTAGGCCTTGTTAGAAGCCTTAACCCTGTTAGGAGTTAGATTACAAAACCTGATCACCAGCTGAGCTCACTGCCCAAACAGGTAATACAAAAATGTTTTTGACTATAATATGGTACTGCTTACAACTTCACATCAATAGCCTTTGCTACTATCACAATATACAACTATCGCAAGTTATCTTTTCTTTCTTTTTACATATCACTTCTTTCTTTCATTACATTTCGAGTATGCCTAATATATGAGTTATTAAAGCTAATAACTTTGCATGGTCAGCATCCAAAATCATTATCCAAGACTAAACATCTAGGATTTCATCCCTTAATAATGTTAAGTCATTATTTTGACAAGCAAAAATAATCCCTTAACTCTTTCGCTAAAACTGTCTCCAAAACTGCTCTGTCTACAAAAACTGTCTTTGGTAAACTTTGAATAACTTTGTCCGTACTACTCCAAACTTTATGCACACTAAGATGGGGTATCCTCATACTCTATAGAATATTTAGTTAACTGTGCAAACAAAAATATTGCTCCAGTGGACGTCGCCAACTAAATCTTCATCGGGTGCTCTCTCATGATCACTGTATCCAAACTTAGACAATTTCTTTCTTCAACTTTGCATACTTGCATTCCAAATTCTATGCTCTTGATAGAGATCATATGTTTCCATAATGACAACATCTATTTATCCACATTAGCCAAATTTCCAACAATCTCCCCCTTTGTCATTGGTGGCAACATATGGGAAAATTGGCTAAGTGTGCAAACAAAACTTCAAAAACACTTATACAAAATTTTGTGGCCAAAAGTTATACAATATGTATACAATATCATACTCCATAGAATAGATCCCCCTATGAGTATCCTTCCTCAACATATATTCAATTTTCTACTATCTCTCCCCCTTTGACAACAATGACAAAGATAGGGTGTACAAAAACTTCAAAAACTTTATACCTTATTATCAGTTATTGCAAAGCTGGTAGGCTTGCAACACAATCACCAAACTCTAACTTCCAAGATTCAAAATCTTTCTCCCATATCATCCTCATGGATTCAGCAACATTGAGTAGAGTACTCAATCTGTATGCTGTTGTCTGACAAGCTTAAAGGGAATTGAAGCTAAACTTCTGAAATGATGTCTTTGCTGAAAGACACTGCTTAATTTGATCTTCAACAATTGATATCTTGATTGAGACATGCTCTCTCAAGATGTTAACCCTAATCATCTTTCTATTCTTCTCCTCTGCTATCATTCTGATTTCATCTTTCAATTTCCTTATGTTCTTTTCTACAGAACTTATCTTGACATTAGGACTTGTCAAGGTGTTTGTCTCAGCTGTAATAGCATCTAACTTCTCTCTGATCTTCCTATCCTCTTCAACTGTTATGATTTCTGATTTAGTACATTGTATGTACAAATTCTTTCCTGTCTCAAAATGTCTCCTCAAATTCTTTATGCATACATCTAAACTACCAATATCATTTCGAAGATTTACACTCAAATTTTGTTGCATTTCTGCTTCAAAGTCTTCCTAAACTTTTATCTTCGCAATATCCTTCAAGTTAGAAAATTCAGAGTCAAAAGAATTTATTACTGATTAAGCTTTATCAAGTGGATCTGATTTAGATACCTTAGTGTTGATCACACTCTCAAGTTTCTCTGTCAAAACTCTAACTTTGTCAAGGTCTTTCACCTTCTTATTCTTTCCAATAATTTTGTTCAGAGATGTAATGAACTCAAGCTGATCATCATCTTCAACTTCTTTTCCAAGGTCTTCAAACATTGAGCCAATATGCCTCTTCTTACTGTCAAGTGCACTAATGTTTTCAACTGGTTTAGAAGGTGCACTAGAGGTAGTGGCCTCTGTCAAAATTTGTTTGCCTTTGACTATCTGTTCTACTGGAACTGATTCTGATACAGTTGGTGCTTCCTCTGCCTCTGTATACTTCTCTAATTCTGTGACCATTTCTTGCTCTCCCAAAGCCAAATTGTCAACAATGTTTCCTAGATCATGAAATACTGCATCATCTGATTCTAAAGTCACTTTGGTGCCTTCAATATCCATTGATTCTTTGCCAATATTGATATGTGAAGAAGATGGGACTTCTTCAATACCAACTTTCTCTGCATGCGGTTCCTCTGATTGCTTCTGCTGAGGGTCTAATTCAACATGCTTTTCTACAACTATATCTGCAAGAACTTGCATTACTACTTGCTCTGTCTCTTTCTGTACTTCCTCCTTTTTTCCTCCCATTATAAGGATTGTTCTTCTCTTAGTTCTCAATAAAGTTCCAAGAGAATTCAAGAATCTCTTCAAATGATCTTCATCCTTAACTTCACAGAACTGTCTGATTACATGTTCTCTCATCTTCATGTCTTCTTCTTATGCTCTCTGTTTTCTATTCACAAGTCTATTATACAAATCTTCTAGGATCTTACCATGAATGGTGCTAAGTTTCTTATCTACCACAATCATGTGTGTAACCATTGCATTTTCAAAGTTCAATATGTCAAATGATCCATATAGATCATAGAATTTATTCAACTTAGTGAAGTCTCCATGCTTCAATATATCTTCATTAACTCTTTCAATTCTTGGTTTCCAAGTTTTCTTCTTGACTGAAACTACATCATCATCTTTAATTACTGCTACCTTTCTAGGTATGGGTGGTACAACCACTTTCTATCTCTTGTCGGGTCCTGTTGCACTCACTTTTACTCTTTTGCTAGGAATAGGAGAAAAAGATTTATCTCCTTCATCTTTTTCAAGTACTTCAACTTTTACCTTAACTGCAATCGGATCAACAGGATCTGCACTTGATGTCTCAAGTGAAATTACAAGATTTTCACTTTGCTTGAGGGCTTCTGCAGTCTTCTTAGCTATGTCAAACTCATGACTTGACATACCAGATTCTTTCAATATTTTCTTCATAGTAGATTCAACTCTCTTACTAGATTGCTTCTTTTCTCTCAAACTTATTGTAGAGTTGAAATTCTCTTCATAGGTTCCAAACATGTTTGCATGACCATCCAACTCACACTTTAATAATCTATTCACATATCCTACTATTTCTGCTTCAGATATTTCATAGCCAAGAGGGTCTATGAATTCCATTCTAGGCTCAACTGCTTCAATGTAGGTGAAATCAATGTCAGCCATAAAACAAATGTCATCTTTATGCTTTTCAACTAAGGATTGAGGAATCCTTGATTTGTTCTTAACAATATTCTGAAAAGTCTTCAATACAAGCTTCACACTGTCATTAACTTTATCAAAAAGGTGCTTCATGTAAACTGAGTTTATTCTTTCCATTGTGTTCACATTGTCACTCCAATCAACTGTATAAGGAAATCTTCTCAAAATATGGAAAAACATATAGGTTATCAGAGATGAAAACCTAAACTGAGTGTACTTAGCCTTCTTAATCTTTTCTAAGTTCTCAAATAGCTAAATTTTCAAGATTTCACATAGGTCTACTGGTTTCTTCTCAATACACATAAGATAAGCTACATGAATCATTCCTGCAGCCATGTCATCTTCCCTTGAACTACCATAGAATTTAGTTTTTAGGATCTTGCAAAGGTACCTAACATCATCTTGCTTAATCTTGCTTATCACAATTCCTCTACCATTATAACTAGATCCAGTGTTATCTAAAACAATCTTTCTCATGTTCTTTTCATTCAGTGGAATCTCTCCAACTTTAGACAATCCAGTAACTTCATGAATTAGGTCGGCAGTTATATCAATAACTCTATCCTCCATCCAAAATTTCCCATTGTGGATTCTACTTAATATGATTTTCGTACATTCCTCATCATTGAATTCATACTTCATGGAATATTTGATAATTTCATTGTTCTCTAAGTGCCCATAAGCTGGTTTAACTGACATGTCTTGATTGTACAACTTCCTGTAATCATCACTAAAATCTGCATCTCCCAAAGTTTCAAACTTACAACCTAGATATCCCTTAACATTCTCAATGTGCAATACTCCGTCTGGTACGGATGATAATGCTAGACTGTCATCAATTTTAGTTGGTTCTACAGGTTGTTTCTTAATCTTTGGTCTATTCTTATCCTTAACATTATGAACCATAGAAATATCCATCTTATCAACTGATTAAAGATCAAGAAATACCTCAACTTTGCAAATCTAGGATTTCGGTATGATCGTCGCTGCAAACTACTTCCAAACTTCTTCAAATCATCCTCAACTTGCTTTTCTTTTCCAATCTCTTTTAAATCACTTTGTAATCATAATAACTTCGATTTAGACCTTATAACACTTCACATTAACTCAATTTGACATCGCATTCATTCATTTTGCCGCTAAAACCTCAAAAAGTTGATTCTGCAAACCTGCAATCATAAAACTTTCTGCGACCTCGCAAAACACAATATTTTCTTTTGCGCACTTAACCATAGCATTAGTACAACATAATAAACCTACATCTAACTGTGCAAAACTTAACTCATTCAAATTCCTAATCTACACTAATCCTAAGTCCTAAACTACAGAAACTTACATAATTTAAGTACATAAAGAAGGGTCAGGTAAAGATTCATCCTTACCATTGGTTACCTTACCTTCCTGACTAATTTCAGTGCTAACTATACCCCCTTGATCTATGCCTTTGTCAAATTCTACTTCATCTTTATTGCTACAGCAACCTTTATCTTTGTTTCCTGCATTTTCATTCCTTCTTGCATTGTTTCTAGGGTTAGGGTTATGATGATAACCTCCATTGTTCATTCTGCAAAATCTTGCTAAGTGTCCAAACTTGTTGCATATCTGACAAATGATTCCATTGTTTCCAAATCTCTATCCTTGTTGGTTAATCTATGACCTGCAATTTCTAGCAATGTGTCCTACTTTGTTGCATCTAAAACATACTACCACTTTTCTTTGATTCATTTCTTCAATAGATTTCTTATCTACATTGTTAGTATTCCCAATCATTCTATCATAATTATTCAAAATTACTTTAGGTCTTCTACATTCATTAGCTCTATGTCCAAAACTATGACAATTATAACAATGTCCATTAAAAGATTTAAATTGCTTACCTGTGCAATCTCTCTTCATGTGCCCAATAGTATTACAAGAAAAACATCTACCTTTGAATTCTCTTTGCATACCTTTAGATGATTCTTCCTGTTTTGATTCTTCTTGCTTTGATTCTTCTTTCTCTCTAGGTGGTTCTTCCAATGTGTTCTCATCTAGCTTTATTTCCTCCACACTTTCAGATGTCTTCAGATCTAGCTTCTTACTTTCATGGTTTGTTCTAAACATACTATATCCAAATCCAGTCCTATCAAAGAATGGTTCTTCAAAAGAAATTTGTTTTTCAGTCTTGTCACTTTTTGAATATATCCTTTCAAGTTGCTGTTTAGATTGAGTTAATTCACCTTTCACAATTTTATTATACTTCTCAAGTTCCACATACTACATTTTTACTTTTTCAGATTCAGATGTTTCCTTTTCAAGTCTTGACCTCAGATCTTCATTCTCAATTTTCAATTTTTCATTATCAGATCTCAAATTTCCATCTTTCATACTAAGCTTCAGATTTACTATCTTCAACTCATGCTTAAGGATCTCATTTTCTTTTTCTAATTCATCACAATCTTCAACAAGCATATCAGATTTCTTTTTAGATTTCAGATCTTCAATCTTACCTTTCAATTTGTCAATAGCATTCTTTGCATCTTCATATTTTCTTCTTAAGGAGTTTCTTTCATCAGTAAGTATATCAATCTATTCAAGAGCTTCTTCAAGATTCTTCTGAAGTTGATCCATATCCATAGAGATCTTACTCAAGCTGCTAAGCTTTCCTTGAATGTTCCTTCTCCGAGTAACTGTGCTCTGATACCAATTGTTAGAAATAGGAAATACTGAGAGTGGAGGTGAATCAGTATTTCACAAACTTTTTCTTTTGCCCACTTATAGATATAACAGATTACTTTAGTGCATACAAAGATTATCAAGTTGATTAACAAACATAGCAGTAAATAGAAAGAACTCATAACACATCATATGTTCTTGAGGAAACCCTGGCCAAGGGAAAACTCCGGTGGGGATGGTACCCACAAAGATCACTAATCAAAAGTATCTTGTTAGGGATATTGGACCCTATTAGGAGTCAATTTACAATATATAGTAGATCTGTCCTGGTTAAAGGACTTTAGGCCTTGTTAGAAGCCTTAACCCTGTTAGGAGTTAGATTACAAAACCTGATCACCAGCTGAGCTCACTACCCAAACAGGTAATACAAAAAAATTTCTGGCTGTAATATGGTATTGCTTACAAATTTGCATCAATAGCCTTTGCTGCTATCACAATATACAACTATTGCAAGTTATCTTTTCTTTCTTTTTACATATCACTTATTTCTTTCATTACATTTCAAGTATGCCTAATATATGAGTTATTAAAGCTAATAACTTTGCATGGTGGGCATCCAAAATCATTATCCAAGAGTAAACATCTAGGATTTCATCCCTTAATAATGTTAAGTCATTATTTTGACAAGCAAAAATAATCCCTTAACTCTTTCGCTAAAATTGTCTCGAAAACTGCTCTGTCTGCAAAAACTGTCTTCGGTAAACTTTGAATAACTTTGTCTATACTACTCCAAACTTTATGTGCACTAAGATGGGGTATCCTCATACTCTTTAGAAGCTTTAGTTAACTGCACAAACAAAAATATTGCTCCAGTGGATGTCGCCAACTAAATCTTCATCGGGTGCTCTGTCAGGATCACTGTATCCAAACTTAGACAATTTCTTTCTTCAACTTTGCATACTTGCATTCTAGATTCTGTGCTCTTAATAGAGATCATATGTTGCCATAATGACAACATCTATGCATCCACATTAGCCAAATTGCCAACATATTTCATAGCAATGTTATTTTCAATCATTAGAGTCCTTGCACAATCCATGATAGATTTGTTCCTCCTTTCAACTATTCCATTATGCTCAGGAGTTCCTGAGGCTGATACCTATCTTTTGATTCCTCTTTCAATGCAAAAATTATTGAATTCATGGGAGATGAATTCACCACCTCTGTTTGATCTCAAGCACTTCATTCTTTTCCCTGTTTCCTTTTCTACTCTTGCCAAATACCATTTGAATTTCTCAAATGCTTCTGACTTTTCTCTTAAATACATAACAGTCATCATTCTAGAGTAATCATCAACAAAGAGAATAAAGAATTTTTCTCCAGTATAGCTCTCAATTCCAATAGGTCCACACAAATCAGTATGCACAATTTCCAAAATATCTTTAGACTGATAGTTTTTACTTTTAAAGCTAGTCTTTCCCATTTTACCAATCTGACAATTCTTGCATAGACCAACATCAGGTTTCTTCAAAGTAGGAATACCTCTTACTTTCTTGAATTTGCTTATTTTCACCATATTATCAAAATTTACATGACATAACCTTTTGTGCCATAACCAACTTTGTTCAATTTGAGCAACAAAACATGAGCATTCACCAAGATCAAGATAAAACAAGTTACCTTTGGTTTGTATGCCTGATCCAATTAGTTTTCCCTTCTCATCCAGCAGTCTTGCTTTGCCATGCATGAATTCAACCTTGAATCCAATGTTGATTAGTTGTGCTACACTTAGAATATTATGCTTTAGTCCTTCAACCCAATATGCATTATCACATATAAGTTCTTTGGTTAATGAGATTCGTCATCTTCCTTTTATGCAACAAGGTTCATTGTTTCCAAACCTTACATTACCACCATCATAGTCTTCAAGGTGTTCAAACTTTGTTTTGTCACCAGTCATATGATGTGAACATCCACTGTCTATGATCCATGTATCATTTTTGCTTACATGAGAGATAAGTGCCATCTTATCTTCATCATCATCAGATTCATCTTTTATAGCAATGTAAACAATTTCATCTTCACTATTATCAGAATCCTTAGCCATAAAACATGTTTTCTTACTTTTATCCTTGAATGATTTGAAATTATTCTTTCCATTGTACTTGTAACCTTTCTTCTCATCCTTGCTTTGCTTGTTTGGGCACCTAGCTACAATATGACCAATTTCTTCACATGAAAAATAGATTAAGGGAGTTTTACCTTTGTATTTACCTCTGCCTCTAGAATATTTCTTTGCAAGTAATGCTTCAATAACTTCAAGATCGCTATCAGAACTTTCCTCTAATTCTTCTTCACTCTCTGACTGGATGTCCTTTATTTTCTTGCCCTTCTTAAGTGAAAGTTTGGCCTCAAATGCTGATTCAATATTTTTGGAAGTTGGAACATAGTTGTCATAGTTATCCAACTCAAAGGCTGTCAATCTTCCCACTAAGGCATCCAAAGTTATATTGTGATTTTCTTCACATATTCTTTCTTGAATAGCAGATACTCTTATTGCATAGATAGGGAGTCATGTTCTGAGAACCTTACTTATAATAGTTTCATCATCAATTGTTCCTCCAGAAGCTCTGATTGCACTAACACTTGCCTTGATCCTTTCAACATATTTTGCAATGTTTTCATCTTCTCTCATTTTCATCTGATCAAACTGTCCTCTTAGGCTTTTTGCTTTGGCTCTCTTCACATTGTCATCACCACCATAAATTTTCTTCAGCTTGTTCCACATTGCATAAGTAGTTGTGCAGTCTTTGATCTCATCAAATTCTTCATAGCCAAGAGCTCATGCAATGTCTATCATCATGGTGTTATGGTTCTTTTTCTCTACAATGTCTTCCACAGATAATGTGCCAGTAGGAGCTGTATATTCTTCATCAAGATATTTGCATCCTGAATCACTAATGGAAGCCAGATGAAGTCTCATGAGACCTTGTCGTGTTGAAAAGTTATCTCTATTAAGCCTTGGAATTTCTCTCTTGTAAGACATTCTGATCTTTAGCTTAGGTCCTTGAAACCCTTCCTGCAAGGACCAAATGCTCTGATACCAATTGTTGGAAATATAGATGGAGTAACTGAGAGGAGGTGTGAATCAGTTAACCACAAAAAATATTATCACAGATCCCTTAGATGTCTTATTAATTCATTTACTATTGTCACTCGGTAAACGTACAGAGAAATATTGTAACTCGGTTATTGCAGTGAGTATTAATTATAACTATTTTTAAGCATTCATCAGTGATTAACATGCATGCATAAAGAAAATAACATCAACACATGTGACACCAGATTTAATGTGGAAACCCAATTTGGGAAAACCACCAATGTAACTAGTTATTGTTTTTCACTCTTCTGAAGTGATGCCCTATTAGGAGCCAACCCGGTAAAAGGTTACAAAACACACTGTTAGGTGTGACCTTATTAGAGGATTTAATCACCCTATTAGGAGTGGCCTTGTAAGAGGTCTTGAAACAATTCAATAGAACTGTCACCTTGTTAGAGGATTTACAAAATGGCTGTTAAACCAACTCGGTTAAGTGATTTTGAAATCACTGCTACAATGGTAAGAAAGTAACAATGAAATGACCTGAATAATGATGCAACTGAATTGCTGATTATAGATCTCTATTTTGCTTCACTAGATCCTTCCTGATCAAATAAATCTTCACTTCTCCTCAAGGATATCTAACCATCCTTCAAAATTCACATAGACCTTCCTTCAAAATGATTTGCATGTTCGCTCACAGACTTCCACACTTGTACATTATTTTTCCACACTAAATTCACCACTTGACCTTCTATATATACCATTCAGATTGTCAAGTTGGCACTAATAATCATTACAAACATTAACACTCATTACAATAGTTAGCTGGAATAAACAAACTTTATTTCTCAAATTAACAATATCCTTTATTGGGCCGACCTTGCTCGTAAACACTAATCCTGAAAAGATTTCCTTTGGTGACTGAGTGAACTGGGTAAACACTAACTTTCCTTCGATAACCATCGAAGCTTGATTAACACTATTTTCTGCCATACTTTCCTTTGACACCCGAGAGATCTCAGTAGACACCGAAAACCACCTTGCTGACTGACTGAGCTTGCTAGACACACAGAACTACTTATTGATATGACATTTGTGTGACATCAAAGACAACACACAATTAGACAATTGTATCCAACAATCTCCCTCAAACAATTGTATCCAACACCTGAGACCCTCAACTTCAACTAAGTCTTGAGTCCAGACTATTCTTAGGACATTGTTGCAAGCATTTTCTTACTTCGCTGGTTACATACATAGCATATATCTAACCTAGGGAATCAATCTTGAAGCGGTGCAGCTACTTCCACAATCTGAGCATTTAGATTATTACAATACACATCCTTCCCTTCTCGTCCATTGGCATTGGTTTCAAATGGAAAAAAAGAACCGCAAATCAAGGCCCAAACTCCATGACAGAGCTAACTGAAACATTTCTTGAGCCGGTCTGTAAGAGAGTTTGGAATCTCAACACAAAACTACAACAAAGATGATTTCCAAAAGCTAATCAATTGAACTCCAAAAAAATGGTGCATAAAATGAACTTGCAATGATATTTAATCCATTTATTCACTTCGCAACAACAGTGTGTGAAAGGAAAATGTACTCAGAATTTTGGTTCTTCTTCTATTCAAAGCTGCTTCAAGGATAATCCTGTCCCAATCCTGCGATTGGACAAGGTTTAAACAACATCAAAAGTCTCGCTAACTGATCCAACCAACCCAAAACCAGTTGGGACCATTGGGAGCCAAAAGAAAATAGTCGGCAACGGTTCAAGAAATGTTGCATTACAACATGACAACATTCACCAAGTTTGTGACATTGCCTAACAATGTGTTATGAGATGTTTCCCAATGGATGGGAAAAAACACTTGAATCCCTGCTAAAACATAAACAAAGCTGACTAAAAAAGAAAACAAACAATCCTAAAATAGAACTAAGACATAAAGCAATGGTCCAATGGACTAAGATACCCTTGGTTCATGAATACACCACAGGATTCTTGTCCACACAAGATGAACCAAAACCAAAAATAGTTTCTAAACTCATCCCTTATTGCATTAGGAAAAGAAACAAGACAATAGAAAGAGGAGGTGGAGGTTCCCTACACCAATAGAGGATCACATTTGGATAATTGGATTGCATTTGGGAAGAAGGCTTGCAGCCAACATTTCCTAGATCGCATCTAGAACTTCCTAGATCAAATCCAGTCAGGTATCACTTTCAATTATTTTAGGATTGCATCTGGGATCCTTAATCATATTTGGTAAATTGGATTACATTCAATGAAATTTAGGATCACATCTAGGTTTATTTGATTAAATTTTGTTTTTTCTAACCTCTAATGGATTGACTTGATGTTTTTTGTGGGTTTTAATAGCCTAATAGTGGTTTGCAGGCCAAATTGATAGAGACTTTATCACATGAGACTACTAATGATTATTTGTAGGTTGCCTTGGAGAAATCAACCAAACATTATACTTTCATTTCTAGGAATTTAAGACAATTTGAGGTCAATTTTCAATTAACTAGAGGATTATGCTCTTTTCCCTTGAGGAAAATCAAAAACTCAAAAGTCAATTTGCAATTTGGGGTCAAGTTGGGGTAATTGAGCTTAATGCTTGCATGATGTTTCTTGGTGATATGATTTGAGTTAGGAGATTATTCTCTTCTCCTTCATGGAGAATCAGAAATCTAGACCTCACAATCATTGATCTATTTTCTTTATTGCATTACCTTTAGAGGTCCTATCGGTTGAGGAAAAAATCTCCCAGGAACGACCCAAGTGGAAACAAGTCTTAAGCCAACTCTTCCTTGAGGTGAAATCCTTGAAAGACATGATTCATTTTGGCCTTGGAATCTTAATGATATTTTTCCAAGGACATGCTTGAATCTTGTGTAGAGAGGAGTCGCTTGAATCTTGCTTGCAAGACTACACAGTTTTAAGTACTCATAGGGCTATAGGCCTCAATCCTGCTTGTGGGACTATGGGAGATGGCTATGAACAGATGCCTTTAATAAAATCCTTAAATTATATGCTACCTGGTTCACCTCTGAAAGGTTGGTAACACTTGTGTGAGGAAAATAGTAATTTCCCCAAGACATTCACCATATTGAGCCATCATCGATGTTACTACTCAGCTAATATGGGCTCCAATATCCATTGCATGTTATTGTATTGTCATATTGTGAGGAGTCTTTGAGTGTGTTCCTAAGTTAGTGAACAAGTGTTTCCAATCTATACCTAGAATAAGGAAGGTAAGGTGTGATTGCATAAATATGATTGTTTGATGTGTTTTAAATGCAAATCTTAGATAAATCCCCTGAAATGAACAAACACCAAGAACTTTTAAACACCTACAAGTCACTGGAATCAAATAGAGAAGACACATTTTCCTGAAATTGACTGAAACTTGCATCAGATAGTCCATCATAATGTCACATTTGGTATCCTGAGTTGTACCCTGCATTCCAAGTCGCATTTGTTCAATCTTGAATCACATCTGATGTACACCACATTTTTTGGGTCGCATCTGGGACCAAAGTTCAGTTAAGTGTCGCATCTCATATTTCCTAGGTCGCATTTGGGGCCAAAACATTTTTAGTCACATCTGGGATAGAGAACATTTATGTACCTATCAGAATTTGGACTTTTACATTTTCAGATACCCATTTTTGGCCTTTAGTCAGATTCTACTATAAAACACATCTACCTATTAGCCTAAAGAGTTTTTTTAGAACATCTTGTCACCTTACATGGTCTATCCCGTATTGTTCAAACTATGGAGTTTCCTTATCACATCAAGTACAATCAAGTTCCCAGCTCACTATTAGGGCACTCTAACACCCTTTGATGATGGAGCTTTCAATACCAATCACAAATCCACTTGCATTTGGTTCCCAACTCACTATTAGGGTACTCTAACACCCTTTAACATTGGATCCTTAAGACAATTTCAAACCCACTTTTACATCCTTGGACACACAATTAAACATTTGCAAACATTCAGACCCACTTTAATACAAGACACTCTAAAATTCCTTAATCTAAGCTTTCATGGTTAATACGAGACACAAATATTACAAATTTGAAAAGAATCCATTTTTGGGTGAGGTACCGCTACTTACATTTGAAGGAGGAGAAACTTCAAGACTTAATCCTCTATTTGGAGCAACACCTAGCACTACTCATACAACAACACCTAACACAACAAACATGAATAACCAAGAAGACTTCTGTTGGAATGAAAGACACGGTGAACAAGATAACCAAGAAAAAAAAAATGAACAAGAAGAACAAAAAACCCAAGAAGAAGTGAGACACCATGGAGCGCATTATGACTATGATGATGATGAAGACCCTACAGAACTTGAATATCAAAGGGCCTTGAAAATTAAGAGATTCAATAAAATCCTTGAGAGAACTTTGGAAGAAAACAAGGAAAAGTACTTCCTAGAACTTGCCTCTCAAGGAGTAAAGCTACCAAAGGACTATGATGTAAATCAGCTTAAACAAAAGGAGGATCTCAGTCCCATGTCTATTTTGACAAGACAACTACTTTCCATGCAAGCAAAAATACAAGAACTCAAGAAAGAAAAGGACAAACTAGAGAAACAATACTCTTTGGAATATATTTTTTCTTTCCCTTTTGATAAGGGACTAAAGATGATTCCATTTCCTCAACATGTCACGATTCTAAAATATGACAAATACACTAGAAATTCCAGCCCTCAAGACCATGAAAGGGAGTTTTTCACATCCAGTATGGAATTCATGCATGAAAAAATGTACCTTATGAGATTATTTCCACAGAGCTTAGGTGGACAAGCAATGGGTTGGTTCTCAAATTTGCCTACACGAATCAAATCATTTGAGGAACTAGTTGAGAAGTTTATTCAACAATACTCCTATAACATCCAACACACTGTGACAATGTTGGATTTATGAAATACTAAACTGAAGACGGGAGAATCATTCTTGAATTTCCTACAAAGATGGAGGAAAATATTTGCGCGATATGCTAGACAAATACCTGAAATTGAAAAGATGGAAATCTTCATTAATAACTTGGTTCTTGAAATGAATTTCCCAATACAACTACAAGGTCCACCAAGTTTTGATAAGATGATAGATAGTGCCATCAATATTGAAGAGATCTTGATCAAGAAAGGAGAGATTACTATCAACAAAGAAAATAAAGAAAAGTACTATCCCACCAAAGATAAGTACAAATACGGAAATAAGAATAAGAATGTGTTTAATGATGGAGTTGTTGATACTCATAATACCAAACCAAAATCGAAAGTTTTTAATATTATGATAAGTCTTCAAGCGAGCAAGACTTCAAATTCTACGGTGACACCAATGGCTAACAAGACTTTCAATAAACCTACTACTCGAATAGAGCCTTGGGAAGCAAGACCTAAGAGAATATTCACACCATTGGGATATACATTAGAAGTGGTCTTGAATTCACTATTGGACAATAAAATCATTACAATTCCTAACTCCAAACCTTGGGAACCAGAAGTAAAACCAAGGTGGTGGAATGATAATGATAACTGTGATTTTCATCACAATAAAGGATACAAAATGAACAACTATATGAAATTAAGGCATGTTATTCAAGATCTAATTGAAGAATGGAAAGTTAAGGTGGATGGACATCATACAAACAATGATCACAAAGCATTTCAAAATCCATTGCCTAGCTATGAAAAAGGAGAATCTTCCAAGAGTAACAAGATTAATTATACATACACTGATAATGATAATTTAATTCATATGGTGGAACCATGAAAACCCTCCATCCATGTGATCACTTTAAAAGGAGTCCAAAATCAAACTGAGTCTTCTAATGTTGTAACAAGAAATCAAGTTAAGCTCACTCTCAAAGGGGCTTCAACATCGAACACACTAGCTACAACAACAACATCTAAACAAATGGCATTACCTCCAAAGTTTAATCTAGTGGACCAATTGCAGCGTAGGCCATCTCAAATATCTATTCTAGAGCTGTTAAAAATCTCTCCTAGTCATAGGGAAGTTCTTGATCAAGCCTTGCGTAATACTAATGTGTCAAAAGATCTAGATGTGGACAGATTACAAACTATGGTTGGTCACCTGAATTCCCCACATTACCTATCTTTTTCCAAGGAAGATAACAAATCATTGAACCAACCACATAATCAACCATTACATCTAGAGGTTCTTATTCATAAACATTGTGTCAAGCATGTCTTGATAGATGGAGGCGCTGGATTAAACATAAGCACATATAACTTGGTAAAATAATTGGGATTTTCCAAACATGCAATTGATCCCAAAAGAAAGATAACAATCAAAGCATGTGATGAAGAAGAAATATCCTCCAAAGGATTAGTTGTTTTACCTATTAGAGTGGGACTGATGGAGAGAGATGTCATATATCAAGTTCTTGATTTACCACTCGCATACAACATTCTTCTTGGAAGGCCATGGATACACTCAATGTAAGTTGTGCCTTCTACTTACCACCAATGCATAAAATTTCCTCATAATGGAGTGGGGGTGACTATTCCAGCTGACACAAGATATCCTTGTAACAGTCTTAAACAAATAGAGAGCATAGTTCCACATAATAAAGAAAGTTCCAATAAGGTGGAGACATCTAAAGAAATGGTTTTGCGAAGATTTTCTAAAAAAGTCAATATTCAAGAAACAAGTATGGGTTAATACAAGATAGATATTGCAATGTCTCTAATCGATCTCCTCATATCTCCTAGATGCCAAGGATGACCTTCATCAACATTTACACCTTCCAATGGTAGTGCTCTAACAATACATGAAGGAGCCAGAATGGTCAAAGAAAAATTGTCCCTTGAAGAAGAAAATGAAGAGAAGGTTGTCTTGTAATGGCTTTATAAAGAAAATGAAGAAGATGGAAATATCAAATATTTTTAGATAGCTACAAAAAAATATGGAAATGAATATGAATTTATGAAACAAATGGGTTGCAAAGGAAAAGGATCATTTGGACAAAGCAAAGAAGGACTTTTGGAACCTATACATATGGATTTTAGAAACCTGAAAGACAAGACTGGATTGGGCTTCAAAGAAGAAACATCTCATCCTGTAGTAGGAAGTGGTCTAGTATTTGATAGATCAGGAGACTTAGATGATGAAGAAGAAGTGGAAGGACAACTTATTTCTTATGAAAAGTTGTTACTCTTACAAGGAGACCCATTATCATAAATTGGTACCAATCTTGAAGAAGAACCAAAAGAAGGACAAGCAAAAGAATCTAAAGGAGAACAAGAACAAGGGATTCCCATCTTTGACACACCTCACTTTAATGAGGAACCAAACATGATAACTTTGCAAGAACCATTTTAAGAAGAATAAAACAATGCCAATGAAGAAGATGAAATACCAATGACTATTTCCCACTTCCTGGGGGTTTCAGATGATAGTCAAGTAGACTCACATGAATATGAATGGGATATTCTTTTTGATGCTACTATGGATATAGAAGTGGATGTGGTACATAAATTTTCTCCTAGATTCTTGATTGAAGAAGGAGAGGGTTCTAATGCTAGATCGTTGGAGTTAGACTTGCATAACATTAACATGAACTCTAATAATAATGAAAATGACTCTAATAATCATAACATCTATCTAGAAGAAAACTTAATGGAAAACATCTTGCAAGTTAATAACATTGATAATAACATGGTGTTGTCTCTTGAACCCACTGAATCCTTGTCCTTATTACATCCTAAATTGATAAACTAGAATGAGCCTACATCCACAAGCCTATTATCTTTTGGAAAATACTATTCCCTAACCTATTATCTAAATGCTTGTGAACCCTTCCTTTCTTCCACCAATGTAAAGAGAGAAACCATGATTGAGGAGGATATCAAGTTTCTCAATCTCATAATGAAAAATAAAAAGAACAAGAGATTTGATGGTGAAAACCACTTAGTGGCAGTGTCAGATCCTAAAAGAGAAAAAGAAAAGAATGTATCTGATGGTGAAAACCTCCTAGAGGCACCAAAAGATGGGATTCTTGATATCCTCCCAGATCATTTTCAGGAAATATCTTCAGTGATGATTGAAACAACACAACCCATTAATTTGGGAACAAAAAAAGCTCCTCAGCTAGTTCACATTGCATAGTCATTAACAGAAGAGGAAAAGATCCAATTCACCAGCTTTTTCAAAGAAAAGAAGATCAATTTTGCTTGGTCTTATTTAGACATTCCTAGATTGGATACATATTTGATAATGCATCACTTGTCCATTTCCCCTGACATGAAACCAGTAAAGCAAAAACTAAGGAAAATGAATCCACATGTGGCATTGCTAGTCAAGGCAGAATTGGAAAAACTATTGAAAGTTGGATTCATTAGAGTCATTGATTATGCAGAATAGATTTCAAACATAGTTCTTGTTTCTAAGGAAGAAAAATCCATTTGATTTTGCACAGACTTTAGGGATTTAAATGAGGCTTGTCCAAAGGATGACTTTCCACTTCCCAACATAGACATGATTGTAGATTTGATGGCAGGCTATGAGATGTACTCATTAATGGATGGATTTTCTGGATATAATCAAATCAAAATTACTCTTGAAGATCAAGAAAAGACTATATTCACATGCGCATGGGGAATTTATTGTTTGAATGTGATGCCATTTGGTCTCAAAAATGTAGGTGTAACCTATCAAAGAGAAATGACCACAATATTCCATGACATGGTGCATAGAAACATGGAATACTATGTAGATGTTACATTGGAAAAATCAAAGATAAGGACTACACATATAGAAGATCTAAGGAAAATCTTTGACAGAATGGAACAATTTCAATTAAGGCTTAATCCTACGAAGTGTGCATTTGGTGTATCATCTGGAAAGTTACTAGGATTCATAGTCTCAGCAAAAGGAATTGAGGTGGATCCAGCAAAGGTGAAATCTATTCTTGAAATGCAACTACCTAGAAACATTAGTCAAATGAGGACGCTCCAAGGAAAGCTACAATCCATAAGAAGATTTATATCTCATTTGGCAGATAAGGCACAACCTTTCACAAAGTTGATGCGCAAAGGAACTACATTCACTTGGGATGAGAAATGTGAAGAACATTTTTCCCAAGTCAAGAAATATTTGATGAATCTATTAAAAAGTAAAGTCCACCAAGATAACTGAGAGGGGGGGGGTGAAATATTTATCAGATAATTATAACTTTTATCAACTTCAACAGCATTTAACCATGTAAGCAATATAATTACCAACCATATAAATATATTCATACACAATAACACAATGACACAAGATATGTTGACTAGGGAACCTCTTGATCAAAGAGTAAACCCCGGTGGGAATGATGCCCACAAAAGATGCACTAATATGAATATTCCTTGTGAAAGGATGGACTCTATTAGGAGTCTTATGAAATACATTCATTACATATGAATCCATGTTAGGAGATCTTGAATCCCTACTAAAAGATTCTAACTCTATTAAGAGTTATGGAAGATAGAAGGACCCACTGCCCAAATAGCTTCAGGGTAAGATCAGTGAACACACTATCCAACTGATCTTTGTATTACTCAACAGAATAATACCAAAAGATTACTGATCTCAACAATATGTTACCTCTTCTCTAACTCTGCCAAACCGCACTCACTGCTTCACCAGATCTCAATTTCAAATCTCTATACTTCACATGTCTTCCTTCACAAATTCACTTTCACAACTGCATTAGCTCTTTTCTTCACTTCATGCATACATCAACATTCAACCATATTAAAACAAGGAAAAACATTTATTCCTTTATACCACACTCAATTAATTACAAATGATTCGGCATCCAATTACAAAACAAAAGTTTTCAGATGCTACATCAAAATTACACAAAACTATCAGCTTCCAAATACAATAATTCTCCATCCGTGCGACCTCAAATTTTGCACTTGCATCCACATCACTATCAATGTTTCTTCAACTTCCCTTTAACTGTGCAAAACTAAATTCCATCCCGATTAGGAGATATCATCTGATTTCCACAAACTGCTACTCAAGAATACTGCCAGAATACTACTTCTACCAAAATGCTCATAACTTTCATTAATAAATGAATTACTATCTACGCTCTTAACCATAAACATATAACATATCAAAGAGTAAATCCTTAACATCGCATAGCTCTATTTGCAATATCCCACGTGCGCTAATCTAAACACTGTCTGCTCCTCTACAAATCTCTAGAAGATCAATGTGTTGACATCAATGACAATCATAGTCATGAATGCAACAACAACTACTACAGAATGGCTGCCAAACATTTAGAATTCATTCCTAAAAATCTCCCCCATTGGCATTGATGGAAACATAGATGAAAAACATCCAATGTTCCAAAAATCCAATACTGCAACACTATTGCTCTGAAAATGCTTTCAAGTTCTCTTCATCAATCAAATCTTACTTCGTTTTCCTATTCAGTTCTCTCCAATAAATGGTACAAATGATTTTTCATGTACACTTCTCCCCCATTGACATCAATGATAGAAAATTTCATCATTATGTCAACAACAACTTCAATGTCAAAAGACACTATTCATAAAATACATTCACTAGAGTCCTCATGACTTAGCTCAGATACACATACTCCCCCATAGAGGAAGCACCAACATCCAATCTAGAAGAAAGATAAGGCTCATATACCACTAGATGGATGAAACCAACTGCATCACTTCTCAAGAGTAGGCTAGGGTATAACCCCAAGCATACCTCTCAGATACTCAAATGTATCCTTAGGAAAAGGCTTTGTAAAAATGTCTGCTATTTTCTCCTTTGTGCTTATGTACTCCAGTCTGATTTCTTTCTCAAAAACTTTCTCTCTTACTACATGATACTTAATCTCTATATGCTTTGTCTTAGAATGTAATATAGGGTTCTTAGACATACTAACTGTGCTGGTGTTGTCACAATGTATAAAAACAAGCTCAAAAAACTTTATTCCTACATCCTTCAGCATTTGCCTCATCCAAATTATCTGGTTACAATTGTTTGTTGTTGCTACATATTCTGCTTCTGTTGTGCTTTGTGAAATGCAATTCTGCTTCTTACTTAGCCAAGAAACCAATCTTCCTCCAAGGAAAAAGGCTCCACCACTGGTGCTCTTTTTATCATCAACACTGCATCCCTAATCAACATCTGTATATGCACATAGGGTAAAGTCATCAGATTTTTTATACCACAATCCATAGTCCATTGTGCCTCTTAAATATCTTAGTATCCTCTTCACTGCTGCATAATGTGATTCTCTAGGTTCAACTTGAAATCTTTCTACAATTCCAACTGAATGTGCTATATCAAGTCTTGTATGAGTCAAGTACTGCAATCCTCCAATCATAGATCTGTACTTTTTCTGTTCAACAGTCGGTGTTTCATCTGTGCTAGATAATTTATGTCCAGTTACCATAGGTATTCCAACTGGTTTATAGTTCTCCATTCCAAATATTTTCAACAAGTCATTCAGGTACTTTGTCTGACTTAAAAAGATACCATCATTGTTCTGTGTTATCTATAATCCCAAAAAGTATTTCATACTCATTTCAAATTTAGTCTTCATTTCATCAGCAAATTTGTCACTATCTTCATCTTCTCCTCCAAAAATAATGTCATCAACAAAAATAACTACAATCAACAAACCATTTTCAATTTATTTTTTGTATAGATTTCTATCAGCTGTTCCTTTTGTAAATCCTAATTTTAACAAATACTTATCCAATCTTGCATACCAAGTTCTAGGTGCTTTCTTTAGTCCATATAATGCTTTCTTCAGTTTACACACCATGTCTCCTTCTTGAGTCAAAGGAAAACCTTCAGACTTCTCAATGTAGACTTCTTCCAATTCACCATTCAGAAATGCTAACTTCACATCCATCTGATATACTTTGAATTTCGTATAAGTTGTCTAGGCCAAAAACATTCTTACTACTTCAATTCTTGCTACTGGTGCAAAAGTTTCTTCATAGTCAATTCCTTCTTGTTGTGAGTATCCCTTACATACCAATCTTGCTTTGTTTCTTACTACTTCTCCTTGTTCATTCATCTTGTTTATGAATACCCATTTAGTTCCAATAACATTCTTATCTTTAGGTCTAGGGACCAATTCCCATGTCTTGTTCTTTTCAATCTGATCTAGTTCTTCTTTCATAGCTTTAATCCAATGTTCATCTTCACAAGCTTCACTAGTAGATTTAGGTTCAATTTGAGAAATCAAACATAATTGTTCTTGTACCTTATTTTTAGTTAGAACTCCTATGTCAATGCTTCCAATAATCGGCTCAGTAGGATGATTCCTTGATAAATTCATGTTAGGTGTCATTGTCTCAGATCTCACTTCAGGTGTCGGTTCTTCAATAACTTCACTTTGGCTTTCATTTAACAAGTCACTTTCAGTCTCATAGAATAATTCAGTAGTTTCATTGTTAGGCTTAGGATGAGTTCCTTCATCAGATTCATAATCAAGCATTCTTTCCTGAATTTTGAACTTTTCATCAACTTTAACATTTGCGCTCTCAACAATAGTCTTAGTTCTCTTATTGTAACATCTATAAGCTTTGCTCTTCAGAGAATATCTAATAAATATACCTTCATCACTTCTAGGATCAAACTTTCCAATATCATCGTCTCTCTTTATATAACATTTGCTTCCAAAAAATTTAAAATACTTAACTGAGGGTGCATGTCCAAACCATAATTCATAAGGTGTCTTGTCTGTGTCTTCTCTGGTTTGTACTCTGTTCATTGTATACACTATTGTGTTCACTGCTTCTCTCCAGATTATCTTTGCCAAATCATTCTCAAATAACATAGGTCTTGCTGCTTCAGTCATTGATCTGTTTCCTCTTTCTACGATACCATTTTGTTCAGGTGTTCTAGGGGCTGAAAATTGTCTCTTAACACCATTCACTTCACAAAAGGTGTTAAACTCTCTAGAAGTAAATTCTCCACCTCTATCAGATCTCAAACATTTAATCTTCATTGCAGATTCATTCTCAACTTTATTATTAATGATCTTAAACTTATCAAATGCTTCAAATTTTTCTTTAAGAAATGCAATCCACATCATTCTTGTAAAATCATCAACAAGAATCATAAAATACCTTTCTCCATAGAATCCTCTATTCCTGGTAGGACCGCTCAAATCTGTATGAACAATCTCCAACTACTCTGCAGATGTAAACTTCTCACTGGGAAAAGAACTTCTCTTCTATTTATCCATCACACATTCCTTGCAAATCATGTTAGTAGGCTTCATAATTTTAGGCAAATCCCTTACTGCAAGTGTAGTACTTACTTTCACAATGTTATTAAAATGTTATGACAAAACCTTCTGTGCCATAACCAACTGTCATCAATCTTAGTAAGCAAACATGTCATCTCAGTAGGATTCAACTGAAATACATTACCTCTGGTTCTAGATCTAGTTCCAATCAGATTTTCATCTTTATCCTTTATCACACAGGTTTTCTCAGTAAACCAAACTTGATATCCCTTATCAACTAACTGTCCAATACTTAAGAGATTATGTTTCAAACCTTCCACAAAGTAAACATCATCAATATTAGTCTTTCCATCAAGAGTAATAGATCATATACCTTTAATCAAACAAGGTGCATTGTTTCCAACTCTAACAACTCCTCCATCATAATTGTTAAACTTTATGAATTTTTTCATGTCTCCAGTCATATGATGTGAACAACCACTATCTATAATCCAATTAGCTTTCTTTTCAACTTTAGAAACTAGGGCTTTTTCTTCCTTAACATCTGTTTTAGGATTTTCTTCTTTAATTGCTATGAATCATATGTCATCATTATTCTCAGTATCACTTTCACTTAGAGTTCTCTCTATACTAGCTTCAAGATCTTCATCATTAGCATAATAACATTCCTTAGATCTTCTAGGCTTGAAATTGTTTCTGTACTTTTTAACTCTCTTAGGACATTTAGATGCAAAATGACCATATTCTTGACAAGTCCAACATTTCAAAATTTTCTTACCATCTGGTTCTCTCTTCACAAGCAAGGCAATACCTTCTTCAATCTTCCTATCTTCTTCATTTCTAGATCTATTGCCGCCAGCATAATCTCCACTCACACTGATACTTCTTGACAAAGTAGGGCAAACACTAAGAGCATTGAATATTGTCTCCATTCTAGGCAAGTCTCCTGATAACCTCAGGTTCATTTATGTTGCTTCCAATCTTCCAAGAAGAGTCTCTCTTGTAAAGTTATAAGTACAAGGTATAACTTGTTCAATCATCTGTTTTGTCTACTTAAACATAGGAGTCAATATCCTCAGAATTTTCCATATCACTTCATTCTCTATCTTTTTTCCTCCACAAGATTTTATGCCTGCAACAATTTCTGACATTCTACCAATATAGCTTCTAATAGATTCATCTTCCATCATTCTTATATCTTCAAATGCACATATCCAATTATGTAATCTAACTTTCTTTGCATGTTCATCACCTTCAAAAGTAGAGTGTAAAGCTTTCCAAATTTCATGAGATGTTTTCAAATATTTTACCTGACTGTACTCATTCTCCGGAAGGGCTGTCAAAAGTGCTTCTCTGGCAAGTATGTTACACATGAATAGATCTCTCTCATCACTAGTACATGTTTCAATGTTATCCTCATCAATGAAAGTCTTCTAATTCTTTGTAATCAACAAATAACTTGGTCCTAAACACAGTAGATGTGTCTTCATCTTTTCTTTCCAGCTGTCAAAATTCACTCCAAACGTAGGGCTTTCTTTCCTAAAATTCATCATGGATCTCCTTAAGTTGTTAAACTTCTCTTTCAAGGACCTGTTGCTCTGATACCAATTGTTAGAAAGTAAAGTCCACCAAGATAATTGAGAGGGGGGGTGAATTAGTTATCAGATAATTATAACTTTTATCAACTTCAATAGCATTTAACCATGTAAGCAATATAATTACCAACCATAGAAAGATATTCATACACAATAACACAATGACACGAGATATGTTGACTAGGGAACCTCTTGATCAAAGAGTAAACCCCGGTGGGAATGATGCCTACAAAAGATGCACTAATATGAATATTCCTTGTGAAAGGACGGACTCTGTTAGGAGTCTTATGAAATACATTCAGTACATATGAATCCCTGTTAGGAGATTTTGAATCCCTGCTAAAAGATTCTAACTCTATTAAGAGTTATGGAAGACAGAAGGACCCACTGCCCAAACAGCTTCAGGGTAAGATCAATGACCACACTATCCAACTGATCTTTGTATTACTCAATAGAATAATACCAAAAGATTACTAATCTCAACAATATGTTACCTCTTCTCTAATTGTGCCAAACCGCACTCAATGCTTCACCAGATCTCAATTTTAGATCTTTGTACTTCGCATGTCTTCCTTCACAAATTATCTTTCACAACTACATTAGCTCTTTTCTTCACTTCATGCATACATCAACATTCAACCATTTTACAACAAGGAAAAACATTCATTCCTTTATACCACACTCAAGTAATTATAAATGATTCGGCATCCAATTACAAAAAAAAACTTTCCACACGCTACATCAAAATTACATAAAATTGTCAGCTTCCAAATATAATAATTCTCCATCCATGTGACCTCAAAGTTTGTGATGCCATCCACGTCACTATCACTATGTCTTCAACTTCCCTTTATCTACGCAAAACTAGATTCCATGTCGATTAAGAGATATCATCTGATTTCCACAAACTGCTACTCAGGAATATTGTCTGAATACTGCTTCTACCAAAATGCTCATAACTTCCATGAATAAATGAATTAATTTCTGCGCTCTTAACCATAAACATATAACATATCAAATAGTAAATCCTCAACATCGCATATCTCTATCTATAATATTCCATGTGCGCTAATTCAAACATTGTCTGCTCCTCTGCAAATCTCCAGAAGATCACTATGTTGACATCAATGACAATCATAGTCATGAATGCAACAACAACTGCTACAGAATGGCTACTAAACATTCAGCATTCATTCCTAACAGAATCCTCCAATCCTAATGGCACAAATCTATGGAAAACCTCTATTTTTATACATATCAGCAACAAATACGTCATTAGGAGTATTTCTTGAGCAAGAAGATGAAGCTAAGAAAGAAAGAGCTATATACTACATCAGCAGAACTTTGGTCACATATGAGTTGAACTATTCCATGATTGAGAAAGCATGCTTAGCAGTGGTATTTACATCCCAAAATATTAGGCATTACATGTTGTTACATAAGGTGAAGCTAGTGGCTAAGATTGATCCACTCAAATATCTATTGAGTAAGGCAATGCTGATGAGAAGACTAGCAATGTGGGTCCTAATTCTAAGTGAGTTTGACATTGAATATATTGATAGAAAAGCCACTAAAGGACAAGTGATTGTTGATCAACTTGCAGAAACACCATTAACAGATGACAAGCCATTACATGTGGAGTTTCCATATGAATCTATTATGCACTTGATAGAGCACCCATGGAAAATGTATTTTGATGGCTCCTTCATGCAACAAGGATCGGGAGCTAGATGCTTATTCATTATGCCACAAGGATATAAAATTTTGAAAGCATATAAGATGATCTTTCCATGTACAAAAAACATAGTAGAATATGAAGCTCTAGTGAATAGACTCAAACTTGCAATAGAGTGAAAAATCATTGAATTACACATTTATGGAGATTCACAACTCATTATCAGTCAGGTGAATGGTGACTATCAGAAAAAAGATGATAAGCTCATGCCTTACAAAAGAATGGTGGATGACTTGAAGAAATACTTTGTTTTCATCACATTTGAGAAAATTCCAAGATTAGAAAATAGAGAAGCGAATGCGATGGCTACTTTAGCATCAATGTTACAACTTGAAGAACATCAATTTTGCTATGATTTCCTGGTGGAAGAAATCCCATTTCCCGCCTATGACTCACCCAAATCCAAATTATTTGTGCCCTTGAAACCCAAGTTTTATTCAAATATGCCCATATCTAATCTTACCTAAAAGACCAAACAATCCCTGAAGGCTATTCCAAAAATGAAAAGAGATCCCTTATAAGAGCGACATCGCGTTATATAATCATCGCTAATGACTTGTATAGACGTGGTCTAGATGGTATGCTTCTTAGGTGTTTATAAAATGAAGAGTCTAATCATGCATTAAAGGAAGTTCATGAAGGTGTGTGTGGGTCACACTTGAATGGTTTTTCATTAGCCAAGAAACTCTTAAGAGTAGGATATTATTGGCCCACAATGGAAAAAGATGTTATACATTGATCAAAAACATGCAAGAAATGTCAGATCCATGGTAACCTAATACATGCTCCAGCTAGGGAGATAATTCCTTTCATACCACATTGGCCATTTCAGCAATGGGCCTTTGATCTAATTGGTCAAATATACCCAAATTCATCAAATGGACACAAATACATCATTACTACAACTGATTATGTCACAAAATGAGTAGAAGTCATCCCACTGAATGCAGCCGGAAAATAAATTTCAATTTTTATCTTGAACTATATTATCTGTAGATATGGAATACCCTCATCGATTGTGACTGACAATGGGGGTCAATTCAGAAATAAAGACATAAATGAGTTGTGTCTTCAATTCAAAATCACTCAGCACTGTTCCTCGATCTATTACCCTCAAGGTAACGGACAGGCTAAAGCATCAAATAAAACTATTTTAAAAATCTTGCATAGGATAGTGAATAAATCAGGAAAGGACTTGCATTTACAAATCAATCTAGCATTATGGGCTTACAGAACCAGCATCAAAACACCAACTAGTGCAACTCCTTTTGCACTAGTTTATGGATCAAAGGCACTATTACCAGTTGAGGTAGAGATTCCATCACTGAGGGTATCATTGAAATATCTAGTCACTAATGAGGACTATCGAATCTCTAAACTGCAAGAGCTAGAATTGCTAGATGAGCACAGGCAACAGGCATTCGATCATTTCAAATTCTATCAAAAGAGAATGTCAAGAAGATATAACAAGAAGGTAAAACCAAGAAGTTTTTAGGTAGGAGATCTAGTTTTGAGAGAAAACCCTAAAAATCAGCAAAATCGAGAACAAAAGGGAAAATTTGAACCCAACTAGTTGGGTCCCTTTGTCATCACCACAGCATTTAGATAGGGAGCCTATCAATTGGCTATGCATGAAGGAGATGTTTTACTAGATCTGATCAATACTCTACATCTGAATATATTTTATGCCTGACATTCTTGAGATAGCACCTATATAGTGTACAGAGTTCCTAAAAAAAAAAAGCTCAAAAATAGAAAATATGGATCCTAAAAAAAATCAAAAACAATAGAAAAAATCCTGAAAAAATGACCACTTTGGTGAAAACCTAGCAAATAGGCTTCTTGGTGAGTCCAAAAAAAAAAGAAAAAGAAAAAGCACAATAAAATTGGAAAAGAGAAAAAGTGTCTTGGTGAAAACCTGGTAAACAGGTGCCATGATAGCAAAAAAAGAAAAAGTTTGGCCAAGTGGTGAAAACATGGTAAATAGGCACTACTTGTAATCAATGCTCTATCTATCAAGATAACGCTTGCACATTCGGCCAATGTAAATCTCAGTTTGTACATATCTTCCAGTCACTTTTGTGACATGCCAAATCCTGAAATGAACTATCAAAAAATAATACATTCCTAAGGATGGAATCTGTCCACATTAAGGTCCTAGGTAAACTATTTTCCCTAGAAGGAAATGATCAAGGTCACGCATGTCTCTAAGTCGTTGTTAGGACCTTCTGCTAAGGTGTCATTTGTCCCTAGTCTGCAATAGACATTAAACTATGAAAACAAAGGTATTTCTTAATGTCACCATAAATAGTATTTCTTAATACTTGCACCTAAAAGTGTTCCTAGACACTGTGTGATGATGATAAGAGTGTTTCTAAACACTAAACATGTGAGCTACTTATTGATGAAAAAGAAATCGATAATTGATAATAATTTATATGTGTGTGTTTGCAAATTAATCAATAGTGTTCTTAAGCACTATAATCGCAACTGTCTGTTTTAAAGAAAAGACATTGATTATAAAGGAATGATGAACTTTTTCTTATTATCAATTTTTTATCGTTATGTTTCCTTGAGTGACTCGATGATGTCTACAATAGACTAGAGAAACAAGGACTAGGGGTATAACATTTTCTTTGTCTCTATTTGTGGTGATAAATTTGATGATCTAAAGTGATCGTAGGGAATGGGTGTCTATGATAAGTGCCTCCATCACGATTGGAACACCACATATACCTCGACCTGTTTCCTATGAAAGATTTAGTGAGGTTGGATTTATTTCCTTATCTGTTTTAAACTACAATGAAAAACTACTTCCTAGTAAGGTACATAGTAAATTGGATTATACCCAAGGATATGAATATAAAATGAAAGGTCATTGGGGGTATATATTTACACATTATGCACCCAAAAAAAAATGTTTATATTAAATAGGAATTAACTGACAAAACATTCTAGCCTATATGATTAATATTTAGGTTATCTTTTGACATGACGAATGAGAGGGAAGTATTCATATTTTCATAATTGCTAAATCTATCAGTGAAAATTGTACTAACCTAATGAGATCCCATTACAAAAGCTCTATGATGATAATTGATCCACTTTGAATAAACAGTGATTGTCCTAGGTGTCTTAGTCTAGGTGCATTTCATTGGTTAATTGAATTAAGGTTCATTTTTAGTTGCATATCATATTAATTTGCATTAGGTTCATTTAGATGCATTTCATGTTTTAGTTGCATTGAAATTCATTTTAAATTACATTCATTTTAATATAGTTGCATTCATTTTAAGTTGCATCAGTATGAATGTGTGAATTCAATTATCTAAGCATTTTAAAACTGAAAATTCTAAAAACATTAACCATTTCCCATGTTTGACCAAGTACATCATGAAATCATAAAGAACTTAAATGAAATGACTGAATATATATCACTGATATCCATTTTCATAAACCATCTCATCTCATAAAAATCGCATGCATAGTGAATCCATAATCATCCATGCATAAATAAAAAGTGAGATGTCGATACATTGCATCTCATACATCCATATGCATACATAAAATAAAGATTGCATACATTCACATAAGTTTGCATCCATACATCCATAAAGCTTTGAAAATACAAAAACATAAGCATATATCAGTGAAATATATCATGATGTCATCATATCATCAGCATCTAACCTAATCATAACCATGTATGACCATCACATCAATATCCAAAGTATGAGATGCATACCAGTATATCTCACATGTGCAAAAATCAAAAAATATCACATGAAGAAGCATAAATCAGATAAGATATCTATATTAGAATCATCAGAATCAGAAAACATCAATATATCATCAGTATGTGAGAAAGAGTATCAGAGCATCAATGACAGTATATCAAAGCATGAATGAAATAGTATATCAGAAGGAACAGTATCAATGTATCAACAATAAAGAGTCCATGGGATATCAAAGTGTATATCGATCAAAAAATGGTACATAATACAAGATATGTCAAATGGGGTACAATATGTCAATGTACAAAAATGAGAGTACAATGTCTTAGATTTGGTTAGCACCCTCATCCTCTCATGGAGGATCGGGAGGGGGTGCATCTTCTCTGCCTGGTATCGGTGGAGACATAGCACCATCAAACTGCTGAGCTATGACTAAATATAATGGATCCCTCTAAGCAACAGGAACAGTAGCACAATATAATGCAAAGAAATATGTGGCCCTCTGTCCCTGGTGGGTGGTCGTGTGTGTGTATCTATATCTCTCTGCTCTCACCTATTCCAATTGTGAATCTCTCTCTGAAAGTTGTGCCCTAAGAGTGGAAACCTCCAATAGTAACACTGTCATTTCATGGTCGCACTATGATAGTGGAGCTTCGTCCCTACCCATTGTCAACCTGCATTGTCAACTCTGCTAGCTGACATCTCTTCCAGAGGCCCGTCACTTGCTACCATCTCCCCCTCCTCCACCATCTCCTTCGCCTCCTCCATCTCCACCATCTCCTCTGTCTCCACCTCCGCAAGCACCATCTCTCCCTCTTTCATGTCCTCTATCTCGACCTTGACCCCTGTCTCCACCTCTCGGCCACCACCCACATTAGTTGGATCATAGTCTAAGGCATCCTCAAGGTGAGGAGTAACTTCATCGGGAGTAGTGAACCGTGGATAAGGATGTTGTGAGTAGTAGGTGTGATAGGGATCAGTAATGCCACCATCAGTGATCTCTGGAAGGTAGTCCCAGGCTACAGGTGCAATCTGTGATATCTCATGCAATGTTGTCTCATAAATCAAATGAGACCCCCACTATGCCTCCTTGTCTCTAATCCTGGAATAAATGGTTCTCTCATGTGGCAAGCCCTATACTCTACCATACTTCCTGAGGACACATGATTAAAAACCACTCAACTATATAGCAAGTCATGTTGATCAAATATCGAGACTGAAATAAATATGGCATCTGTCTGACGTCAGATGCCCACTCCTCACAATCTAAGTACGGCCTCCAAAAAAATTAGTAACATCATCTAGGACATGCCGCCAGTAATCCAGCTTGTCCAGATGGGGCTTCTAAAGCATACCTAAGTACATGTAAATATAAGGCAACTCTACATCGCACTGCCTATCCACTACCAACCATGTGATGGGGATGTGCTCCCACATCCAGACTTGAAGTACCAAGATCCCTACTGTCATAGTCTGAGAATGTTGATATACAATATCATGTAGCTCACGGTACATGTGAGTGAGGATGCAACTCCCCCAAGAAAAATGTCAAGGTGAACAAATTATATCCTCAATCACTCTGGACCATCCGCACATAAAGTCATGTTGTCCTCGATCGGGCATCATCAATCCTCCTACAAGACTAGCCAAATATACAGGAAGATTCTCATAGTTGGCCACCATGTGGTCCCAACTAATATAACATCTGGCAATGGTATCATCATGGAACAACCTCTGTGCGTCCGCCATCGCCATTGGAGCGCTTGCCTCATACTCTACTCGAGACCCCATCATAGGAATGTGGAGTATACGCCAGACGTCCTCAAGTGTCACCATCATCTCGCCTGTAGGAAAATGGAATGTGTTATGCTCTAAGTGTCAGCGCTCGACAAGGGATGTCAACAACCCATGATTTACCCAAATGTCAGGTAAATCGGCGAAGCTCCATAGCTCACATCGAGCAATAACACGACAATCAGCTGTAGAAAGGTGCTCATGTAACTCCAACACTTGGTTCAGTCGAGGAGATCAAAAGGAAACTACGCTAAACTGTGTCTGTACAACAAAAAATAGGAGCACTATGTCAGCATTAGACAAGGGAAATTGACTGGAAATTGCCTAAAAAGTTCAAACAAACAAGTAAAATTGGCTCAAAAATCAAGACAAACTAAATGCGATCTTGTTTCCTGGATGTGATCCAAGAAACCCAAGATGTGACGCCCTAATGAGATACAGCCAGGAAATCCTGGATACAACACAAGAAATTCAGGAAGTGATCCAAAATTCGGATGCGACCCTATTTTGACCAAATGTGAAAAGTTGAAGAAAAAGTTATGAACTTCCATGAAAAAGACCAGATGCGATCCAACAAGGTGTGATCTAGGAAATACAGGATGCGACCCATAATTTTACAAAAAATTGAGTGAGACACGGGATTTACCGCGTGCGATCCCGCATACAGGATGCGATCCTACATTAAACTACTCCTAAAAAGCTCAAAAATGCATGAAATTAAAATTTTAAAAATGAGATGGAATCATTATAGGGTACTCACAAGTGCTACATAATCTGGTGGTCGGTCATGTCGTCTGGCTAGCTCAAATCGGTGATTCTCCGCTAGGTACACCATTTCACCTCAGAGCTCAGAGAATTAACTATGGTAAAAAGTGAAAATGAATAGTAAAATCAGCCTTTTGACCTATTTAAGCCTCTCGGGGACTCCGGAGACCTAAGGAACATTCATGGTAAGATGTCACATAAGCTTCATATCGGGACCGAAATTGAAATAGGTGATTTATATCACTTAAATGCAGTAAAAATGAAGTTACAGAGAAAAGTCAACCTTTAAAATGTAGAAGTCAACTATGGTCAAGTTGCAGTCAAATAGGGGCAAAATGAGCAAAAAGGATACCACAAACATGGTGAATTAGTCAGTAATGGTTATTACTCAGATCAACGGTCAATGAAAAGTCAAAGTTCACTCAAACGCACTTTATGAAAGTTGCACAGAGTGTAATTAATGCACAGACGACTTGCCGAAAGCTATGAAAAGTGATTTTCTCACTCATGCATCAAATTTTCAACTCAAGATATTGCTTAAACATATCACACCTTTTTCTTGGTCAAACAGTATTTCTTTAACACTTAAATCGATCCTAATTACTTATTAACACTTCCTAAATGATTTTCGCTTGATCCAGATCCATTTCAATTGTCGTAATTTTTCCTAAACGCTTGAAATCATTGATTATCCAAATTTATTCTAATTTCATTCCCGAGGGGGCATAATCATACTAAAATTCAAATGTTCAAATCAAATTCTTGAACACCAGTGGCATGACAGTTTTCTTCAATCAAGTTGATGTTAACCTTTCTAACATTGATCAATTTCATCGCTTCAAATCAAATTGGTTATTTTTCAACATGTTCAGTTACTGCAAATCAAATTTAACTAAAATTTTCTATTTCAAAATATCTTATCGGTTCTCGTTCAATCAAGCTCAAAACCGGTATGGTCAATTCTCGTTTAATCAAGTTCAGAATTGATGACTTTCAAATCAAGTAAAATTTTGTTCGATCAAGTTTGGAGTTCTCAAATTCAGATTAGTTCTCTTTACCGCTCTCTAAATCTTTCAGAGTGGATTCACTGCTCTCTAAATCTCCTTAAAATCATAGTGGTCTTCAGTGCTCTCTAAATCACTTGAGCTCAAAGTAGTTCTTGTTGATCTCTAAATCTCCTTGAATCTATTAATTCCGCTAAATCATGCTAAATCAGATTTTCTTTGAATCCCTGTGTTGTTTGCAAAGCAAATTCGAAGAGGGGAAAATATAATCACCTAAAATTGGGCTAATAAAACCTACGGCCCTATTTTCCCTAATTCGGGATAAAATCCTAATTGTGTTAATTTGATTCTTGATTGTTAACATAATTCATTAAATTTAATAAAATCATTAAATCTCATAATTGAAGCATTTATTATCAAATAATCAAGCAAAATCACTTTGATTACTTTTAAGCCTAATTAATTGGATCGAACCCATTAAATTCATGGCTAGAGTAATTAATTAAAAGAAATGAATAAATTACCTCTAAAATGACATGTCACCTTAAAGGGGACAACAAAGTCACCTCAAGCCAATGAGAGGTAATCACATGGATCACTCACATGGATCAATCTTGGAAGCATCTCAACCACTCTTCATGGATGCATCTTGACCATTCAAATTCTCAAAGTTCTAAAAAAGAGGAATTTTCAAATCTTTAATGGCTCCTAACTCTTTGATTTTTGCTAATAGATAATTTGAATTCATGCTTTCATATGTTCATTTGATTTCCTAGCTAATTAGATAAAATTTCAATTTGGCTAAGAGTAATGAATTGATGAATCAATGGCTAATTTGAATGAATTTGATAGTTTACTTGCATATTTCTTTGAATCTCTCATTATAACATGCATTGTCACTATTTAGGATCATAATCTAAGAGAAATCTTAAATCTTTTTCATACTTGTGTTAGTTAGAGAACAATAATTCGAATTCAATTGTTATTTGCTTTGATCGAATTTTCATACTAACAATTGATATAATGAATTATTGAAGTGTTGTGTTGCAGATTTACAAGTCCACAATTCACACACACAAGGTTAAGTGGTGCAAGTGGAGGATTTAGGATTTTTCAAGTGGGAGGGACTTTTTGAATTTTAAATTTCTTTTAAATTCAAAATAGAGGAAAGGTTTTATTTGATTAAATATATGGGTTTGTTTAATTAAATTGGATTGGACATTAGGTAAATTAGATTAACTAATTCACCTAGTAGGATTGACAAACATGAAGATTAATTAAATAGGAATGCTATTTAATTAACACAAGTCTTGGAGGAAATTGGAAGGGAACATTAATTAAATATATTTATTATTTAGTTAATGAGATGACTATAGAAGAATGGTTTAAATGACTTTAATATGATCAATATTAATGATCAAATTTGGGTGTCTGCACTAATCACACCCAAAATTTACCTAAATATATACAGTCATAATACCCTACCTCGAAGTATGCCCAAAACTGATCATGCAAAGCCATTCACATATTACAAGAAATAGGACCCGCTCTGAAAAAGAGATGTATGTTCATGTAGTTCCTACAAACTCAAAAACAACATGCAAGTCCCATGGAGACTCACTAGGTGTAATAATCCCTTATGTAGCATCATGCAACCAAAGAGTCATTTTTCATCATAGATCTTTGAATCGTGATCTTTCATTTCTTCATTTCTATTTGTAACCTTCATGGAATGCTCTGGTCCAATTATGATTTCGCAATATGGAACAGCGGCATTAGAAACCAATCCTTCTTTCTTTGGACCACTAGATAAATTAATCTTCGCACATGCAATTGTTGATCACAACTTCTGAAGATTATGTTCTTCAAACTTGGGATCAAATTTAATGGTTGAAGAATCATCACTAAAAATAGAATGCATTTTACGCATACTTTTCTCAACTTCTACAGTCACATCATCATGTTCTTCAATTTTATTTTTATCAATTGAACCATCAAAATAAGAAGAAATAATCTAAACTAGAACCCTTTGAATTTGCATCTCATCTTCTTCAGGCAAAGAGTTTTCGAAACTAGTGGGACATATTACCTCCCTTTGTGATTCTTCTTCTCCACCACCTTGGTCAATGAAAATGAAAGATAAATGATCAAGATGCACAACATGAAAAATCAATTAGTTGATTTCTTACATATCTATTAGATTTTTAATATTTCTTCCAACATTACCAGATATTGGATTGGTGTCATAAAAAAAAACCTTCCAATTCCAGACCATAATTTGAAGCTTCTTTTGTAGTCTCATGGAAGATACTATCTTCTTCTTTATCAATTCCAAAAGCATCAAAGGTGGAAACTTCTAACTCAGGGGTAGATGAAGGTGTGGGTGTAATATGACTCATACCTTCCTTCATGTTACTAGAGAAACCGATGAATACATCAATTCCAACCTCGGTGATGCAATGTTTTTCATCTTCAATTCCCCACCAGAAGTCATCATTGGAGAATTTTAACAACCATCTCAAAATAGAGACAATCTTATTTTCATTTGTTGACACACAGCTTTCTTCAAGAGAAATAAATGTTTTCTCTCTCTTGTCCATCTACATGCATGATGGAAAAGATTCAAGTTTCCTATCTCTAATAGGATGGAAATTTCTATCTTGTTGCTGAATTTGAACCCAAGGTGTTGATGGCTCTACCAATGCTAGCATAAGCTCTCGATCACCGAGAACAAAGAAGTTATATGACCCTTAATTTCCTAATTCCTCTTTTTCTCTCTTTATTGTGACTAGAAATTGGTGAATCTCTTGTTTAAGGTCCTAGAGTTGGAAATATATTTGATGCACACTTTCTAACAACCATGCAGACCTATAATCTTCATATGTAATTATTTTTTTCTTCTCAAATTCACAAATACTTTCTCTAAAAGAATTCCAAAATGAATATGGTCGTCTTCAACTATAATTTCTTGAAATGTTGGTGTGGTTTTTCTTTTGAATCTTTTTTTTGGCTAAGCTTGGAATGGAACCATTTTTTTGAGTTATTTTTAAACAAACAAAGTCACCAAACTAATTTTTTGGGAAGGAACCATTAGATTGGAATTTTTCTACCAAGAGGTTTTTAAATAAAACACAGAGTCACCAAACTCCATCCTAAGGAAGGAACCTTCAAATTTCTAAGGAAATTCAACACTAGCACTTCGATTTCTTCCCTAACAGAGTCAACAAAAATTTGTTAGTTTAAGTTTTTGTCTTCTCAAAATAATCTTTAAAAATGACTCGCAATGCCCAAAACTAAAAGACAAAAATAGAAACCAATAGTTGGATAGGTCTATGTTGAATTGGATGATCTTCTTCTAAATTTTAGAGGTACAACTCCCTCTTATGATGTGATTAATTTTATGGGGTGTGATTTTAACAAAAAATTAGAAAAGGAAAATTAACATCCGAGCATAACTATACTACAGATGCAAAGAAAGATTTCAAGTAGTACTTGAAAGGATATTATTTGACACAAAATTCAATTCACTCACAATGTAATATAAAAGGACGGGGGAAGAATCCTCATTAACACAGAACATGAAATTTTTTATATGAAAGCATGATAACCATTTTGAGTAGGCAAATATCATAGAATATTGTCATAACACAAAGTTTATTTCACAATAAGGAACAATATAACAAATACACAGCTTTGAACACATGCATTCCCATTCAAGATAATTGCATAAAAATTTATGACATAAAGTTTGATTTATTTCCACTACCAAAAAATAACTACATTTCAAATTTATCTCCCTGCCATCGGTTTCTTTATTATACTTTCCCCCAAAAAATAAAGTCCCCTTTCTTGGCCTCTCTAAGGCCTATATATATGGAAAGATTAAAAACTGCTTCAATTAAAAAAGTAATGGTCTTGAATATGATAGGTATCAAGAAAGGAATTTTGAAACGGAAATAGTTTTACCAACCCAAAAATTACTAAGAATCCATGCATACTAAAATAAGAGAAATCATCATTCCTAGAGTGCAGGAGCCCGTTCAATTTCCAACTAAATTTCCATAAAAATTTAATGAAGCTTGACATTTACTTCTTATTCCTCTAAGACAAAGATATCTCTACAATATTTTGCATAACAGGGGTTTCCCTCCATGCCACATGACATAATTTAGATATAAAATCAAGTTGGTTTGACTCAGGCCAATTCAAATTTGATTGTACCATAGGCACAAGTTCCTTGTTCCACTCTTCTACAATTACTAGAAGTACCATTCTAACGAGAACTAGTTAATCATTTTCAGAAAGGAATGAACTCAAAAATACCACCACCTTTCTTGATAAGAAAGCAACTAAACTCATTTAATTTTGATGGAAAATGATAGTAATTCTCATTTGGAAAAACGTGTTGTCACCTTAGTAAATTCATTTTGTTACACTTTAGCATTTAAGAAATTATACCATGTTAGATTTGAAGATATTTGCATGAAAAGAAGAGCCTAACAACTTGGTCAGGAGTAAATAGAATCACCGCCCATAGGCATATCAAAAGATCAGGAAATTTTTGAACTTTCAAACTTTTACACATTCGGCAATTGGAATGAAAAGACTTGACATCCCGATAAAGCACCTTCAATGTCATAGGATCACAGGAAATTAGAGGTTTGGAACTTGGTCCAAAGTGTCCAAGTGTCTAATAATATGTTAGGTCAAAGGGTCACCTAATATAAGAACTATGGAACAAGATTGGGGATTTTCATGTTTCCGGACTTCGATGAAAACTCGATAACCTGACTTATGATGGAAATTTAGGATTCATGGATTGGTATTTAATCCACCAATAGGACTATTATTAGTAAGGAAGATTTAAAAGTTCAAAATTAGTGGGTTTCAAACTTGGGGTAACACCGAGATTTGAAGGGGGACAAGGAATGGAAGGACGAATAGAATTTAGAACTCGAAACAATGATTAGAATGAAGACTAGTGCCTTGATGTATCAGTTGTACTCTATAGATTGTATCTTTGATTGCATCGATGTAATGAGTGTATCTTATTATTCAAATGTATCGACTGTGTTAGTGTACTTTATGATTTTTTTTCTTTTTATTATGATTCGGTAAAGGATTAGGAATACTTCAATTTGGGTTTTAAGTTGAACCTAAGATATATCATGTGATTATGTGTTGGATTGTACTTAGTAGATTAGTTTAACTCATACGTAATTTGAGCTTTAAATTGAACCTAAGATATATCATGTGATTATGTGTTGGATTGTACTTAGTAGATTAATTAACTTATATGTAATTCTACGTCATGAAACCCTTGAGACTTGTAATTTGTAAATGAGTTACATTTATGAGTATGTATTGTCTTATGTTATATTGCTTCCACGTTGTTATTCATTATTGATTGTAAAATTTTAAGAAAAAAATTATTCAGTAAACTTAGTAACATATTTTAGGTTAATTTCTCCTGGGTCCCCTGGCGGGGCATTACAACTGGTATTAGAGCCCGAGTTTCTACGCTTAGAACTCTAGGAATTTGTACACCCTGTTAGTTGTCTTTCCAGTTTCTGTGTTTTGTTTGTCAAAATTTTGAAGTTTTGATCTTTGTCCCTAGTTTTTGTAGTTCAAGTACCCAGTTTATCCTGGCCTCAGGAGCTCCAAGTTTCGCTTATAGGTGAGAAACCCTAGGTTTCAGATCTTATTGCCATAGAAAATTCCAAGAAATGCTAAAATTCTTGCTCAAAGTCTATTTGGCCATTACCTTTTTCAATAACTTAAAGGATCTTTTAAAGCATGTGCGCTTTGGTTTTTCCTGGTTAGTCACGTGATCTCCCAATTCATTTGGTATATTCCTTTCTTATTAACGAATACCCAAAACCTCTTGTCGCATGATCTCCTTAGGAAGAAAGAATATTCCTTGTTCTTAAACGACCTAGCAAATCCCTTTAGTCACCAGAGCTTTGGATCATCATTGTGAGATCTAGCGACTACCATGATAAATATTTGCAGGGTAACTATAGTCTCTAGATCTCCAGATCAAAGTACCTTCAGTCAAGTGATCTCTGAAGGAGGTAAGAAATTGATATAAAAATTTAGCGGTATCAAGATCTGTAGTTAGTCGCTAAATCTCCATG